>JAPMOR010118789.1:298590-572598 GCA_026543865.1 Argiope aurantia | reverse complement strand
ATATATATATATATATATATATATATATATATATATATATATATATAAGCAGCATTTCTCTATATGTAAGTCATAAGTTAACACTTCAATGAAATTGCTTTAAATCAATCTATTATATTTGGTGTCAGGAAAGCACATTCAAAATCCACATTTTTAAAAAAATTTCTTAATTGAGCTGTTTGATTAAGGCATCATTTTCAAGATACATGAGAATTTTCCCATTTGCAAGAACAAACTTCATAATTTTGAACTGAAATCAGATAACAAAGATATTGAACTGGCTCTCTGACCATTCAACATCTATATCAAAACGAGGTTTTATATAATAACAGATCTAAGGTGTTATCCTATATTCTGCCTCAATTTGATCTTGAAAGTGAAATCCCTCATTTACAAAGACAAAATACCATTATAACAGAATTTAAATAGACATGCATGATGCATCTGCATAACTGTCAACCAAAACAATATATAATTTGGGTCATAATTGTAATCAATAACTTTATATAGTTTTATTTTGCCTTTCCTTTATCAACATTGCCTTTAGAAAGGATACAAAATATTATGATTTTTATTTACATAGCACATGGAGTAATTTTGTATTACATTTGTTTATGTATCTATTACATAAATGTATAAGCAAATATAATACAAAATTACAAATCTGGATATTTTCCCAAAATTTGCAATACAGTTTTAAACACTGTTTCATAAGAGATAAGTACTGTCAAACAAAGTATAACAAAAGTATTAATCTTTGAATAGAAAATGTGTGATTGAAATTACACTCCTATAAAATCTCTCCACCCTCTTCATTAAGTATGACTGATTGAATATCTAAACCACATGCTTTGTTTATAAGAGTTATTGGTTCTGAAGAAAGATGAGCTGAACTCATTTTCTTGAACAATAGCCACCCCACTATATTAAGTCCTCTTTTATATACCAATCCCTTAAGAACTGTCATATGGTTTTAAGAAGGGAGAGGGCAGGGATAGGAAGTTTTCTTTATCTCTAAAAGAGGAATTCATGCAATCAACATCTGGATGAATGAATTCAACATTTGGAAATATTTTATGGAATGCTGAAGCTGTAAGGGATTGAAAGGTTTAAATCTTATTATACTTCAAATATAAATACAATTTCAAATTTATTTAAAACAGTAAGCCACATTATCCTATTTTTTCAGAGGGAGAAATTCATGATAATTTCAATGCTGAAACTATAAACTGTGCATACACTTTCTAATGAATAGATTTATAATAACATTTATCATTCATCCCTTAAACTTTATGGCTCAACTTTGGCATTTCTTTTACAATTGAAATACTTAAATATGTAAAAATAAAGCAAATACTGATAATAAAAAATAATGTGTATTGGTGTTTATGTATTAGTACTTGCAGCACAGATCACTTGACAAGAGTTATCCAAATTCAAACACTTTTTTTTTTTTTTTGAGGGCTAGTATACGAACCTTGGAACAACTGTTTCAAAATGAAAATTAAGTAAAATTTTAGCATTTTTCCGCAATATCCTTCAAAAGTTATTATTTTATAGAAACAATTTTTGTCATTAAATTTAAAAGTTATCTTTTTAATAATGTCAGTTTAGTTAAACAAAATTGATCAAGATTTTGCTGAATTTTCAATGAAATTCCAATTGTTTTCATTTTTTCATGAAACAATTAATCACATAAATTCCTGTATTTTTGAAAGTTTAGGGAGAATTTCTTTATTATCTGCCTTTGTTACATGAGGAATCTGAAAGTAAAATTCTAGTACTGCGAAAGACAATGTGCGATTTGAATGAAATTACCCACTTAATTAAACACTTAATTAAAAAATAAATTATCAGGCATACAATAAACAGGACATGTTATTAAGCATTATTAAAATAATACAGATTAAATGACCATCACAATAACATTCTTCATGAACCAACAAGCTGACCAAAATGATAATTTAAACATAAAATAGGATTCATATCAAGATATTAAATTTTTCTCATGATAACTAGATTTAATCTGGTAAAATGGCATTATCTAAAAAAGAAATTTTCGGTTGTAATAGTCTGTTATTCCTAACATCAAAAGCATTTCAACACACATCAAAACCGAATGGAGTATTATTTTATCATCAATAGGCTTCTCATTAATATAAATCATCAAAAACCATCAGAAAGAATATTTCACAGCATAAAAATGTTTTTCAGACTGTTGAACAAAAAAAAAAAAAAAAATCTGTTTTGCAAAATTTTAAATAGTAACAATTAATATATATTCCACATACAATATAAAAATTAAATTAAGAGCACCAAGTACGATTTCAATAAATGCCAATACTTTAAATAAATTTATTACTAGATGGACACGAAATCTAAATACCAGCCAGGTAGGCATGAATATAGAAACTAAAAACTAAGATTTGCATAAAACAAACTCATTAATTATTTTAAAAGAAAAACATAAAATTGTAAGTATAACATATATCTCAGCAAGTTTTCTTACTTCTAGATCTTCACTTTGATGAAAATTAATTAATAGTAATAATGTATGGTAGAAATAAATATCTTAGAAATTCATCATCAAATCAGAAAATGTAATGCATTTTCTGCAAAACGAATAAATTATGATCAATATCATTAAGTATACCAATTTCTATGGATTTTACATTGGATCACTGCAAATATATATATATTGTCATGCAACACTCACACATTTTATTTAAATTTAACTTCATTCTGAAGAGGTGATATAAGAATTTTTAAATCAAGCAGTACTCCACTGAAACTGTGTATGCTGCTTAGAGTACATTTTAATAAAAAATACTACTAGTATTTCATCTCATTTGCAAACCTTGAAGCTACAATATCTTATAAACATTACATGGGCAATATACACTGACATATTAGTCTAAAAAATAAAATAAAAAAGAATATCCCTCATTCTGTGAACTGTCACACACACTTAGATGTTAAATATCTTACAGTATGGTTGATATAATTACGAAATAAAAATATATAAAAGGCACAAAGAATGATTTTTAACCTTTTCTTATTAAAATACAAGCAAAATAACTCATAGACACGCGACTAAACATTTATTCACTCTCTCACACCAACACATTTTATTTTTAAATAGGCTATATATAGAATTTTATAGAATGAAGTACATTTAATGAATTAAAAGTGTCACAAGTAAAAAAACATTTCAGCATTTGACTAGTTACTTTGCTTACTTTTTAGTTTGAATTAGCCCATGATATAAAAATTGAGATAATGAAAAATCATCATATTAAAAAAAAAAAAAATTTAGATTTTGTCTAAATGTTAATATCAAAGATGAATAAATTAAGCACTGTATAATAAACCAGAACTTGTCAAAAATGATTTGTTTTTAATATCATTAGAATGAAAAAAGCTATAAATATCCATATAATTCTGAAAAAGAAAAAAAAAACTAAAGTTTATTCTTTTAAAAATCAGCATAATAATGAGCAATAAAATTTTTTTTAAAGAAATGTATTTAAATTTCAAAAATATTATTTACACAGCATTGTTCTCACACCTAATGCACTGTCTGTGGTAATAGGTTAAAAAAAAGGCAAAGATTTTAGCAATTTATTTTATAAAATTACAAAAAACAGCTACAGGAGAAATTAATAAAAATAACCATTGATAAATAATAAAAATTTAAGTAGCTGCAAGGAAATGCTTGTGAAAATGTAGAAAAAAATGTTTTTAGGAGAATAAAATATCCTAACTAAATGATTTCTGTGACAAAATTTAAGGCATAAGGCTAAGCAATTATTTTAATTGTGAAATAATACACATTAAAATAATTTTTTTGCAAAATTTATTAATTTTATTAAAATTAAAATTTATTAAAATTATAAAATAAATAATAAAAATATTTGTCATAAAAATAATTTTAATTAAAAATAATCAAAATTATAATTCTTTAATAATTAAAAGAGGAGAGAGCCTTTGAAAGCAGAAAAAACAAACTACACTTTTACAATAAACAACAATACAGCATAACATAATAAAAACAAGACATAAATTTATTATATTACTTTAAACAATAAAATGCTCGTACATAATTAATTATTTACTGAAATGACAAGACATACTTCAAATATTAAAAATTATAAATTACTGAGTTATAACACGGTTAAATTTTTTAATTTATTATATAACAATTCAGATTAATTCATTAATTTTAATTTAGAAAGCAACAATTAAAATATATTAATAATGATGATAAAAATAAATTTATTGATAATATCATTTATTACCTTTGATTTAATTTTTTTTTAAATAACATTTACTTAAATCAAATTTAGCCGAAAAATTAATCATTCATATTATTTCAATACATAAATTAATTATGAGAAATCACTAGATTTATTTGTGCTTACTTCAATATTAAACAAAAAAAAATTTGACGATTCATGAAAACTAAACAATATGTATTTTTATTCATGAGAAAAATATGACTATTAATGTTCGTCTAAAAGATAAAATTGATATTTTCTGAAAGATTACATACCACAGATATCGGAAGTATCTCCAAAAATTTAGTCAGCAGTAAGATTTTTAAAAACTGAGCAGCAGAAAGCCCCATAAGAAATCTAATCGCACAAAAACGAATTTCGCTTACCTTATAGATTTTGTAGCGATCGATCACAAAAACAACTGAAATCTGGGGAACTCAAACAGACGGAAGTCTACAGTAATAAATGAAGCAAACATTTCGAATTCTTGTAATAAGAAACCTGAAAAATTTGTTCGGTAATATAATTTATGATATACTAATAAATAAACTTCAAGAACTTATTTCCATCTTACATAAGCTGCGCACGCATAATTTTTCACATCATATGTTTGCGAAATATGAGGAAGAAATATGGCAATACATCTCTATCCCTATTTTGAAGTCTGCTCTTCTTTTTTTCAAAAATTATATTTTTGAAATGTTAACTATTTCAAAATAAATAATTTGAAAAAAATTAATGACGAATAAAATACTTTTTTAAAGAAAATATCTTTATCTTACTGCTCAAACATTAAACTAATATTAATTTCACAGAGTGCAACAAATATTTTTAAAGGTGAAGCAAAGAAAAAGGAAAAACGAAAAAAAAAGTTAGTAAAATTAAAAATACTTTTAAAGTAAATGAAATTGCACAAAATTATATAAATATAAAATTCTATCTTCAAATGATTAAACTTCTTGCACTATTCATTTGTATAAAAGTATGGCACTTTATGTTCATTAAATTTTCAAGTGTCAAAAATGCAAAACCAACATTCAGGTTATTTGTCATTTTCCTATTAAATAATAGCCTTGCAGAATAATTCTTTAAAAGAAATATGGGGGGATTGAAAAAAAAAATCTGCAAATCAACCTCGATAGCATAGTGAAAGAGGCCATTTTAAATTCATCTCACAAATCTGAGCTTCGAATGTTAGAAGTGTTTGAAATTCCAGTATTTTAATTTTTAAAAAAAGGAGCCTCAATTATTCTCTATCAAAATTTTTAATATGACTGAGCCTTTAACTGTTTTGAATAACAATTGATATTTTATTGTTCTAGTGTTACTACATTAATATTTGATTATAAATCATTTTCAATAGTACTTCTATAGAATTTAATCATTCTTTGTCCTAGAAATCGATTTAAATTTATTTAGCCTACCATAGTTGGTGTTGCTTTTAAATTTAAAATATTAATTTAAAATTTAAATATACTAATCGATGAATACCTCAACCATGCTCACTTCATCGTTTATTTCATTGCAATTTTATTGTGCTCCCTCCTTCTCCTGAAGGTGGTTTTGTTTACATCACCTGTGAACTGAGCGGGTGAAATTGAAAGTAAATGAATAATTTGATGTGATGTGATATAGTATGTTTCAGTGTTTGTAGTATTGTTTTTTTTTTTCTTTTTCATTCATAAACAATGTTTTCGAACTGATTTTTTAAGAATTTGTTTTTTCAATATGTTTTTGTGTCATATTTATCGTATTTATTAGTAAAATTTATCTAATATTTTTTCACAGCTCGTTAACTCATTTTTTTTCGCACAAGAAATCAAGATGCATATAATAAAAGTTTTGTATTGATGCTTTTTACTTACATAACGGTTATCGTTATAATAATTGTATTCCTTTAGATGTGCTAAAATTTTTTGCTCGTTTCATTTTCATTTATTGCTGATCAAATTTTTCTCAGAAATGTAATCATATACATTCCCAAAATTGTTTCCTACCATCATTAAAAGCATATGATTATCTTTTTATATTCCATATGCATGCATGCATATATATGTGTGTGTGTGTGTGTGTAATGATATTTTAAAATCTAATTTAAGCTTAATTAATTTCTTAATTTTTAGCTCAATTTAGCCCATATTAACTTCATTCTAAAATATTCTTTTGTTTCCTGATCCCATTCCACTTTTTATATCTAATTAATTCCACAGAGACTTTGTAAAATTGCTGAATTGGCTAAAGATTGACACGTTCCCACACTCCGAGCGAAGGATAAAATATTTCTAATATAAACAGTACTTTTCCGTTAGCCGGGTGCGAACGAAAAATCATCAAATAATGTAGAATTCCACCAAATTCGTGTTTGGTTCACAATTGACGACATTTGCACCCAGCTAACGGAAAAGTACCATATAAACAAATTACACTAAAAGATATCTGTGTTTCCCTTGCTTGTGATTGACATGTGTTAGAAATACCTATTAAAATCTCACAGTATATATTCACAGGGATAAAATTTTCATGAGCTTTTCCTCATTGTTCTGCATTGTGTCTGTGCTCCTCGCTTCTGCTTGTACATAATTTGTGCCTCCTCAGAATGAAATAAAACGTCAAAAGTCTCTTCACTGTCTTCGAAATTGCTTTCTTAATTAAAAATTATATGTTTACAGTATATATATATGATAGAAGTTCATTCATTATTAAATTGTTATAGGTTCAGAAGCATAGTTAGTCTCTTACAATTCATTTCAACATTAATTTATTTCGGATGTTATTTTTTATTTATTTTTGTTATTGAATACTCTCTGCTCTGTCTGTTATATATTAAAAGAACAATTTTTATTGTTCAGTGTGAAGTATCTTGTATCAAATTAACAATGTTTGCCTATTTTGAAAAAGTGTTACATATGTAGTTAATATTTTTATGCATTTTATTACCTGTTTGTTTAATAAGAAAATATGTTTTAATTTTTAGGCATAAAATCATGAAAGATTGGATCAAATTGAAGTTATTTACCGATAAATGTTATCATTCAGTTTGTAGTTTGTAAATATGTCTTCATTGATATCAGCATTAAATTGGTATCATAAAAAAGTGAGTTATATTCTTGTTATGTAATAATTAATATTATTGGAAATGTGTATGAAATACTTTTTCTATACAATTATTATTATTCATAATGGCATAAATAGTAAAATATAGGAAGTTGTTAAACTTGAATAGACAATTTTAATACACACAAACTGATCTTTTTATGAAAATGAGAATATTGACTTAAAAATTATTAACTCCATGATTTCTAAATTAGTGAAATAATACAAAATGCTAAGGGGTGACAATTAATATTTTACCAAATTAAAAGTAGTAAATAACTTTTTAACAGTAACAGTGAATGCTAATTGAAAATCAATTTGCATTACTAATTGTGTGAAAAATCATCACAATCAGTATTGGGCAATAAGAAAATTTCAAGATTTTAAATAACTAAACATTAAAAAACTTCATAAAATTTAACATTTCCATTGGTAGTCAGGATGTAAATAACAAACTGTACGTGTATGAAATTAAATTTTAATTTTCCATGCCTTTAGAGGCCATGAAAATTTTTAAATTTTCTTTATTCTTTTTTTAATTTAATTCAGAAGTACATTGGAATAAATTTTTAAGATCAGTCAATTAATAGTGTTTAGTTTTCATTGTATAAATTATATAAAAAATAAATACTGTCCTTTGAAACAATAGGTGAAACACTAAATGTGTTCCTATTATTTTATTTCAATGTTAAAAGTTATTTTATTCCAATGTTAAACTTTCCTCATTGGCATGGAGAAAAAATTCGGTGCAGTCTTTAAAATTCTACAGGCAGGAAAAATAGTTTTAACACTCTGCACAAGCAAGAATAATTTTCCATATCAACAAAGACCTTGCCTTATTGGCATGGGAAAAGAAACACCAGCCTTTTCTCATTGGCGTAAGATGCGGAAAAGAAGTAGAAAGATTTGGGGAATGAAAAATTGTTTTTTATTAATAAAAGAATTAACTATTTGATTAATTATCACAAAACTTTCCAGGATATATCTATATGCCTCAATATATTAGTATGTAACATTGGAATAAAACCTGTCCAGTAGATTTTTAATCAAAGATGACAGATATTGCCTTTTATATATATAAATTGTAATTTTAGAATTGAGCATCTTCATTAACATGCCATTTGTCCACCATCTGTATGTTTTAAATAATTGGTTTAAAAAAAAATTAACCAGTTTGTCATCCACAATCAATATATTGATTTCACTAAAATACTAATGTTCAGTTCAGTAATGTTTTGAGATTTATCTTTGCCATTCAGCTGCTTTATCTCCATTTTTCTTGACTCCTATTAAGAGATGTTGTGTTGAGAAGAAGCTTGACCAATATCATTCAAAGAAGAAAATGACTCAAAACTAAACTAAAGTGACAAAACGGAAAGAGATTAAATGAAAAGCCAAATTCCTGAAAACTGTAACAATACAAGAACACACAGAGTAAAACTTGTCTGAGGAAGTTTTCGGATCAGAAAATTGCTGAAGAAATTTGACATTTGTTTTCATTTGCTTCTGTGGTTGTTCATGAAAACAGATATTTTTTACAATGAAATATAGTATATTCTATCTCCTCAATTTCATTACAAGTAGGACATTTGGATGAAATAGTCAGACCAAGCCTGTAGAGCTTTTCATGGGATGGAAAGGTTCCAGTTCGAAAGCATGAGAGTAAGACATTTTATAAGAAAAAGACTGGTTTTTATTTCAAATGAAAATTGTAAATACCCAGATATATCATCTCTGATCTTTTGCTTTCAACCACTGTCACGATTTGTGACAGAAATCTGAAAAATACTATTTCTTCATACATATTTTAAGAAAAAACCTTGTCAGTGTTTCCTCTCCCAATCACTAAATTCATCAATTTTTAGGAAGATTCATTCTAGAAGACTATCAATTGCAATAGTTCTCATGACATGGCTTTGAGAAAATTTCTGTAAATATTCAGTGATTATGATCTTTAGAACTTAAAACCATTCTCCTTATAAAGATTTAGTGGGGAAGGGGGACAGAGGTAGCATAATACTTTGGTAATGCTATATTGTTAACATGATCGTAATTTTGTTTGGATTTTAACCAACATGGGATGTAAGAGATGCAAAGAATCAAAAATTGAGTTTGTAGATGGGCCATCTGGCACAAAGAAAGAAGACGATAGAAATTTTCATTTTTCTGTAACTTATTTACAATTGAAGAAAGGAAAATGGAGTAAATTAAAGTTTCATCAAAATGAAGTTAGGGGTTTAAATGTGATTTTCATCTTTAGTTATTTTTAACAGAATCGGTATTGTAATATTTAAATAACTAAAAAGACTTCTACATTTATTTTCTTTCCTTACTTTGAAATTGCTTGAATTGTGTGGTCTGAAGTTTAATTTTTTGAAGAAAAGTAATTAAAAAGTTAGGGAATGGAAATATTTGTTGACAATTCCATGTAAAAATTATCAGCTTTAGAAAATTTTAGAATTGTATACGAAAGCCTTCCGTTTGTCTTAAATTTATCTTTAAAAATTCCTGTTTTTCAATAAAATTTTGGTCTTAATAAAATTTCTTATATATAGGATATATGAATAAAAGAAGGTCAAAGTATCTTCAGTTCAGTATCATATGCCCACAGTTACCACCTCAAAAACTTGGTGAGAGTGAGTGATTGAGAAGAGGGGAGGATAATCATACAGATATTCATTTGCTCTAAAATATTGCAGAATAACAGTTTGCTCACTTCATTCCAGTACACCTCACCTGCGAGTGGTGCATTTATTAAACAGTATTAATACTAAATGCTCAAAACAAATACATATAAGCATTAAAAAAAATTAGTGAAATGTCTTGAATGGAATATTTTAACTTTTCATCTTTAATATCCTTTGTAAGAGTTTGCCAGTTTAAATATATTCTAATTTAATTTTATTGTCCTCCAGCAAATCATTTACAGAATGAGAGTGTAAATTCACATGCCTTAATTTATTTGAAGATTAAGCATTTAATCCTCTGAATTTACTGTTTAACTATCAAAATTTAAGGTTATAACGTCATAAATTTAAGGTTATATATTGTTTAAATAATATTGTCAGTTCAGTTTAAATTTCAGTTAATAAATTTACAATCAGAGTAATATCTTAACGAATTGTAGAAATTCATATAATTCTGTGTCATGTGTTGAATGACTAATACTGTTTTGTTTGTTATTTCTAAGAAATTAATAAATTGCCTAATAATATTGCATCAGAAAATAATTTACTATTTTCCACCTTCCCCCAACTAGTATTCAGAAAACCAAATTTGTTATTGCAAAACAATTTTATCTTTTGTACTTATCTATTATCTTAATATTTTAGCAAAATTATAATGCTATTTTCTTAATGGTTAAACTAGGAAAGATAAATTGTTACAAATGATATATCGGGAGGTGTTTTATTAGTTAAATGTAAAAAGTTCTCTAATTGCCAATACATAATATCAATCTGTTCATTTGTAGAAGAAATTCATCTTCTTTTACAACAGGAGTTTTTGACACTTTTACATTATACTAGATTACATTTAACCATTAATGAATCAATATTTGCAGATTGTGACAAACAGGTGCTATTTTCATATTTTAAAATTTCTATACCTTAAAATTTGTCAGTTTTATTCTCGTGCATTTCAGATATATTTTTAATCTTGGTTACAATTTCATGACATAGTTCATTATTATTATAGAAAATATCTAAATCATCTACTTACATACATAAAATTAAGTCATTTTTTCTTTCATCCTTAATGAAAATACAGTTGTTAGAAGCCAATTATATTAATCCAATGTTTTTTAATTCACCAGTTATTGTCATGTATCAATTCATACTTGATTGTGATAAGCCATGAATAATACTCTTTTTCAATTTACAAATTTTTCTCTCTGCTGCAAACAAGAAATGTGATTGTGGAATTTAATTCTTTGATCCCTGAAATTATATGTTTTTAAATGAAATTGCATACACTTGGTAAATATAGTGGATGCTCTTACAGTAAAGGAAAGCAGAAAAGAGCACATGAAAATGTAAATTGTTTTGAAGAATTTAAGAAATTTAAATTGTTTTTGAAGTTAATTTCTTAGAGAGAAAACCAATGGGTGTCATCTTCCTGAAACTTTCTTGCATATTTTCTGATAAAAATGTTATCCCTCTTGTCCTACATAAAATTTTGAACCTTAGACGAGGCCATGAATATCAGAGATGCTGATATTTTTATGTGCAGTGTCTTGTACATAAATTTTATGTTTCATAATGTAGTATTATATAAAACTGTATATGCAATGTGGGCACTTTTTTTGTCCGACGAAAACTAAAATTTGATAGAAAAGAATGATTTTAGTAGCAAGATCACATGCCAAATTCCTTTTTTTTTTTTTTTTTTAATTTTTCACGTTTACATATTATATACTCAAGCATGCAAAAAGGTAGACCAACCAATGGTCAGTCATAGATTTCATTCAACTTTGTTATGAATCAATAGTTTAAATGTTAAAATTCCATTTATTCCTACGTTCTTACATATTTGAATTGTCATGTTCACTTGGGTGGGAAAGTAGGGACCAACAAGTCGCTCCTTTTGACAGATTTGTTTAAATATTTAATATTGATTGATACTTAATTACTAAATATACGTACCAAATTTTAACTATCTAAGTGTGTATATTTTAAAGTTATTGCATTCACTTGTGCACAAACACCTAACCTTCTTATGAATGGATTATGTTCACAATTTTATAAAATTCTCCAAATTAGATGCAAAAACCATATTCTAAGTTTCATCTGTCTTGGAAAATTTTTTTTAATTATCGCATTCACAGACATCACATTCCATGATATCATAGTTTAATATGCAAACTGTACATTTTATTTACATTTTTTGAAAACTAAGTAATTAAATTATCATTTTCAACAGTCAAAAAAGATATCCAATCAAAAATTATAAGAATGTTATCACATTTTGCTGTTTGTGTAGCATTACAGCCTGAATTCAGTTGTTTCAGTTGAGTGTTTTTAATAACATTAGCACAATAAACGTATCCTTGTTTTGTTTTGTTTTAAATCCCATCTCTTCTTTAATCATATTTCATATCTACCTTTATGCATAGCTCAATAAATCATTGTCATTGTTATCAATTATTATTACTATTGGTAACAATTGCCATTCCTTTTCTGGCATTTCTCTCTTCCTTCCAAAGGAATTTACTTTATGCTTCTATATTTAATAAGGGAGAGCTTCAATCTTTTTCTCTATCTTGTTCAAAAGTGCAGTAATTGATAAAAACTGAATTGAACTTAGCACATTGTCCATATTATTAGCTGCAAACCAAGGTTTCATGACAGTGCTGCTTGGTTTTGATTTTTGAGATGTTGGAGAACATTTGAAGATCATCGATTTTAAAATCTGTATCTGTTAATAAAGATGGCCAGTACTGGAGAATAAACTGAATTTCAGGCTCTGTTTAAGATTAGATAGGGCCAATTTTTAAGCATTTTTCTATTGCCAGATGATGAAAGATATCTAATAGATTTAAATTTTTGAAAAAAGAAAAAAAAAGAATCGTGCATTTGTGGAAAAAAAATGGAAGGGGTCGTTACTTGACACGATTCTTCTTGCTTGTCTTTGAAAAGTTGTATCAAAGATATTCAAACTCTTCCTTGCACTTGTCGTTTTACAATTTTCCATAAATAGTTGACTTGGTACTGACTGAGGATTAAAAAAAAAAAAAATCGGTACTGTCAAGAAAATTAGATCAAATAACAAACTTTATTTGTGAAAAGGGATGATTTATATCTCTGATTGTTTCATTGATTGTTTGATAACTTATTGTAATTTAGTATGAATACATAAGTGATTAGTGTAACCTATTTGCATCTTCATGAACAATCAGTGTAATTTTTGTCATCCAAGAGGGAAGATACATGTGCAGTATCCACATCTCATGCCATTGCAATCATGGAAATTCTCAAAACATTGATTGGAAGAATTTATTAATTTTTTTTTTAAATGCATGATATGTGTTCCAACAAATTTTAAAAACACTTTAGAAAATTAAATAACTGAGCCACTGAAAATTTGAAATATTTTTAACAGTGAGTTTTGTAACAGCAGTTGTGAGTTTAGTAACATTTTCCATCTCAATAAAAATAGCAAATATATGCCTAACTTAGTCATTAAATAATCTTTATTTTAAAGTAAAATGGCTGTTTTTTAAATAAAGGAAATTTATATTTAACCTTCGACAAACCAACTCTAGAGGTTAAAAAAAAATTCTATAAAGTACGAAATATAACCAGGTTTCCAAAAAAAAAAAAAAATTCTTGTTTTTTTTTTTTTTTTTTTTTTTTTAACCAAAATAATTTAGTTCAAAATTTCCTTTTTGTAAGTATTCCATATTTGATTCAAAAAATATATAACATTATAGGATTTTTTAAGTCATGTGTATATTTACTTGCTATTTTAATTAATTTTTAAAAAATATTAAAATAGAAATTTCTGAAATTTTAAGAAAAAAAATTCATCAAAATTGATTGGTAGAAAAAGATAGGAAAAATTATTGATTTTCTATAAAAGAACAAAATGTGGTTTTTGATAAAAACCATGAAATTCTTATAAATTTTAACAGGATGTAAAGCCATTTAAGGTAAAAATATTTTGTATGTTTATTTATACCTGTAAAAGGAACAAATGCGTCATATTTCATCACAATCTGGGATCTTAGATGTTAAATCACCTTTTTTTTTTATATTGATTTCATATGGAATAGTCCTGTATCAATCAATGAGTGCTTTGATGATAAAATATAAATTTTAATAAAATTGTGGTGTTATAAAGTTTATATTTTTTTAATAAATGCCTTTGTTTTTTCAATTATAGACATTGTGCATTCACACTTTTGCTTTCTTTAATGATAGCTTTTTATATTTAGGCTGTCCTAGAATGTCTTAATGACCATTCTTGTCTCTGATGGTATTTTTCAAATTAATCTTCACAAATGTATCTCTAATGAATGTATATAAAAATCTGAATATGAAAATTATTTTTTTTAATTATTATTATAGATTGGAGCTTATGATAAAGAATTATGGGAGAAATCAGTTGACCAGCGAATATTAAGGGTAAATTGCTTTCTTATTATTTTTCTAAGCAATCAAAAATAATATAATGGTAATCTTTTAAATAATTATTGTTAATTGTTAAAGTTTATTTTACATGAAGTTAATTATTCTGTGTATATAATACATAATACATACATATATAATATATAATACATACGTATAAACATGAGACTGTATTGTTGTGAAAATTTGTTTCTTTTATAAAACTTAGAAAATTATGATAAATGGTGTTGCTTCTTATGTTAAAATATTTGTAGTTCTCATTCGATTATAGTTTTAAATAGAAGAAAATTTTATAGAATGAGTATTTTAAAAGAAGTAAAAAAAATAGTACTTGGTTCACTAAGAATGTTGTTTTTGTATTCTTTCAATCAAGTCACTCATGGCCTTCTCAAGAAAATATTTTCCTGCTTCAAATAATGACAGACATAAAATATGTGTTATTTTAATAGCTTTACATTTGTTGTTATTATTATTTTTTTTTAATATAAAGGATAAATCTGTGTATTTGACTCCCATATATTCCCAACAGAACTTAACTTTAAGTATACAAATGATCTGTCATATTGACTTTTACTATTTATTGTATATATAAATCATTCTAATAGAGTCAAAATTTATGACATCTCTATATTATCAAGAATCTGATTATCTTCTAACTTTTGCAATATTATGATTTCAGTTTCTTATTCCTCATAATAACTACTCAGATATTAGACAGAAGACTTCTTCCTCAGCTTTCAACAATGAAAAATCATGCAGTTATATATTTGATTAAATAATAACAATGGTTTGAGTTTCACAGCAATAATAAAATATATTCTTGAAAAGTATGTAAAAAACTATTTTTAAAAATTACAAAAATTCAGAAAAAAAATTGAATTACATTTTATTCGGTATTACAAAAAAAAAAATTAATTTTGAAAATGCAAAAATCATTTTATGCAATAACATTTCCTCGGATTACTGTTAAAGTAATTAACAAATCATTGATTAATTTTTAATTAAAATTTGTATAAAACTGCTCCATGAGATGTATTCCCATCCTTCAAATTATATTCAAGTCCAGTTTAGTAGTTTTAGCTGCAGTGGTTTATAGAGCACCAAAATGTGTACAATCATTCTCCTTTATTATTAGTGAAAGTAACTTAGATTTATTTTTTACTAGCCGTCTTTGGCGACCAGCCGGTTCGCCAGTATTACCGCTCACTACAATTTTCAATTAAATATTTTAAGTAACTGGTCTCTTAATAGATTCTCAAACAAAACATTTTTAATCTGCAAATTTTGATAGTCATACCAAACTTATACTGTTGTTTAGATCATTTCGTTTAATTTACTATATCTATTTTGCTAATTTGTTGTCATTTCCGGTAAAACATTAACTTTAATTTAAAGTGGATATGATGAAATTGCAATTAATATAAAGATATTTTTTAATAAAACCAAGCATTTTATTTTATTTATCATCTTTATTGTTATTTATTTATTATTATTATTGAATATGAGTATTGCAAACAGAATCGCTAGGTTTTTAAGTCTTATGTTAACTACAAAATATTTTTCATAATTTATGTAATATCTCAAACAATAATTCCACAAAAATTTCTCAGATTCAGCATAAATTTCAGTTTTTAGTTTTTCTTTCAAAAGGATTGAAATGAAATCAATAATGATATTTTGTTCCGGCCTATAAATATATTTCAAAAATTATGAAGTCTAAATTTAATGCAGTAAGGTATCATATTCTGAGAAATATTCTGGACACACCAAATTTTAAATAAATGAATGAATGTTTCTTTTTTCCATGATCAACTAAGACTTATTTATGAAGTTTTGAATGTTAAAAATTTGGAAAAACTCAATATTTTCATAATCTTAGGCCAATTAATCTTGAGAAACCTGCGCACTGATTGGCATATTTTCTTTGAAACGATTGATGGAAAATCTAAAATTATCCTTTTTTTATTGAATAGTGATATTCAAATTTTCATAAATCAGTCAGTTTAAGTGATTGATTTAGTTGATTGGAAATTAACTCTTTTTATTTAAAATATTAGTGTTTCAAGAACATTTTGTTATTCATGATTTCCACAGCAGAAGCTTTATGTAAAATCAAAAATTCGTTATTTATTAAAGCATTTATTGAATCAAGTTACATAAAATATAATCATTTTCCATTTAGACCATTTTAGCAAATCTGTGTCTTACTAAAGGTTTACAAATTAGCTGTGTGGCCCTGATTTGAATGGATATCCTGTCCTTATTAAACAAAACTTGCCTTAAAATAAAACTGATTCATTGGATTAATAATATAGAGAGTGCAAAAGATAGTAAAATAGTTTTTCTTGAATTTATTTTTTAGAAAAAATAATATTTCATATTTGTTTCCTTTCCTACATACATGTGCCGAAAATTATATTTTTGCAGATTTTATTTCCAAAAAGTTTTAATTTATTTTTAGTTGGAGCTTTAATCAATGTGATGGCAACAGTTTGAAAAAAGCTAATTTTTTCCCATAAATGCGAACCGTGCTCGTGCAGCTTAAATTTTATTTTTATTTTGTACGAAAAAAATTGTTGAGAAATATAGTTAAAATATTTATTTAAAAATTCATTAAAAATAGAAATTTAATTTTAAGGTTAAAACATTGGTATCATTTAAAAGATAAATTTTTGATCTTTAACTTCATGTAAAAATCTTTTTTGTGCGGTAATATTTTC
Source organism: Argiope aurantia (assembly GCA_026543865.1). Taxonomy (NCBI): domain Eukaryota; kingdom Metazoa; phylum Arthropoda; class Arachnida; order Araneae; family Araneidae; genus Argiope; species Argiope aurantia. Next base: position 555,381 of record JAPMOR010118789.1, on the reverse strand, counting down.
ATAAGTTATTGCAGAAACACGCCAAAATTTCGCTAAATTTTTAAATAAATAAAATTTTAATTAAAAATTCAAAAAAATAACCTCCAGGTGCACATTCCCGGCCTCCAAGGTATACGTGTGCCAAATTTGGTAGCTGTAGGTTGAATAGTCTGGTGTGTAGAGTGCTAACACACACACACATACATTGAGCTTTATTATAAGTATAGATTATTAGATTGCTGTTGGCTTAGATTTTAAGTAAGTCAATGTTTTAATAGCAAAATTGTTATTATATTCCTCATTTGTATATTTCTTCCATCATTTTGTATGGCAACAATTATTATTTTTTTCTTTTGACATCCTATATAATTTTTTTTTTATTATTATTCTTAACTATAATTCTTTCTTTATCTTTTCCTTACTAATTATATAAAGTATAATAGTTTATTAATCCTTAATTATTATTTTTAATCCTTAAATATTATAATGTAGATATTCTTCTAAGTTTTTTCTGTCTGCTCAATAAATCCCTCAAATATCAGAGTGTAATATTAATAGATTTTGCTTTTTTGAAGTTAGTTACTTAATTTAATGAAACATTGTGGATCATCTCTTTTAGAAGTCCAAACTAACTTGGACTTCTAGAAGAAGGAGTTCTTGGTGGTTTTAACTTTAATTGTTGCTCACTTGGTAGTTAACATCAATTTGTCTTTCAAAACATTTGGTAACATCTTATTAATTATTTAAAATAAATTAACAGTTTTAATGGAATATTTTAATATAATTTTTCCAGAAAACTTATTTTCTTATTTGATAATTTTTTGATAGGGTGTTTGTGCCATCCCTAAAAGAACTACTAGAATTAAAACTGAACTCATTGATGTTGACCTTGTCCGTGGTAATTATTATATTTTTACGTATTTGTTATTTAATTAAAAAATATTCATATGTATTAATTTTTGAATTAAATCATAGAATAGTAGTAATCATATGAAAAAAAATGTTAGATTTTTCATTTTTATTCCCTTTTTTCTATTTTCTTTTTATTAGGTTCAGCATTTGCCAAAGCAAAACCTCAGCACAGTTGGATTGCTGCTACAGTATCTGGTATTAAGCGTGTTTTCTTTTTACCATTTTTCTACTCATGGTAATTTTTTATATTATTCCTTTCTTTTTGGCATTTTATACAACATTATTTTTTATTAATTACTATGTAATTCATGTCTATAATTTGTTTTTCTTATAGAAAAAGTATTTTTCTACTTTATAGTTAAATTATGGCACTTTTCTATTTATAGGAAACAATATCAGAGAGAAAGAATGTACTTTAAGAATGAATGATATTTTTTATGAAGTTCTTAAAAATGTACTAAAAAATTATGTGTTTTATTCCTATATATATTTTTAACAAACTATACAATCTAATGTGGAGTGATGCAATTTCATTAAAATATGTTGTAAGATTTCTATATGTCAGTAGAAATCATAAAATTCTATTTATTTGGAATCTGAAATTTAAATGTTTATTTCCATTTATTTCTTCCCTTGTGCATTATTGTGTATTAGCTTAGTAGTTGAAGTTTGTTAAAAATTAAAAGTTCCTGGAATATAAATTTATAGAAATACCAATCCTTTTAACTTTTTTATTAGTTTATGTTATAACAGGTTAATAATTAAGATAAATATTAGCATTATGGTTTTTCCCATATTCCTTTCATTATGATCAACAGTCATTAGGACCACTTATCCAAATGGGGAGAAAAAAAGGCATGCTTTTTGCTATTCTTCAATATAATATATAATCGAAAATTTGTTTACGTTGGAAATTTAAATGCACCCTATTTACAAACTTTTTTTTTTTTTTGCAGGCATTTAACTTGAAAGTATTGAATAAAATTCTATTCTAAAACAAATAAGTAAATTTAAAATATTTTGAAATTATATATAAATTAATATACCCAACACTCACACCGCATCTTACTCCATAAAAATTATTTACTTGTGAGTAATTGAAATTTTGTTATAGATTAAATTCTGTTTTAGTAACTTTATACTTTTGTTTTTTATACTTTATACATTTGTATAAAATCCTCTAATAGATTGCAATTTCTGTTCATTCTTATATATTTTAATTACTTTGACAAAAATGGTAATTATTTTTCAATTTTATTTATTTATTTATTATTATTTTTATTATAGGACAGTTAATCATTTACATCAAAGAATTTGTTCTTGCATAAATTTCCATATTTAATATGCTTTATTACATGAAAATAGGAATGTTGCAATCACTTAAATTTGCTATGCATTTACTTTTAACTTTTTTATCAATTCCAAATATTTCTGTGTCATTCCAAAGCATTGCAGTTTCATAATATGTAATAACCTTATTTATTCTGTTTTAATTGTGTATTCTTTGAAATGAAATGCATAGTTATGGATGATGGTTATTTTTAGAATCATCAGGATTCTTTATAATTTGCACTTATTTTCCCTCTTAATTATTGGAATTCCAAAAATGACTGCCTTTATTTCAACATCATCACTATCATTCATGCTGATAGTTAAGAAATATAACTGAATTATTTTTTCATCTTAAAAAGCGTTTTTCCATCATTTATGAGAAGGATTCTGGATTGACATTTGTGTTTATAAAATGTTCATGCAATATAATTAAATATGGTATTGAAAGTAAATCATAATATTTTTTATTAATAAATAATTGAGATATAAATGATAAAAATTGCTAACTTAAATCAGTTTATTTTAATTTATACTACTTTCAAACAGCAAAATAATAATTCATATTTGATAAATATATTTATAAATAATTTTTTTAATGTAGTTGGTAAATAGTATAAAAAATAAACTGTGAAAAACCAACATGTTTATTTCAATAAAATGTGTTATAATATTTTTGTGATTAATAAAGGATTTGAAATTATTGGTACTGAGTATGAGTTTTAAATAGATTTTAAATCACTATAAATAGCTAATAATCTAATAACTGGAAATTCTTTGTTCTCTTCTTATTAAAGTAAAACATTTTTTTTAAATTCATTTGAGATATTAGGTGTTCCCAGACCAATGGTTCAAATTGCAAAATTATACACAAATGGTGAAATAAATATATTTTTCCCCTAACAAAATTATCAAAATGTGTGGAGGGACTGGTACTATGTGGAGAAACTTTCTACTTATATCTGGCTACTTTAATGATCAGCTGGTTTTGCTTAAAATATTGGCTGTGTTTACTTTCAGTTAAATCCCTTATGCATAATTTCATGTCGATGATTGTAATCTTCGAAAATAGTATCCATTGTACTATTGGGGCAGGGGTTAAAGTCAATGCCAAAATATGTTTAAGTAACTTTTGTATAACCTGAAAATTATTTTTTAAATTAATTATTAATTTAGATTTTAATGTTTTGTACAATAATTCTTGGAAATATCACTCTAGAAATTTAATTTTCACGTTATTTTAAAATTTTGCTTTTAAAGATATTAATTTAAATGCAATGTTAAATTTTTTTCTTAATTTTATTAATTAAAAAATACTTAGGCTTCATTATGTTACAATAAATGTAATAAACTGGTGATTATGTATATTTACTGTTGATTAATCATAATAATCTGTATCTTTAGTAATGATTATGAATAATCACCAGCAATTATACATAATTACCAAATTGATTATATTTACCATAACATTGAAATTTAAACAGTTTTCATTGTTACACTAAATATTTAATCACTTGATTTTCTTCCTTTTGTGAAATCAAAGGAAAGAAGATTCTACTTATTATCTCCACAATTTAATGAAGAATAAGAAAATAAAATTACAATACTGAGCACAATATCCAATTTGAGAATTGATCATTTGAAAATTTTTAATGTCACAGTGATGTGGTAGGACTTGATTCCATTAGATAGGATCGTGTATATAATAAAAGAATATTTGTAAGGCTATTAAAATATAAAGTTTTAATGTCTGTTACAATTTGATGTTTAAATATACTTTTTTGTGAGATTTATAAACAGGAAGTTATATGTGAGAGCTTTAATTAGAATTAAACACATCCAATATTAATGGCTAATTGCCAAAGGTAGCTTGTATATTTATAATTTTTTTATTTGTTTTTTGTTTCATTAATTTTTTTTTTAATTCTGTGTATTATTAATTATATATTTTACAAAATGGCACAAATTTGCTCCTTTTTTCATCCTAAGTAGTGTGATAGTAGTAAGAAGTATTTGTATCATAATAAGTACTAAGAAGTATTTGTATCAGTGATTCTAATTCTAATACTGTACATATTCTGTTTAATTATCATTGCTGCAATATTGAACATTCAAATTGTATCTCTCGTATAACTTTTTTAAAAATAAAATTTTTCCTTTAAAAATTAAATATTTTTTATGCAAAACACCCCTTTTGAAAAAAAGGTTGCTAATCTGCCATATGTTTAAAATACATACAATCATAATTTTCATTATTTTTCTTTTTAGGTGGAAACTTCAGACAAATGCTCTAGTCAGTTGTACACTTGTCATTTTATATTTTTTACAAATTCTTGCTATGTACCTATATTTCTCTGCTGATGACAAAGACTTTGCAGTATGCCACATTTTAGTTTTGTTTTATTATTATTGTATCAATTTTAAATATTACTTGTGCCAAATCATTTCATAAATAGTTTGTAAAAGTAGATTGTGAATTTCAAAGTATTTTTAATTACATTTTTATTTACTTGCTTTATCAAACTGCCAGTCATTTTATAATACTGCACATAATTTATATTTATTGTTTTATTATTATTATGCTTATTGTTTGCATGACTTGATCGTTTGAATATAAGGAATATAGAGATTATTATGTAAATGTATAACAAAAAAAAACTGCATTATGAATTTACGAACCACATGATATGTGATAATATCCTGCTCTCTTTTTGTATTACATTATTATAGTTATATAAATAAAACATGGATATGTATTATGCTTTTAAAAATTTTACCAGGTATTTTCAAACATAATAAAAGAATAATAACAAATTTCTACAATAGATAATAAGCATTATCAGTAACAGTTAATTAGTAGTTTTTTATATAATGTTATAAGTTTTAAAAAAGTAAATCAATGACCAAGATAATTTGTTTTTCCAATAAAAGTTGTATTCTCATTTTAATTTCTGTTTATTGTTTTGCATTTGGATATAACATATCTCAATTGGTACATATTTGTTTTGATGAAAAAATACTTGACTTGATATTTGGATGATTCGTTATCATAAACATTAATAGAACACAAATATTTAAACCATTTTCATTGGCCGTTAAATATTAGTTAAGAGCTGCCAATATTTTCTTTTTCTGTGCTTTTCTTTAAGGAATAAGTATTAAATATTGTAAAGTATAATTATTAAAAATTAATATTAAAGAATAGAATCACTATTTTTTTAATTCTTTCCTTATTGAATTATTTATTATGATTGTGAAATATTCTTTCAATTTTTTTAAGGATGTTCCTGTGTCTGAAATATTTACACCAATAGCTATGACTTTTATACTTGGCATTGTGCATTCTCAAATTGTTGCTACATTTTCTAGTAAAAAGACTAGAAAGCATGTTACGAGAGACAAAAGGTATGAACTTTTAATTTAACTTTTTTTCTTTTCTGTATTTTGACTTTTTTGTTATATTTATGTATTAAAAACACTATACCATTAATTAATTTTAAATCTTATTATTATTAACAAAATTATGATTAAATAATGAACAAAATCAATAAAAATATCTTGATATTATGAATAAAATTCTTGATATTATGAATTGTGTTTAATTTATTTAAAAAAATTATAGTAGGAAAACAGCAAAAATCATCAAATTTTTAATTAATATTCTTTAGTTCTGGAGTGTGAAAATTATTATTTTTTAATGAATTTATTTTGCTGATACTTTATTTATTTACAACTTACTATGACCATGTCAGAATATGCAATCATATCCCTACCTGAAATTTTATTTGCCTGATTATATATATGTTATGAGATTCTTGGAAGTTATTATCAATAAAATTATGAATAAAACTTTTAGTTTTATCTGATAAAATGATTAATTTGTATAACAGTTATTTTGTGATAATTTCATCTTGAAACAATGTAACTGGAGACTTCAGTGAAAAAGATTTTATGACAACACAATGATTTTTTTTTGTGTGTATGTCAATGTATAGCTGATCAATCAATGCAGAAAACAAAGTTGATTATTTTCTTTTGTCAACATTATTATTCTTTTTTAAAATGCTTTCTAATTTTTTTTACATTTTCAATAAGCATCATTATTACTAACAATTGCTGATAACAGTGCCATTATTTAAAATGACTCTCCTAGTTAATTTGTATTTTTCAAAGTAAATTCTGAATATGATTTTTTTTTAAAACATAATTTAAAAATTTTTTTGAAGATAAAGTATTTGTGCTTGAACAATATTTTTTCTGAAACATTAAAATAAAATGCTGTTAATTTTATTTAATTATTTTTACAATTGATTTTTATTTTTATACATTTTAAGTTGATTGTGAGGGTCTTTTTATGATAAATTATTTTTTTATAATCTATAGTTTTGTTCAAAAAATGTTTCTTTTCAAGACGAAGGCCAAAATGCAAACGAACAAAAAAGCCAGTTCACTATGATCATGAATCTAAATCATCCCCAGACTCTGCTTCTGATGAGAGGCATGAAAATTCTGTCAATCACTTAAGGCAAACTGTTAGTAAAAGTGACAAAACTGGGATTCATCATGGTGATGATGATCCTTGTGTTCAGTGTCAACCTTGTGGTTGTAAAAGGCTTTTCAAAATGGGTGAGATGTTTATTCTTTCTTTGATTTGGTCATAATTAAAAATATTTTAACTATTTTTTTTTTTTTTGTATTTTTATAAAGAAAGATTTGTAACATTCAAACAGGCTTCAGCTTTATTTAGGTAGAATTTTTCTAGCATATAATGATTGTATTATGTAAAATTCATTCTCTAAATTTGTTTGACCTAATTTATAACTTTAAATAATCTTTGTTGATAGTATGTTTTGAATTTAATGAATTCATTCATAAAATTTATATCTGAATTTCCTGAATATAAATATTTATACTAATTTGTTATTTAAATAATTTTAAAATCACTGCATAAAATAAAGAGTTTTAATATATTTCCTAGAAGAATTATTTCGGTTATAAATTGACTAAACAGCTATTGCATTTATAGTCTGTGTATTTTCTGTAGGCTGTTCAAGGTCACATTTTCTATCTTGTTATTGGCTGTCTGGTACTGATAATACTATAAAAAATGTGACCTTGAACTGCCTACAGAAAATACACAGACTATAGTGAGCTATAAAGTTCAAAATGATAATTAATTTTATCCAAATACTCATATATAATGATATAAAAATAACTAGAAATATATTATTTAAATCTTCACATTAGTATAACCAATTCATTTTATTTTTATTTATTTACTTTTTGTAGATAACATTTAACCCTTTTTAAACTTTTAAAAGATTTAGATAAGAGAAATCATGTACATAAGGAAGGAGCATATTTTGAAAAAGTATTCTGTAAAGTATTAAAGTATTTTAACCTTTTGCTTTTGTGTACTTGCTTATTATTTCTGTACTAGAAATTTTTTTACCATTGTCATGAGCTGGTGCTACTGTTATTTGAGTAATATTAGAATTTCTCTCCTTCAAGTAAACTTTCCAGCAGTACCTTAAATGCTGCATAAAAATCCACTCTATTTTATGTCATGCCCCATAGGGTTAGTAGATTTTGGCCAACAAATGTAGAATTCACTGTTGGTGTTAATAAGTTTTGCAAACCATGTTTTGATAACTTAAAAAAAAAAGAGAAAAAAAACAAGTAGTCTTAATTATATTCAAAATGATTATATTCAAAACTCTAAGCATATTTATCAAAAGTGCAATGCATGTAATAAATAATTGAAATTCTTATCTAGAAATTAAACTATCAGCATGCATTCTAAGCAATAACAATATAATTAGAAGCATTGCTATTTATGGCTATCACAAAAGTTTCAAAATGTGATAAGTAAAAAAATATCAATTTTGTATGTCTCATATTAATATTTAAACATTCAATTGTACTTTTAATCTATAGGATGAAAGAACATTGTAATCTATGTGATAAAGATGTTGAAATAGGGAATACAAGCAACTGGAATTATAAATAAATTGTTACTTTCTTGTTGAAAATTGATTTGCTAGGAATATAAAAGTAAAATGAAGCTCGCATTGCAATATCCAATCTTTAAAAGAACTGAATTCATAGTTTCAGCAATATTAGAAATTATGAATAACTTTAGAAATTTATTAAATTTTAATTAATTTTCACACTCCAAAATAATTGTAGAACATGTTTTTTTAATATTATCAATATAAATTATTATAACATTTGTGAAATTTTGTTTAATATACTAAATAACTATACAGAAAATTTCATATAATTTATTCAGTGTCATCTTATTTCATTTAAAAGTCTCCTATAAAATCATGAATTGCCATTTGGGGGGGGGGGGTTAAATTGTGTCATAAAGCTACTTCAAGGGTTCAAACAAGGAACTAAAACACCAAAGAACAGCCTGCTTACTTTTCAACACAAATGATTAAAAGAGGAGGAAAGCATGTGAAGTTTTCTTTAAGGTTTCATGAGGTTTTCAGAGCCTGTATTTTGAGAAAGTTTTTGGAGTCTGATTCCTGAAACCTAAAGATTAAAATAAGCAGATGATTGATATCAAATTTGCATCATTCCAAAATTCATTCAAATTATTTCATGGTTCAGAAAAGTGCATTAAAATTGCTTTCATGGAACTTAGCATGAAAAATTATTACATTTCCAGGTATCTAAAATATTGCCTTTTTAAAAGTTTTAAATCTTTAAAATAAATTAGTAATTTAAGAAAAACACATGAATTATAACAAGTAATTAGTAAATATCATCACACTCTTATATATTTGAAAAAAATGCAAATTAAAAATTTATTGGTCAATTTTTTAATTACTCTTTATTGAAAGTGAAGTGAAATAAAAAAAGAGTTTAAAATTATATGAAATTCATACACATTGCTGTTGATAAGAATTATTATAACTAATTCTAGACTAATTTTAGATTTAAAAAAATTTCAATAATTTTTGTCAAATCTTTTTTAATTCTTTAATTATTTCCATTGCATTATTGTTATTTAATAATTATTGTTCCATATAAAATATTATCATTTAATCATTCTTTTGATATTGAACTTCTACGATAATTTTAAAATGGAAAATGATTTCTCTCCTGAAGAGAAAAATCAAAAAAGTTCCAGAATTATCTAATTTCTAAAAAATGTCGATAACAGCCTGTTTTAATTATGTTACTGGATTTTTTATAAATAAAAGAATTACTCTAATGCACTTTCAAATACTGTAAAATCTATGTCACTTTGAAATATAGATTTTCATTTTCTGTAACCACAGTTCTTTTTGTCCATAGATGTATTAAAATAATAGCAAAAATATTTCAAAGATTGTTTAATCATACCTGTATTGTTTGTTCCTTCTAGAATATGTTGTGATTAATTTGTCACAAATAATGTTATAAATGAACTTTTCTGTAGACAAGAAAAACTTGGTGCTAAAGTGCACTATTTTTGATATAATTAGTTAGCTAAAACAACATTTTAGTCTTTAGGATTTGTTCAGAAAACTGAATTTTAAATTGTTAAAATATGGGGAAGACAGATATATAAATATTTTTTTTTATATTATTGATTCAAAAAAATGTCTAATGAAAAATTGTTTGGAGATTTCTTGTTATTTAACCATTTGTGGTCCATTGTCCTGTACTACTGAACATTGCATTTTTGTTAAACAGGTTCATTGTCTACTATCGCTGGACATAAAATTTCTGATTTAGTTTCCCTAAAATCCATATTGTATTTTTCTCCATTCACTCAAACTAACTTATTTCTATTAATTAACTTGGATTTGGCTACCAGTGCTCTAATTAAATCAATGGATCATATTCAAAACTTAACTACTTTTAATAGGCGATGGAGATTTAAATACAATCTCAGAGTAGCAGCTTTCTTTTTCCATTTTGGAAAGGTATATTTTCTTTTCCACTCGTGATGTTGAATTAGTTTTTTTGACAAATTTCAAAAATTATTAATAGTGAAAAAATTAGTTTTCTGTGATTTTTAAAAAGCATTCGAGAAAATTTGTAATTTTTTTAGAAGTCCACGAATTTTAAATTTCTTTGATGTCACAATTTTTCACATTTTAATTAATGCAAAATATAAATAGATTTTTGTTTTGATTCTGTTAATTTTGACTATGTTTTCATTTATTCTATCTTCCATTTCAACATTTACAGCATATTATTTTCAATAGCTGATTTGATGTGACTTTTATCCTTTCTATAAATATTTTTTTAAAGTATTTCAGATTTTATTTACAAATACTGAAATATAAGAAAGATTTTTAATGAAAACTTTATTCCAAGTAATTAAATAATTAGTTTTTCATTAGAAACATGAAAAAATTTCATACCAAGTAATATTGGGGAATATCAACTAAACCTATATAATAAAGTATTAATACTGAAATTAAAATTTTGCTTGAAGTTTAAATGTTCATGCTGCATTTATTAAAAATATGAATATGATGCTAAATTAGTTCCTGTAAAATATTTAGAATATTAGTCAAATATTTGATATTTTTATTAAAATTTACCTTATTGGTTTTATTCTTCAATAAATAAACTTTTTTGAAGAATTATGTAAAATCTATCACATTCTTTTGTGTAAATGTAGGCCGGAATTCTGCTAAGGCTACTTCTTCTTTCAACTGTACAAAAAAAAACTTTGAGTAAAATAGGGCCAGAAAATGTTTTAACTTCCAGTAAATAGAAAACTGCACACATTACTGCAGTCTAGAAGCATTTAGATATTTCCTCTGCTTAGACTTCCTGATTTTCATAAAACAGTGTTTTACAAAATTTATAGTACTTGCAAATGAGCTTTAAATGACTTTCAACTAAAATGTAAATGGAAAATAAATAAACATTGAGAATGAAGGATTTTTCAGTTCGGGAAGGAAACAAATTTTATCTGTTGAAATGATGTATTAATTATGAATGACTGTTGATATCTGTGAAGAAGAAGAATGAATAGTTTGCTCTAATTGTCAAAACTACCACTTATTTCGAATTTTTCCCTTCTAAATTGATTGTGTTTCTCTCCTGAATCTAAGCAATAGAATGCCTTGAATACTACCTGAATTAGGCTTTTATATTTTTATAGCCCTGATGTGCATATCTGATTTTAACCATGCAAATAATCAACATCAAAATATTGCAGAATTAATCAGCAGCATAAATTATATTAATAGCTTGTGATCCTGGGAAAAGTTTCTGTGGCAGTTTTGCTCAGTATTTTCTTCATAATACCAGAGCAGAAATGTACTTGCAAGTATAATTTGCAGCACACATGGATGGTCTGTTTGTAATACACTATTGCTACCAAGGTATTTTATACCACTAATCACTACACCTGCTTTTGCATTGTACTTGTAAAATTGGATTTGCATTCAGGATCTTACTTAGAAAAAGATCCACTGAAGTGTATGTATTAACAGATTCATTTTTGGGTGATCCTTTTAGCCCAAAGTCCCTGGCATGTACCATACCTTTAATTTACATATGCTAGCTCGATCCTTTTTGAAATTGAGAATGGGAATATTTGATTATTTACATTAAGATCAAATAGTTTTACTCTAAATAGCTTTCTGAATCATGTGTTAAGGATGAAAGTGGTTTGTTTTGTTGGATAAAGTAAAAATTTATAGAATATTTAATAGGATAATATCTTTGTATATATTATTTAGAGTTGATATTATGATATTAATGTTTCATTTAAAGAATTATTTAAATGCAGAATTTACTGTTTATGAATATATTATGTCTTTTCAGATTCTTGAAATATAATGAATCAAAACATTTTACTTAAAACGTTATAATTCTATAATAATTTTAATCAAATACTTTTTTTATTTTTATTATTTTTTGTGGTAAAAATTATTATGGTGCTTCCATTTTTGTAGGCCAGCAGCTGAGATTTTCTTTTGATGACAACACCAAAGCAGTCTCTTCAAATGATGAAAGTGGCGTTGAAGAATCAGATTTTGTGCAGCCCCCTGAAGACTGCAATGAAGCTGATAATTTTGAAGATTCAAAAGCATGCCTTTTACACTTGGATAGCATTTCACTGCCAGCTGAAAATAATCCTAAATTGTTAACTGAAAATTCATTTAATCTATGTTGTCATAAGTCTGATAATTCTATTATTGCTGGATTTGTAAAAAATAACTTTACCTCCACTGCATGTTCTGAATCAAGTGTTACAAACATATCAACATATCTCCCAAGCAGCTCAAATGGACTTACTGCAACTGCAGCATTTACTAATTCAAGGTGTCAAGGTTCTGTTGAAAGAGATGATGGCAACTTCAGTTCTGAAGAAGACTTTTTTGTTGCTAGAAAATCATCTTATCCCAGAGAACAATGGACAAATTCTGCCATGGAAGAGAAAAACACCTGTGATGCTCCTAAACTTTGTTCAAAGAATCATTCATCAAAACAGTTACATTCAGTTTCCAGAAGATATTCAGATGGTGGTCTGACATATAAAAAACCCAAAGCTTTCCAAACTGTGTTTTTATCTTTACAAGACCATAGACACTCTGTGGATAATGTGTTGATGGATGGTGATAATCTTTCGGATGGTAAAGTATCTGCAGCTAATACTTTAAAAGATAATGAAGCATCACGGTCTTGTACTTCACCTACTGGGCTACACAATAGGAGAAATGGTGGCAGAGATAATATGGTTCATGCTATGAAATTACCAATTAATATAAAAAATTTCTCAAGCTCATGTGATTCCTGTACAGAAACTTCTCCCAACACACCTTCAAAGGTAATTTTAAAAATAATAAATATATCATTTTTACTGAATTTGTAAAAACCAATACAATTATAATAAATAACAATTGTGATACTAATAGGATTTAACAATACAAGATCAAAGATAAAATTATGTCTTTAGAAAATGTGACAAAAATATAAAATTTTGTTTTTAATACATAGCTTCTCTGTGTTATGAAAGATGAGTAGTATTCTTGACAATTATAGGCAATTAGAAAGTTGAAATTTTTTTAAAGAAATATGCTCGATGTTATAATGTTTTTGACTTATTGTTTTTCAGATTTTATTTTTTTTCATACATTATTTCTTTTATTCGGTCATATTTTCATCTATAATTGAAGGACCAGCATACTAACTAGCAATAATATCTTATTTATATCATCTTCATGAATTGATATCAAATATAATTTCAGACTTTTAGTGGTACTAAGCTGAAATGGATTTAGGAATCTATGTGCTTTTTAAAATTAAAAATTGCCGATTATTCATTATTACAAGCTACATTGTTATAATTCAAATAGTGTGAATTAAAAGCGGTAATATATTTAAAGGAATTGTTACCAAAAGAAGTTAACAATTTGTAAGCATTTGACTAAAATTAGATTTTATTGGAGAAAACACTGATTTTCCTGGGTTACAAAGAAAAGAAATCTTTGTTTTAAAAGAGTAGAAATAATATAAAATTTGCAGAATACTTCTCAAATCTTATTAGTGCCGCACCTTAATTTACTTGCCATAAAAAGATGCTTTTGTATTTTTTAGAAATAATCATCACTTACCAAGATAAATTTTGATGTGTTAGAAACAGGAATGCTGCTACAGCAAAGCCTTGATATAACTGACTATTTGGAATTAAAGGATATCTGAAAGGCCTGTTTAATCATGTATAAATAATGTTTTAAATTTGATGTTATTATAGTTAAAAATATGCTGCATAATGAAAATGTAAAATTTAATGCATATATCACCTTAGTAATGGAAAAAGGACCCTTCTATATACACTACTGGTCAAAAGTATTGCAAGTTTGAGAAAATTTACGTTTTATCAAGAATAAGCCACCCAAAAGTAATATTTTTTCATTTAAAGTGATATTTTTTATGGCAATAGATTAAATTAGTCTAAAGGTAAGATATAATTTAGTTATTGAACAAAAAAATTATTTAATTTCAAAAAGAATAAGATGTAAACAAAATGTACAGATTATCAGTATCGGAATCTATTTTGGTTCCCCGGACTAAAATGAAGTAAAGAAAAGATTTCACGTTCTTTTGATCAGAAAAAATAATAAAAGAGTTCAAGTTAACTGAAAAGCATTTAATATTTGGTTTGCCCAATTGCAGTAGCCACTCTGTTAGGCATGTATTCCACAAAGTTTTGCAACACTTCTTTTGGTATTTCATGGTGCCAAATTTTAATTATTGTTTCCTGAAGTTTTCATTTTGTTCTGGGGGATTCTCAGTTATTTTCTTTCCCATTATACTCCATAAATTCTCTATGGGTGTTTAAATCTGGCAAGTTTTCTGGCTATGCGCGAACATTAATACCCTGTTTAGAAAACGCAGCCTTAACCTAAAATAATGAATGTTTCGATATAGAGTCAGAACTGAAATGAAATTTCAATTTAATTGTAAAGTTTGTCGTACCTTTTTCGATGTATGGCTGGGTAATAGATCTTGCTGAAATATCCATTTCTTTCTTGATAACACGTTACGTGCACTACGAAGCAATTGATATTTCAACGCACCAACATTCTTGTCACCATTCATGGTTCCCTGTACAAAAGGAAGACGTCCAATTGACTGATATGACATACACCCCACCACCTATCAGGCATTCTGGACTCGTGATCTCCTTTGCTGTACGCCAGATGTGGTCAGGCTTGTCAGACATTAAAAATAAACGTCTTCCGTCACTGAATATAACTTATCTCCATTCCGAAATACTCTAATTTTTGTGCATCTTCACCAACTCCAATAGTTTTTTTCCACATTTCTTTCTTCAATACTGGGTTTTTTCTAGGTACCTGTGTCTTGTAACCAACTTCACAGAGCCTCCTGCGAACTGTTCTGTGACGGGCAATGACAGACGTGGACTCATTGCATTCTCTTGCAAATCTATTTTTACGGCATAATCGTGTAAATGTAGCATCAGCGTGTTTAGAAGATAACCTCAGACAATCACTTCTTGGCTTTTTATCTACGGTTCCTTCGGTTTTGATTCTCTCAATGAGGTGTGAAACAGACGACTCACCGCTGTCGCACCGATGAGCAATCCTAACATTTGAAATGCTTTCTTGATGCATTAAAATAACAGCCTGGCGCTTTTCACGAGTTAATCCACACATCTTAAAAATAACTAATCAGTTTAAATTGAAATGCAATGCACAGCGAACGCACTTCGACAGCGCAACAAACGAAATGAAATCCTTCACAGTCGGAGCGATTTTATAATAAACTACCGGATGACACAATCGTCGCAGACGATTACTTCACAATGGATGGCACAATAGCTTGAAACTTCTCCACCACATTTATACTAGAAAATATCACTTTAAATAAGAAAAAAATATTACTTTGGGGGAGGCTTATTAATGTAAAAGTATGAAGTTTCTCAAACTTGCAAACTTTTGGCCAGTAGTGTAGTTGCATATTACCAAAGTGAAAGAAGTACTTTGAGTACTTCTTTCACTTTGAGTATTTTAATTTTCTTTCTTCCAATTATATTTGCTATACAGTTAGATATTATCTATGTTTTTTGTGACTTCAAGAAACATTTTATGCCAAATATCTGAATTGAAATTCAGAAAGTTATTTTTAACATTTAATTTCTGTTTTTAAAATAAAAATTCTGAGTAATGAATTCTTTTATTGCTTTTCTGAAAGGAAAACAATGATGGGCTAATTATTTGAAATATCTAAATTTTAAATTACTTAATTTTTAAATGTTCTTCAGAAAATTTTATTAAAATTTTAATAATTGATAAAATCAAACTAATATCATAAAATCAATGATTAATTGCCAATAAAATTATTCTGATTAATTAAAATCTTACTTAGGAGAAGGAGAATTTCATTAGAATGAATAATGCCTTTTCTTTGTGTATTAAAATTTTCTGTTTTGAGACTTTTTTGATGCAAAAAATATGCTATTCTTTATATATGATTTAATGTTTAGGCATCAAAGTTGATTTCAAATTTTTTTCAAAATACTTAATGAAATGTTCACATTTATATTTTTTTAATCCTTTTAAAACATTAAATCATTAAAAGGAGCACCAAATGCAAATGAACTTTTCAACTATGCTTTAACATATTCGATCATTAGAAATAAATAAATGATCTTCAAAGCAGATCACTTCAGATACTATTAAAGCCATCTGTTGTCTAAGTAAAAAAATTTTAAATGATTGAATAGCTTTTGTCATCCATCAAACATGATATAAAGCTCCTGTGGTTTGATTTTTTTTTATGCTAATCTTACTTCCTTCCAATTAAAAAAAATGCATAATTCCTTATAATCATGCTTGAATTTTTCATTTTTCTTTAAATTGGAAAGATAATTCATATGATTTAGTATTTTTGTCTTGATAAATGTTTTATTCAAATATTTAACTATATCCACTTAATTTCTGAAATTATTCCATTTTTCTCTAATTTTTATAAAGAAAACCACATCAGAAGTTGTGACATATGAGGTAATTCTTTTTCAAAACCATCTTGAACTCTAATTCATACATATGGTACTGACACAGAAAATATTTTGTCTCTTGATCTATATCTCTTTTTAAAATATATTCATTCTATTAATAGGACCTTGTTCTTTAAATAGTGCCTTTTCTTCATATTTCATTGATTTCATATCAATTTCTTCAATTTATTCCTTTTGCCCCATCTCTCTTTGACTCAATAAAAAAATTTTGTCTTTTACAGTTGTTATAATTTCCAAAACTTTAGTTTCAGTAATGTCAAATTTTTAAAATCACATATATAATTTTCAGTCATGTTCTTTCTGTATGTGTGACCTATGATAACATTTTTTTTATTATTATTATTGCATGAATAATAGTTCATCTTCACAATTCTTCTACATATTGAGGTATTACTCTAATAAGAATATTTGCCTTCTCCTCTAAAGTTGTGCACTATTAAATTGATTTTTTCACTTATGGACAGTTTAATGTTTTGTAAATTATAGAATATAACAAATAGTAAAACTGACTTATTAGATGGAATTTTGCTTTGAATAATTTGGTGATAATTAATGACAACTAAATATTTAGCTCAATCATTACTTCTCAAATTAGAAGTCATAATTGTACTTCTAATTCATTCAAACAACTGCTGAAGAAGAGCAATAAGTTGTTGGAGAGCAAAGTGCAACATGAATAAACAAGTCACTGCTTATACCCATAAGATTCCCTCTTGTTTTTTGAGGAGGCATGGGTTTGATCCACTGCTTTGAACAAATGAAGCTCTAACTATTCCTTGAAGAAAAACAAGGGGCAGGGTTGATTGGAATGAAGATTGAACTGAAATGGAAATATAAAAAAATAAAGACCTTCCTGATATTGACAGTTTTTGTAATACATATTATTTTTCTGTTCTTTAGCCACTGACATCTGATTTGGAATGGCCTTTAATAACTAACACAGATTGCAACAGTGATAGCACTGATTGCTCAACCCAATGCTCAGAAGGAAATGCTAGTGAATTATCGCCTTCAGAAAATCCTTTTGCTTGGGAAATTCAAGAGGTATTGTTTTATTTTCTGTATTTTTAAATATCTGGTTTTAATACTTTTTATTGTTTTTTACTTGTCTTGAATGACTTTAAATATTTCTAGCTTCTCTTTCTTACTATTTTTCTTTCATGTTTGGTATTTTTTTAAAATAAAACTCATTTCATTTAGCCTTCTAAGAAACCTTCTAATATTGGACACACTGGCTCAGATAAAGGTAAAACATTTTTGTTTTGTAATAAGCATGGCATTGATTCATGAAAATTTTTTTATTTCCTTAGTGAACTAATTTTTATTGTAAATCCCAGTCTTTCTTTCCATTTTCTTTCATTTTTTTCCCTTATACTTTGTTTTTAGGTTATCGTCCTAGAACAGGTAATTCTTTTGTTCTGATCCCTTATTTATACCATGCTTTAAGTTTGCATTACTTCTTTTTCCCCAGTAATACCTGTATGCTTTCTTTACTAATGCTTTCATTCTTTGATGAAAATTATGGCTCATTAATGCTGAAATATATGGCATGGAAATATGACTAATTAATGCTGAAATATGATTGTGAAAAAATTAATTTACTTAGCAGATTAATAATTTTCATTGTTATTTTTCCTTTCTATAAGGTATTGAACTTATCTTTCTGCTTATGCTAAAGAAATATTTTTATTATGATAATATACTTTAAATTAATAATTATTAATTTAGTGTAGTATTAACTATTGGCTTATATTTCTTATTGATAATCTTTATTTAAGCATGTTAATTTATTTTTTATTTACTTCAGATAACTTAATTAGCAATACTTTTGAAATAAGTAACTTAGTAACTATTTATTTTGTTCTTAATTTTTTTAAGTAATTAAGGGCAATTTCAGAAAAAAAATTTAAAACTTTTGCTTAGTTTTTCCTCTGTAAATTATAAAACAGGGTCTTACTATTTTTAAATAATATTTCTGCATACTCATTTAATCTTCTTTGTTATTTACTATTTTCAAATTTCAGTTGCTTATTTTTTTATTTAAGATAGTTTTATAAATCACGAAATTCTTTATAGAGGTATAAGTTCCGATTATTCAAAAATCTTTTAATGAGAATTGTAATTAATAAAAATGTCTTATTTTCAAATAATAATGAATAATACTTTAAAATGCATATCAAAGCTTTTAATGAATTACTGCTAACATGTACATACATAGTAATTATATAAAATTAGCGTTATTTAAATTCAGTACGTAAATCTGTAGTATTAGTCTTATTGACTAGCTCATAATAATATTATTGGAGAAAATTCATTGAATGGAAACATTAAATAAACATATATTTGGAAACATTAAAATTTATGTATTAAAACTTTTTTTAAAATCTAATTTAGAGAAAAATAAAGCAGAGCTTTCAACAACAATACTAATTTTAAAGGTCGTAGACTCAAGGAATAAATTCTGAGTAAACAAATGAATGCCAAAATTGAGTTTTAATTACTTACTTTTATATTGTATTGAAAGAAAAAAATATGCAATTGTTTACTAAATTTCAGCCAAACTGATCTGAACAAAATTGTGTATAGGGCATATAAAACTAACAGGATAATGGGAAAAAGTACAATTTGTGTAAGTTCTTAAGGAATTTAACTTTTGATATAACAGAAATGTGTTCTATATAGTAAAATTCCATATTGTTTGATTTCTTGAAGTTTTATATACTTTATGATGCTAAAGGTCCAAAATTTATAGAAATATACATAAATATCAGTGATTTTGAAAGAATAAAACAGACTTTTATGTTTAAAACAATATTTTTTGAACAGTAATGACCAGCTTGCTTAATAGAAAGTGCCCCATTCCATCAGCATGTATATGAGTTAAAGGAAAGGACTTGCTATTGCAAATATCCTCAGCCTATTTGAAGATATGCAAACAAAATAGCAAATACTTTTAGGTTACAAACATGCAGTCTCTTTTGTAAAAGGCTAGGCATTCAGAATTTTATTGCTCTTGCTAAAGAAATTATTCCTCTGTGTGTAAAGTGTTTAGTCCTTGCATAAGGTGTCCCAACTTACTTTTTTTTTTTTTTTTTTTTTTTGCTGTTTGTCTTCTATTATTTTAAAAATGAGTTCATAACAACCGAGCTTCTCTGTCTTTCATAATGGGGGTGGGGGACCTTTTTAGAGGACTAAAATTTTCACAAGCAGGGCAAGAAAATTTGTGATTAATTTCAAAGGACATCTATGAAAGGGGGGCTTTGAATTCTCAACATAAATCATGGCATAAAACATATCGAATAAAGAGGCTCAAAATTTTATTAAATGCATGGTTAATGTTCACTTCTTTTCAATTGAAAGGGTGGTTGTATTCCTGACATGAGTCAAAAAAGATTAGGCACAAAAAGATTTTTAAAAGTTAAATAAGCAAGTGTTTAATAACATTTTTCTGCAATTATTATAAAAACGATTTTCACACGATCTTTTTCAATTAATGCTTTTTTTATATTAATTTAATTTTCGTAATATTCTCCTTTCTTCCCTTCCAGTTTTGTATATATTATATATTTCTTAAATATGATATATATGTATATAATAAAGTATGTAAAATATATTATTTCTTTGAAAAGTTTTGTATAATTAAATATCTTCTCCCATCAGCTATTAAATCTCATCATTTAGAATGTTTATTCATGAAAATATTAAAATGCAATAACCAGTCAATTTCGAGAAAATGGCATTCAAATTTTCAGCACAGCTTATATAATATTAAAGCGTTGCATATTGGTAACCGAATAGTATAGTGAATAAGGCACTGGCATAGCATGCATGAGACCCGATTTCCGTCCTGTGGTGTGATTATAATTTAATTTTTAGTTTTTAATTTAAAAAAGTATTTATAAATATGAATGGGTTTTTTTAAATATTCAGAATTACTTAAATTAATAATTTAAAGATAGATTCAATTAATATGATACTCATTTTTGTATAGAAAAATTAATGTACTTTATCTTAGTACATAAGTTACAACTTATTTTTTAAAGTAAAATAATTTTGTTTATCCATACTGTTTTTGAATTATAATTATAATTTAATTTTTAAGTGTTAACATATAATTTTATCTAGAAAAATAATTTAAACAACTATTTTTATCTTAAAATCATTAAAAGTTTTTGGATTTTTTTTATAGTGGTAAATTGTTTGGTATGACTCAATGGATTTGCATTTATATCAGTAATTAAATAGAGCAGCTGAAATTAATAAAATTATATCAACAAATATTCACAATATTAATAATCAAAAGGAAAAAAAAGTAAAAAGCAGGTGTTATGGAATGCATAGGCAGATGGTTCAAACTTTTAGTAACAATATACAATATGCTTTGTAGGTTACTCAATTTTCTGAAGAAAAACAAATATTTTATAAAAAATAAATGAAATATGTTTTCTTATTGATTCCTTTAAGTTTTCTTATGTGAATAATCATTATTTATTAATTGTGTAAATTATCAAAATATATCTGTCTTGTTTCAAATGTTTATATGATAATTACCATTCTTTTTATTGTATATAATAAAAAAATTAATAAAATATTTTTATGATATCAGTAATTTAATTAACATTTGTAATCATTTTATTTGAAATTATTTTTCCTGTTTAAAAATAAAATTATGATTCAAGTATTAGATGAATGAGCATTTATTTTTGATTGATAAAAAGTTAGATACTAATTAAGACTTTCTGTAATGTAGATAATTTTTTTAAAGAAAAACCCGTTCATATTTTTATTCTTTTTAAATTATAATTTAGATATTAAGAAAAAATACATTTATTTTTCCATACAAAAATGAATATCATATTAAAATGAAATCATCTTTACATTGTTAATTCAATTTAAATAATTCTACATATTTTTAAAAATGTATTCATATTTATTATTATTTTTCTTCTGAAAATTAATTTATAATTCAAGAATTAAGAAAATAAACGTTTATTTTTGCATAAAAAGTGAAAAACATATTAATTAAACATGTTTTTAAATTGTTAAATTATTTTGAAATAATTTAGAAAGAAAACAAATAAAAATACTACTCCAGGACCGAACTTGGGTCTTATGATTCTATGTCAGCATCCTATCTGCTATACTACTCGGTTCACGACAATGTTGGCATATTATTAGTGTATAAGCTATGATGAAAGTTTGAGAGCCATTTTCTCAAAACTGACTGGCTATTACACTTTAATATTTTCATGAATGTACATCCTAAATATATATTAGCATTATACTAAATCTCATTCTTAACTTAATTTTTCACCTCATGCACTCTTCTTATTAGTCGAAATTCTTGTGTAAGGAATCTATTGCGCGTATGTCCCTATGCGAACTTGCTAACTATTAAACATAAAGAACTAGATGCATAAATTTTAGTGCATTTTTATTACTAAAATTGGTCATATGTTTCAAATTTTATTTTTAAATAGTCAAAAAAAAAAAGTGTCCATGATCCATACCTGTTTTCTTCATTATACTTTAAAGCAAAAAAGAAAGGGAAAAAAAGTGCATTATTTTGTGTCACTATGCACAGAAATCTGAAGGATACATTCCCTGTCTGTGTTTTCACTCATCTCTTTATTAACTTAAAATACAATAAAAATCAACATATTCATGGTGCTTCCACCCTTATACTTAGATCAGTAGATATTATGGGATGGGAGTTATAGGAAATGTACAGAAAAACCTAAAACAGACCCTGTTAACTAATTGGAATCATATCTACTTATCTGTGAACAAGATAACTTAAAAAGGAATAATTAGAGCAATGAAATATAATGTATGATTTTAGATCAAAATTGTATATTTCTATAAAATTTTGGAATCTTAGGAAAATTGGTGTTCACGTGAACTTGATAGTTTAAAAATTCAATGAGCTAGATGTATGGTTTTATCATTAGAAGTGTAAATTAGTATCAGATTTTGGCGCAAAACCATTTGCAAATTGAAATCGGATGATCTGTATATTTATGATAGCTGAAATGATACATATATTTTTCTGTATATTTATGAAATGAAATGAATGCATGATAACTGAAAAATGTAATGTCTTAATGAAATTAGATTAGGATAACTGAAGAAAGATATTAAATTTCAGCCACTATCAGTCAAAGGAAAAGTTTCCATAACGCCATGCATAATATATATAATCATAAATTCACATTTTAAAATAGAATATCCAGACAGTAAATTTTTAATGCCATTGTAATGTCATGGAATTAGTTTGATTTCATTAGGAAAGTTCATGTATATAAGGAATAGAATTTAAGTAAGGCTGTTAAATAATGTATCTTTAATGACGGTTATAATTTGATGCTTAAAAATACTTTGGTAAAGAAATCATGAACATCAAAGTATGCATAAAAGATTCAAGAATGACACATTTCGATGGAAGCATGGATTGGATTTCAGCATTCCTGGAATTGAATTTTACCATTCTTATGATTGATTAATTTTTCTTATGTGGAATAATTTTACTGTGCTTTATTATTTTAAACACTTTTTGTATAAATTTATTCTTTTTATTGTTGAATTAATCATATCGATTTAACTTCTTGTGTTTGTTTGGCACAGTTTTGTGTTTTGTTATTTGCATGTTTTGGAATTAAAGTGTTCTTTGTTCCACGCCTGTGTCATGTCTGGAGATTTGATTGAAATTCAAAACAGCCAATAAAGTCAGATCCTGGTAAATCAGCTAGTCACTAAGAGCAGCTAATTAATAATATACAAAATAGTTTCTTAGAATATAGTTTATTAGTATATTGATTTTTATTTATTATATTTATAACAAATTATTTTTTATTTTAATATCAGAATCATAATATTTAAAATTACATGTATTACAATTTTTACATTTTATTTATATATATAATAGCATTCTATATATGAGTGGACTTATAATTTGTTCTGCGTGATACTGTTTTCAGATCTTGTGCACCAATGTCAAACATATAATTTTTTTTTACCTGTAGTGCAGAAAAATGATACTGCAGTTGGCTGGTGGCAAGATCTCAGTTTTGAGACTGGAGGATCCTAGTCTCAAAACTCAATTACATAAAAAAAAAAAAAAAAAAAAAAACTACATAAGTCAAATTGATACAATTTAAATCCTGAATTCTCCTCCCATTGGTAAGCACTGAAATTTAGAGAGAGGACTGATATCTCAAGTGTCTTCCTTACCATCTGACAATGATTCAAAATTTTATGAGGCCCTTTCTAAATGTGTTGTGTTGCTTCTATATCGGATATAATTAAACTAAGCATAGAAAAATGAAATATCTTAAAATCCTGCAGAGTTGATTGTTTTTTAAATTTTTAGTTAAGGTTCTAATATTTTCAATAACATGCATTTCTGGCACAGTAATTAATTTTGATATAAAATTAAGCACATAAGAATTAGTGTATAAAATTATCCTCATTTCTTAAAAATACATTTAGAATAAACATTTATGTTATAAGTAGTGTGTATTCCTTATGTATATATAATTTTGATTTAATTATTAATATATATTTTAGAATATTTATTATTTCTAAAGCTCAAAATAACCTTATTAAAAAATCAAAATCATCTCTAATCATATACTTTCTACCATTTCTTTAAAATCTGTGTGCTTCACAATCCTTTCTTAAGTGAGCTGTACCATATGGGAACACAATGAGTGTAAGAAAGCAGATTTAACAGCCCTGGATATCAGCTCTGCAATTATTCAGAAAGTGGATTCATCTCAGCATAGTTCAGAATATCTCTATATTGGAGTTGCTTTCGCCACCATTCTATCACTCTTACCTCTGCTGTTTCGTTTAAGAAATGGGATCTCAACTTACATCATACAAGATGTCACAACAGATATGCTAACATTGACTGTTCCAACTTCTGAAGAAGTTGCTAAAATTACTGATAATCTTTTGGATATCATGTTAGGATCTGCATGGAGGTAATATTTTCATTTATATTATTTATTTATTTTGTTTTCCACTTGGGATAATATTTTAGCATTGAGATAATTAATGTAAATAACATTTGAAACATAGGATTCTGTTGCCCTCATCAATGCATATGGCTTTTAAAATCTGAATGAAAGTAAATATATATTGCTTTAATTGTTTCCTGGGACATTATATTAAATACAGATATGACACATGTCCACAAAAACTTGAATTTCAGTGTTTTTGGGATAAAATTTTATCATTCTTGAGATATATTAATTTTTTTATGTTATAATTCTATAATATTTTTAGGATCTCAAAAACTTTTTGTATAAATTTATTCATTTTAATGTTCAATTATTCTTGCTTACTTTGCTTCTCAGTCTTTACATTGGCACAAATCATTCTTTTGAAGTTTAGCCTTTTTTTTTTTAAATTTTGTTCCAAGTCTCGTTATGTCTGTCTTGCCTTCTACCACTATACTATTGTTTTAAAATGTTTTTATATCATCAATTGTTTTAATCTTTTATATGATAATAAAATAACAATTTCAAATTCTTGTTTTTATATAAATTCATTGGAACAGCATTTATTAAATGTAAAAAATACAGTTTATATTATTAGGAATTATTATTATTATTTTGACATTAGTTAAGGCAAAAATAACTCAGAATCACTGTCTCATTAGCTTTTTTAACAATCTTTCAATTATTACTTCCTTTTTGTAAAAGCATCAGCATGATTATTACCATTTCCAATATTTGTCATTTTGAATATAAATGAATTGCTACCATATTAAATGTCTGTGATGATATATTTTTTTTGCATAGGGAGAAAGTTTTCAATGAATTGCGATCAGATCATGGCACAAATAGATATTTCTCTATAGTTTCAAAATTTATATTTATCTTAGGATTATTTAAAAATTTAAGTATCTGGATTTATACTACTCCTTTTAATTCATATGAATGAAACTACAGCGTTGTAACATAAATTATTTAAATTATTTCTTTGTTTTCTATTAAAAAATTTAATATTAAGGGAGCTTTCTTTTAATGAGAATTTCAAATTATTTTATAGAACTATAAGATATTGATAAATATTTACATTAAAAATATATTTCCTTTTTTTAATTTTGTTTTCATAAATAATTTCAGGACAAAACTTGTTACTGTGATTGTCTTGGTGGAGCGATTCATGTTAAGTCTTGCTTATTTCTTCTTACTATCAGTTGCAGAAAAAACATTCAAGCAAGTTAGTAAATATTTTATTTCATTTTAATTGTACTCATCTTAGTGAATCCCTGTCTTCAGCTTACTGAATCCTAAAGTTATTTTTAAAATTATTTTCAGCGTTTCTTATATGCAAAACACTTCTGCTACCTGACATCCTCAAGACGAGCCAAGCGTTCTGATTTGCCTCACTTCCGATTGAATAAAGTTCGAAATATAAAAATATGGCTGTCTATCCGCTCATATATGAAGGTACATTAATTTTGTTGTTTGAAAATTAAAGTATATAATTTATCTATAGTCTTACTGAAATATGGATTAGGAGATGGTAAAAGTGTTGAATAAATGTTAAAATGATATGGCAGTCAAAGATGTAATTATTTTATGAAATCTTATCCTCCTTTAATTACAAAAAAAAAAAGTTACTGCACTTTTCATAAAAATATCACAAACAGAACATAAATTTCTAAAGAAAATTTTAAAGGTTCAATTTTGCAATTAAAACTTGCTAAATAAATTAAAATTCATGAAGAAGTATTATATGAATCATTGTGATATGTAATACAACCTACATGAAAAAGTATTTGTAGGAAGATCAGTCATTATGTTTTTCATGGTGTATGCAAATGACAGATTTCTGATGTATTGAATCTGAGAGCATCCTACTTTGAAATAAACTTCTGTATTTAAAACAACAATTAAAAAAAAATATTTTCTAAATTGAAAATACTTTTAATGGAGAATAAGTTATGATATTTCAGAATCAAACTTATGATTTCTGTTATTCTTTTTTTTAAAGGTTGTGGTCATCAATTAAAAAAAGTTATCCATTTTTAAAAAATTAAACATTTAATTTTTTTTTTTTTTGGGGGGGGGGGTGCATTCATATGTAAATGAAAAGTATTTTAGTTATAAAAGTATAAACAAAACCTCATGTGCTAATTTTTATTAAAAGCATCGTAAATTATTTTAATAATGTGAAATATAGTTTAAATGGAAGATTCTGAACAAAATTTCTTAGTTCATTATATGTTGTATTATTAATGGTTATTGGGACTAAAATTGCAAATTTTCAATTTTATAGGATTCTCAATTTTATAGAATATATTTTCACATCTGCAGAATTTTAGGTGTTAAATTTCTAAAAATTATAAATTTTATAGGATTTATTTTAAATTTATTTGAAAACCTTATGTTAAACTGTATACCTACAAATGACAGTTTTATATGATTAAATATAATTACAACATTATAACAGAAATTGAAGTAATTCAGCCTATATAGATGGATAAAGATGTAAAATGAGTGATGCGATTATCAAACAAAAATAATAGATATTCATGCTAATAGAAAAACTTGAGAAATTCTTACATAGCTGTTTTTTTATATAATTTATTCATTCTTTCTTTATGCTGGTTAATCATGTTGAAAATTTAAAATAATTTTTAGTAGAAATGATATAATTGGAGGGTAAGGTCCAAATATTTGTTATATTTTATTACATTACATCCCAGGTTATCCATCATATTTTTCCTGGTTTTATGAATTTTCTTTATTTATTAGTGTAGGGGTTTTATCATCTTCTACTTAAACTGTATCTTAATTTGGCTATGTTCTTTTCATTTTTTTTGTTTGTTTGTTGCTGTTGTTGTGTGACTATTTCAAGCCAAATTTTTCGCAGTAGCTTCTGAAGGTAAAGACCCTGAGCACCCGAGGGCAGAAGTTTGACTTCTAGCTCAAATGAAGATAGCACACACACACTTGCTTTCACAACCCCTAACTAACTAACCAAATTTTTACAGAGGATCTCATTCACACACCTCGCAGAGAAAACACAAGGAAGAGAACAACCATGACCGAACCAGGACTCGAACCCGGAACGCCTAGATCATGGGAATCACCTCTAGGCCAGGATGCCAGCCTAGGGATAGCGCTAAAACTCTTTTGATTATATGAATCATAATCCATATCATGATGTTCAAAAATGCATCTATTTGTTTTTTAATGCAATGCAAAATAATAAAAAGAATGTGTAATGAAATATCTTTAAATTTCTTCTGCACCTTCTTTGGGTAAGATTAGTTCAAGGTTTTCATAGATTAGTGTTGTTGGAAATTCAATTGGGGAGATTCTGCTGTGTCTGCATTTTAAAATTACCTTTAATATTTTTAATGCTAGGTTTTGTCTTTTTTCTAAATTACGTAGAAAATAAATGTATATATTTTTTAGAAACTTGGTCCCCAAAGATCTGTTGATGTTATTGTTTCAATTGCATTCATTTTGGAAGTCTGTGTGGTATCTTTTCTTTGCATTCAAGTATGTATTTCATTGCTTTCATATTAATAAAAATGTTTGGCTGATCTAGAAATTAGTATGGCTTATATTTTTCTTATAAATCCTAAAAGCTTGTTCTAATTTTTTTATTGCAGCTATTGAAAGAAACAGGGCAATTCGCAGATAAATTGCATTGCTGGGAATTACTATTTTGGACATTATCTCTGGGGATTTTTCTTTTGCGCTTTATGGTAATTGGATCAAAAATTAATAAAAAGTATCGAAACTTGTCTGTCCTTATTACAGAACAGGTAACATTTTTTGCTACTAACATTACTTTAGCAATGAAAATGTGTCACAGAATTGAAAATTCAAATCTATTAACCAGGAATAAAATATAACTTGTTTAATACTTCTTTGGAAAATAAAAATACACTTTTTTTTTAACCTTTTCTTGGATTTTCATTTTTCTAAAAATTTCTCTTAAAATGAAGTTTATTAGACAAATTTTAAAATTTGCTTTTAGTTTATTTTTTATAATTTTTTGTTAAAATAGTTAAATTTTTTTAAAGTTAAAGTTAATATAAAGTTTTCAATAGAAATCTTAAGATTTGTAAAGCACTTGCTAAAAAAAAATTTTATGGTGAGACCATTTTTATTTCATTCTTAATATCTGTAATTTAGCAAACAATCAAGAATATTCTTATTTTTTCTCTGAGTTTTTTTAAAGTTATCTATGCCATTCACAGTATTAGAATTCTTTTTAATTTTATTATTTAAAAGCACCTAATATTGTCTTTACTAATAATAAAAATGAATGTGTCCATTTGTTACCCTCTCTCTCTTTTGGCACTCTACAGGCGAGGCTATATGAACTACAGCACAAATTTACATCTCAAAAGGATTTTGTTAATTTTAATTAATTAAATTTAAGCTAAATTTATTTGGGTGGTTTATTTATTTATTTATTTTTATTATTATTATTTTTGCAATAACTTCCAAAAATATTATTGCACAGAACAATTTTGCAACATTTTAAAAATTGTTCAAGTGATAATCTGATAGATTTATGTACACAATAAATGAAACTTAAGTAAAACAACTAAATGACATTATTTTAATATCGAACAATTTAGCAGAATCATGTCATCAAGTATAATTAATATTATTGGCGAATCAGCTGATCGCCGGTTGTATTTAGTTATAAAATAAAATTAAATAATTTCAAATCGTTTGTATTTTTATATGATGTTTAATATTTGTTCTTCAGTTCATGAGTGTTTTGAAATCTGATTTTACATCTCATTACTTATGCAATTTGTTATCTTAAGATGTAAAATACTGTATATATATATATATATATCCTTAATGAATTTATCTTACGATGTTAAATGTATCCTCAATGGGTTTTTTTTTCCTCCACCAAGCAAAAACTGCTGTGGGGAAAAGGTAAAGGGACCATTTTAATGCATAATACCATTATTTAGAGGGGCTCCTGGTCCATTTTCAAAAAATAGTGAAATAAAGCTTCTTTATATATCCAGTTGTCAATTATGCTTATATTAATTATCTCTATTTGGCCTTTTTTTTAAAGTGTGATATTTATAATTATGTGTGAATAATATCCAATTTATTCATTCATTAATCATTTAGATTAATCTGTATTTGCACATGGAACAAAAGCCACATAAAAAGGAAGAGTTGATGTTAGCCAATAATGTTTTGAAATTAGCTGCAGATTTGCTTAAGGTAATTTTTTGCTTTGCTTTTTTTAGTACATAAAATATTATGAGTTAAAATGTTATATGTTTAGTATTTTTCTAAATCAATAAGAATCTGGTTCTGTATTGAATATTATAAAAATATAACTATTAAAATTATGTTATTAAAAAACTAGTAAACATTCTTGAAGCTTACATTTAAAATTTATAAAGAATTTTGTTTTGTCCTTTTAATTTTCATTTTGATTTCATACTGTGTGTGTTAATATTATGAAATTTTTCTTAAATAAAAGACTGTTTTCATATCTAAATTTGGCTCTATATAAATTTCATTTATTTTGGAACTAAATAAATACATTTGTGCCTTTTAGGAACTGGAAAGTCCTTTCAAAATATCTGGTTTATGTGCAAATTCATATCTATATAATATTACCAAAGTTGTCGTATTGTCAGCATTTTCTGCTGTACTAACTGATGTTTTAGGTTTCAAACTTAAGTTGTATAAGATCAAGATCAAGTAACGAACCAAAAATATTTTATTAATTCCTGTTACATGCCAAAGTATTCTGATCTCATTTTATTTTTACTTATATGAAAGTGAATTGGAACTTTAACAGCAAGGTAAAAAAAAAATTTATTATTTGTGATCGATGGATTTGTGATATCTTTTATTCAGTTTCAGCATATATTTCTTTTTTTGTCATTTTTTTGATTTTTGCTAAAAATATGTATATTAGAGTTTCTTTTTATGAAGTTAGGTAAATATTGTTTAATTTTACCAGTAAAATCTATTTATGTAAACAAATAAATATTATATTAGAAATTGTTCTACTTAAGCATAATCTTCTTATAGGAATATTTATTTATATATATTTAGATATACATTGATTAGTTACTATTTTGTCTATGTTAAATATAATAAATTTGAACTATATGCATTTATTTTTGGATGTAAAATTATTTTGATTGTGAACTATTTAAAAAAAATGCTTCTTAGTTTCTTTTCTTGGTGTTTTGTATAACTTATGCACTTTTACTAGTCAGGTATAAACTAAGCATCGTGTTTATCTGGTATTGATCAATATAGGGTTGTGCAATGCTTTTAAAATACCTCTTACACTGATGCATATGCTCAACTAGGTTGACAGTCATATGAATAAATGCACAAATATAGATTTAGCATATCATTTATTGTTCAGTGAATGTTTCCATTTATACTATTTTTGCTAATTAATTTCTATTGATGTTTTAAAAATGTAAAAGCTTTCCATACTTTCTATCAAAAACATACATTTCAAGTTAACTAAAATTGTTTTGAGGGAAGCTGTTTTTTGGAAATCCATTTTTAAAATAGCAATTATTAATTGGAATAATTTTGTTTGACTGATTATAGCTGCATTATTTCTTATCATAACTACTAAGTCTATTTGAATTTAATAATGTATTTCTATTTAATTATAACTTAAAAACAGTTTATTGAGAAAAAAAATATAAGAACTGATACTTTAATTTATTATTCAAAATATATTTTCTACAATTCATATATCTGAAATTAATCTTATTACTTGAATCATTTTTTATTTTCTTGTATTTCAACCTTTACACTGTCTTAGTTTCAACCTTTATTGCATGTCTTAAGTATTTTAGAATAAATTTTTGAATTGAGTATTATATCCTCAGGTGTTTTTCCCCCCTTGAGTTATGCAAGCCATTATCATTTCATTTCATACAAATATTACGTAAGTCATGATTTTAATCATGTGTTATGTTTAATTTCGTAACTCCATATGTAGAAAATAAACTAAGGTGTTAAATATGAGGTTATTGTGTGTGTGTGTGCGCATGTGTTTTTTAAAGATAAATAAGGTTTAGTTATATCAGTTTTTTCTTCTCAGTGGTAATAGTTTTTTGTTAGGGGCATTGCTACTTTTCTCAAATAATTGTTTAATTTTTGTGCAATTTATGTACTGAGTCTAATTGCTAGGACTTTTTATATTGCAATGAATTATTATTGGTGGCTGTTATTTAAAAATATAAAATTCATGCAATAGAAGAAAATAAATTTTAATAATCAATATTGCATTTTTGACAAAAAATATTTGGAAAAATGTTGAAATTTTATGGAATGCTGTGGTTTTCATATAACTAGAGCACAACTTTTTGCATGATTTTTGTTTCTTATAAGAAAACAGTTGAATATGATGTTTCATCAAAATGAAATTAATAAAATGTTATACTGCACAATTGATGATTAGTAAAAGATTTTTTTTTTTTCAGTATTAAAAAAAGCCACTTGTTGAGTATTTGTAATTGCTTACTACTTATCATTTATGTTTCATTGTCAATGTTATTTATTTATATTTACTATGTATTAATAACATTTTATAATTCAGTAATATATCTTTTGTATGTTGTGAAAGAAATACTACATGGTTATATCTTATTTTTTGAAGTAAGGCTTATGATATAATATTCCAAAAAATCATTCTAGTTTTTTTTATTATGGGGAATTTTAAGATTAATTATAGTTTGGGAAATGAATTTAGTAATCTGAAAGAGAACATTTTATCATTAGTCTACAGAAGCAATAAAACGTTAATTTTTAAAAATTCCTGTTAGATTGCATGATTTGCATATATGCAGTTTCAAATGAAAAAAAGAAAAAAGTCCTGCTTTTATAGATATGATGTTCTGCCACTACAGAACAAGCAGAATGATTGGAAATGATGCCGAGAGAACTTGAAATTAAGTGCTAATAAGAAAAAAATTTTAATAAAAAATTAACCCTTAACAGTCATCATTAATTAAATCGGATACAAGGGAAATCTCATAATTTTTTTAAAGAAAAGTTGAAATTAAAGGCTGTAATCATCATAAGAATTAGGAAATTAGGAACAAGACAATGTATTTTTTATTTGAAATTGTGCTTTCGCAGGCCATTGCTCATTTTAACTAGATTCCTGAGTAAACTCTGAAATTTAAATTTCGGGAAAGAAAGGCAGTGCTTAAATTATAATAAAATATTTTTTTACATGTTTAAACTTGTTTTATGTTTGTAAAGATGGAAATTTTAAATCAATTTTTCATTTCTTGTTTCAAAATTTTGTATATTTTTGTGATCACAATAACAATATATTTTTTTGATATTTTTAGAATTTTTTTTGCTCGATTCTTTTACTTTAATACCATATACATAATGCATGTTGGTAGCTTTTTTTTTTTTTTTTCGAAATTACAATCAAATTAGCATTTTTTAAATTCCGACTGTAAAATATTTATTTCATGAATATAAATAATATGTAGAAAATTATATCAGATATGAAAAATTTTGATAATGTCAGCTTATTGATTTGAAATAAAAGAAACTTTAATTTGGAATATTTTCGGAATATAATGCTTTTTCTGTAGATAGAAATAGTGGTATCTAAATTAGGAATATCAGACTATGTAGTTTTATTACTTTTGAAATCCACTAGCTGTAATATACTCATAAGTCACAGATGTTAATATATTGATATAGTCTTCTTTATTTTTTTTAATCAATTCAAACACAAATGTGGTGTGGCTCTTATAAGTATTTCTAAAATATTTGTCAACTTCTTTAATGTCTAGAAAACCATACAGATCTGTATAAGACTGAACTGGATTTAATCAAACAAATATATACAATTGTTAATAATATCCATTGGGAATGATAGTTATAAATATTTCCTTTAAGTTCTCCTTACTTTTGATTTCATTGGCAGATACTGTATTTCTTTCTTGATAATTAAAAGGATAAAAATATCTATATTTGTTTCCATACAGATTTTTAAATCATATATAACAGTTAATTAAGATTAAATAATTGCAACATGCTTTAGGCAATACAAAATCAAGTTAACATACCTCCAATTATAAGTAATTTAATATGTCATCCCCTCCCTTTCTTTTCATTTTTTCTGGAAACAAATGCAGAAAAATTACGTTTCAATATACATAAAATTTCATTCATTTTTCTATACATTTTTTAACAGCACCGAGATTTAAAGGATACATTAAAATCTCATTGTAAACAATTTCACAAGAATGTAACTTTTATATTAGGAACACTTGAATTTACTGTTTAAAGACATAATCTAATTCATTTCTCTGTTTATATATAATTAAAAAATTAATAATTTGGTTTTTAAGTGGTTAATTGAAAAAATAATATATTTCTACTGTGTAGTATTTTTTAAAAAGAGAATGGCCTATTAGATTCTTCTATTATTCTCAGGCTTAATTAGAAATATGTTTTTTAAAAAACATTTGATCCTTTGTATTGAATATAAATTAAATATGGTGTTTAAAGGTAAATTGTTAAGATATACTAATTAATAAAGTGAAGCAATTTTAGTATCTCAGAATTCATTTGATATTTTTATGCATGTAAAGGAGAAAGAAAGAAAGAAAAAAAAAATTCTATTAACTAAGAAAGAGTTTAAATGAATATTTGGAATATTTTAAGTAAGTCTTAAGGTTATGGAGAAAAAATAACATTTGATAAAATTTCTTTGTATTATTCAGATATGAAGAAATTCAATACAAAATTTTTTTCCAATAGTTAAAGTAATTATTAAAATTTTAATTAGATTAAAAAGTGTTTATTATCTTTGAAATGTGGCATAAGTATCATATATATTTTTAATGTTCAAACTAGCTAATTGATGTGTACTACTAAAACAGCTTTCACTGATGCAGTGAAGTAGTATTACTGTATTCTTCTGTATGTGCAATACATAATATTTTAAATTGATTTATATGTATATATTAAATTAGATTTTTAAAGAAATCATGTATGTATTATATACATATACTAATAGCAACGAATTTTTAATTAAGGTATTTTTTCCTCTTTATGATCACTTGATTGGATAATATATTTTTAACACAACAATAAGACCGTAAAATCTTATCAAAAACAATTACTTATATTCAAAAGAAGTATCTGGTTTGCATGTAAAACTAATGCTATAAGATATTTTATGTGTTGTTCTTTGAAGAATTATTAGAATTTATATAGTTGGTTTTGCATTTCATTATATTTTACCAAAAACGTTTTTGGATTTGTAATTTCTCAGGAAATAAATATTGAATATTATATGGTTTGTTTACAAAGTTGATTTTAATTTTGCTTTATATAAAATATAATGTTGACAATAAACACATTATTAAAAGTATACAAAATGTTTTATTTTCTTCCAAAATGTTATGATTATATTTACAAGACTAAATGTAAGGAGGCAGTTTAACTTCCTTCAATTTCTCCCAGATAAATTTGCTTGTCGCTTGAACATGACATTACTGAAACAAAAATTAAATAGTTTTAAGAAAATATTTTTATGCATACTAAATAAGTGGTTATAAAGTAAGTTTAATAATGAAAAAAAAAAGGTATCAAATTCAAATATATATACACCTTATGTAAAATCATAGAATAAGAATATATTGTAATAAAAAAAATAATTTTTATATTTGGTTAGATTTTGTTATTATACATATCCTACACTTTTTTTTTCTATCTACTTAACACTATTTGGCTACAAGTGTTACTTTCAGGCAGAATTACTATTCTATAAAATACACTTAATTTTGAACTCTGTTTTTAAAAAATCAAGTTTTATTTGACTAATATTCTGAAATTTAATTTCAAAATATATGCATTCTCTTTGGACTTGAATATAAGGGAGTATAAATATCCAAAGCCAAACGAATTAATAGTTAAATAGAAAGGAGGGAAAAAAAAAAGCTATTTTGTGATGCATAAAGAAAACACATTTATTTATATGTATTCTAAATTTATCAAATGAGTTTTTGCCAATTTTTTTCAATAAATTCAAAAATATGCCTTCTTCCATATGGAAATATAAGAAATATCTAATTTAGAAATTTAAAAAAAATAACTGAATGTTAGAAATTAAGGGGGGAGGGGGGTAGTGAAGAACATTAATTAAAAAAATTATAGCACTGTGCAAAAAATATATATAAAATGATCAGTGGAAAACTACTTTTTACAGTGGCAGAAGACAAATGATATGATTCCATCTTTAAAATGTTCAAGAAAATTATACCATTTCTTTTCAAATGGCCTAACTACACAAATTCAACAAAAATATATTATACTACAAGACTTTATAAAAGCAAATGGAATTTGAGACTCATCCCATTAAAGATACATTGATGCAATAGAAATCGCGACGAAAAGAAAAACAGGCAAGTCTGTAATTACTGATTAGGATAAAACATCAATATTAAAACATTTTGGACTGAGAAATAGGAGATTTTATTTATTAGATTATGATCCAAATTATAATATCTTTAAAATTTACTCATGAAAAATATGAGAATTTTTTTACATTTAAAGAATTAAAAATTACCCTATTTCGTCTTATTTTCGAACAGTAAGATATAAATAAACCATCATATAAATGTCATAGCTACATTGAATTCAACGCTTTGCTTAACTAATTAATGAGGTGTCAAAATATTATAGGAAATGATTAATCTTGTAAAAAAAATACATTAAGTCGGATTAAGAAATAAACTTCAATCAGAAAGTTTAATCGAATGAAAAAATAGGATTAATCATCCCCAGATGTTGATCATATCTTCCAAAAATAGTCTTTGCATTATCTTAAGATTTAAAAAAAATATCTTCTTAATGATATCAATTTCATTTTTATGCATTTTCCCCCTTAATTTTAATAACATTTTCAATACACTATCTGTAATAATATCTTTAAATGCTACAATGGAATTCAAACTCATCCATAAAGATTTCAATCTTTGCTTTTGCTGATCATCAACTTTCATAGTGGAATTTTCAAATCTGCTTTTATTTCAGAATGTACACACTTTTTAATTTGATCAATCCAACTAATTAAAAAAAATTTATTTGACTTAATACAAGTTTTCCAATTATGTATAACTAGGTGAAAAAAAAATTTTTTTAATGAATTTCATATTAATCATTTAACAGTCTCTAAAAAGTCAATAATATATGTGAACAAACTGGTCACTAAAGATAGCCAACAATTTAAAAAAAGATAAAGCTGTAGTCAATAAAACATTGAAATATCATAGTTGATAAAATAATAAAGGATGCTATTATTATTTATTAATTAAACTGCTAACAAAAAGAAAAAAATATTTGAATGCACAAGATGGTTTTAAAAAAAATACAAAATGCCCATCGTGCTTCTGAAATTGTACAATAACACTATATTACCCAAATTTGATCAATAATATTGTAGCTCATTTGATTCAATATGTTAAACATAAAATATCACTAATCAATAGACACAATGAAAGTTATAAAGTTTAAGTAAACATTCTAATAAAAGTCTTAATTACTTTCATTGAGATTAAAAATACATTTATCTGAACTAGAATCCTTATAATAATAATAATTTTCCATACGATTATTTTCTAACTAAAACCTTTTCATATTTTGATTGAGTGACAATTGGGAGATGTTACATCTTAAAATTAAAACACAATTTCAAACCACTATAGCAAAACTTTTATACAAACCGTTACCCGTTATGTGCTGAATAATATTTCATACAGCCTACATGTAGAAATAATCCAAAACCCTATACTTGGAATTGCTGCATCCTAAATTTAAATTCAGAATATTCCGCAATGGGAGAAATAAGTTTAAGCTATATTCTACATTTAAGAAATGTATACTCTAACTTAATTTCCTTCATAAATTTTAGATTTTAATTGTAACATTAACACAAAATATTTCATCTAGAGGTTATTGCAAGCAATACTAGTTTAAAAATATTAACTGAATCTGACTTTATGATATTTATCATATTTTAATATAAAGGTATTTTTCAGAAAGGAAAATTAAAAGTTCTAATGTTGCAAGCTTCTAAATTTAATTATTGCATAATAAACAATTGTGCATTAGATTACAGTTGGTTCTTTATGTAACTGATATATAACATACATATCAATTGCATTACAATAATGCATTTCAATTCAGAAAATAATATTTGGTTTCTGTTAGTAAACTGCATCCAATTAATGCTCAATTACCAATAAGCTTATTATTAAAAATAATGATTAACCTATGTTACAATTTTGTGTGACCAAGATTCTGTACAATTTGAACAATAATAATCATTACTATCAATAGATTACAAATTTAATGTCAAAGTTCATAAATTAATGACAGTATTTTAAAGAAATCAAAAAAGAACTTGATTATAAAATTAGATAGAAAACTTACCAATTGGTTCCTTTGGATGAAAATTTACTTCATTTACTGATCCATTATGACCAGGAAGTTTATACAGAATTCTTCTAGAAGCAGTATCCCAAATGTAAACAAAACGATCAGCTGATCCAGCAGTAATTTTACTACCATCTGGTGACCAGCTACACTTCAAAAGATTCTATTCCAAGATAAAATAAATAAATTCAATACATGAAAAATTTATTTTTGCATGTTTTAGAATGCAAATTTTTCTAATTTTTTATCAGATATATTTCTTGTTTGATAAATACTAATTTTTTTAATAATTTTATTTTAATTATTAAATCATTAATCAATAATATCAAATTTGGTTCCAACCCAAGCATATGTTTTTAAAAGGGTAACATAAAGTGTTCATCTAGAAGGCCCAAATTCAAGGCTGTGTCAGCTCTGTTTTTTTACTATAAATTAGAATCAAAACAATGATCTAAAAATAAAAAGTGTGTAAAAAATATCAAAAAGCTTTTATAACCTATATCATTGAAAAAAATTATAGTATATGTTTTCTTTAAAATACTTTAAAAAAATATTTTAATAAGTTGTGCATTGCTCTTTCAATATATATATATATATATATATATTAATATATGCTATTTAGCATTTCACCTTTCTATATTTTGTATATAATGTGAAAATCTATTAAATATGTTTGTATGTAAAAAATAAAATCTAATAAATAATTGTTACTCCAGTTGGATCAACTAACAGACCCTAAACTACCCTCCCTCTTCTCATACACATAGAAGATTAAGTGATTGAATATGATCCAACTACAAATACAATGAAAAATTTGCGTTTAAGATCAAAACCTGGAAAAAAGTATATATTGACAAAATTTAATCAAAATAATATTAAAAATATAAAGGTAAACATACTTTTTCAAAATTGTGTTGATGTCCTTGAATTATTTTTACACATCTTTCTTGTGGAGCAAAAGGTCTTATATCCCAGATCCGCACTGAAAACAATTGTAAGAACTTTTATTACGAACACTGAAAATGTTCATAGTAGAATTCAAATGAGAAAAGTTTATTTATCATAAATAATCTTATACTAACAGTTTTATTGAGAAATATAGAATTATTAGACTTCAAAATAATTTATTTTTGAAATAGTCACATGTACGTTTCATTAAAATTTCTTCCAAAATTTGTTCACTTCATTTTAGAAATAGTTTTATCAAAAAGAAATGATAAACATCAATAAATCGACTATTTTCAAATTTATTGACATTTTCAGTATTAAAATTATACCTTCAAATTAAAAAAATGTATAATTAAAAATATTACGTGTGTTATCCATGGAATTAGAAAGAATGTATGAACCATCAGGACTTAATGCTAAGCCAGTAATAGTATCAGAATGACCAATCATCTTGTAAAGAACACCAGTTTTTCGCATATCCCATACCTATAAATAAAAATAAATCAGTATAGCTAATATTATTAGTTTCTTTAATGCAAGATAACTGCATGAATTTTAAAAATAGGTTGTGCAAAAGAAAGCGCATTACTAACATTTAAAAACATGACTCACTATATTTATTACTTTCAATTTTTTTTAAAATACAGTAATTATTCAAAGCTTTTCCTTCATTTCGAAACTTAGTTATCAAAAGAATATTTTTTCCTGTTCAATTAGATGTTGCAATGTAATAAAGTTCATACAGCCATAATGAGATGATGTTATTAGTTGATAATGATAAAAATCAATTTAATGTAGAATTTTCTCAAAACCAACTATTGATTTGTACAGAGTATGTTTGAAATTGATGCAAAGAGAATGAAGGTTACAAAAAAAAAATGTTCATACATGCATGCACAAAAACATATTTTTTTAGGTGTAGCATGTGTTCTGCTTAATAATTATCTATAGTTTGTTTATTCTTTTTAAAAGATTTTAAATACAAATATATTTTAATTTTGATATTAATTTCTGTATTTACCTAATATATTCTATAGAAAAATGAAAAATATTTTTTTGACAAAACAATAATAATAATAATAATTTTTTTCATCTTGAAAATTAGCATTAAGTTAACTTTTATAAAATTAATAATAAAAATCTGTAACCTTTTTCAATATTTCTTAACAAGATACAAGTCAAATTGAATGAATATGTTGACAAAGATGTAAAAACTTGGCAAGACCAAAAAATTTTAAAAAATTATTTTATCTTGTTTAAGTCAAAATAGAACCAAAAATTAGGAGATACATTTCAAAATAAACTATTATTTTACCCTGTTTTAAATTTATGTCTCTAAATATAATTTATGTTTTTTTTTTCATTTTATTTATATTGATTTTTAAAACTCAATAAATACAGAGTATGAATATTAATGAATCCAAATCAATTCATTGCAGAAAAAAATTTTGATAAAAAAAACATTTTGTTTTAATTAAAATATTTTATATGATATGATGAATTCTAAAAATGCTTATAAATATATTTAAAGATTCAATCAAACTTCGGCATTTATTGGGAATGCAAATATTATGTTTCAAAAATAATTAATGCAAGAATTTGAAAATATGACTTACAAAGTATTGATTTGAATCTCTCTCTTTTCATATATATAAGTGGAGCAAGCTTTTATTTCCTTAAATATTTCCCAATTACAAACTTACAAAATTTCAATTATAAAGGGAAATTGCATGAAAACTCTTGTCTTCTGATAAGATTTATAATAGAGGCATGCTCATTTTTAAATTCAGAAGGATTAAACATACAATTGGATGAAAACATTTATTTCAGAAATGTACATATATTCAACAAAAAAAACCTACCATATGCAAATTTTTGTCTAGTGTTGATAAATATTTGCATATATTAATGAGGATGATAATCAAATGTGCAAGAGGTTTCAATACAAGTGTTTTTAAAGGATTAACTTTCAAATTCAATATAGTTCTTTGTTACATTAAATTCATTCTGCAGTACTCTTTATTTTCTGTTGAACAAACCAATTTGCTTAGTCTTTTTCAACAACATATAAAAGGTTATATATATCCAGTATAGTTGATTCACACAATTTAAATACTACCATTGAGTCCATTTTCAGACATAATGAAACTATTCCTTTTAGATTACTACTGTAAAAAGAATTAAATGATTAAAGTAACTTTAAACATTTAATCAAAAAATCCTAGAGTATACAAATTTGCATACTTTATATGTCTAACTAATTCAAAACAGAGACTGCAACTTGCAAATTAATAAGCCAAATTGCCTGAATATAAAGACGATTTTGAAAATAACTGAAGAATGAAACTGTTTTATCAAAAAGTATACAAATTATTTTATACAAAATAGATCAAAAGTTAGCATATATTATATATATGTATAAACAATATATCTTAGTCAAATTTAAAGTTGAATAAATTTCCTAATTTTTATCTTAATTTAGCCTACATTAGCTTTATTTGAAAATATTCCCCAATTTCATGATCCAATTCCCAATTTTTATTTAATTACTTTTAACACAAACTCTAGCAAACTGATGAATTCGGCAGGTTCTAATGCTCCGAGTGAAGGGATAAAAATCCTTAATACACATACTTTGAAAGATACCTAAATTTCCCTTTTCTAAGTCTACACATGTCAAAGAAATCCCTATCACAATTTCATTGTAAAATCAGTGAAGGGAAAAAATTTGTGCTCTTGTGTTGCAATAATTGACTTATACATTGCTATTGCTAACTGCTTTGTACAAATTATGCCTCCTGGGATGAAATAAATCAAAGTTATTAAATTTTTTAAGTTTCTTCTATTCTAAAACATGTTTATATATATATAGCATTATTTTTGTAGCAAAAGGCAGTTTTGAAGACACTTTGCATTTTTATGTTCATTTTAATCCATCCCGGGAAGGCATAATTTATTTACAAAAAGGCGTGGACAAGATATGTCCGCTTACCGTGTGGCACAAGAGCAGATTAGCATAAAGAGGAAGAAAATAATTATCCCTAATCTTATATATCAAGAGATTTTGATAGGGAAGATATTTTTCACAGTGCTTAAATACTATTAAGATTCTGATAGGGATTTCTCGCACATGTTGATTCTTATAAGGGAAACACAGGAATCATTTAAAAGAATGTGCTTGCTGGACATTTTACTATTCCTTCATGCAGAACGTGTGAAAGTGCAAATGTAAGCATTTTTACAAATCTTCTCTTGAATTAAATAGAAAAAGTGGAATGGGATCAGGAAATAAGAGAATAGAATGACTTTGATATGGGTTAAATTAAACTGAAAGTTAGGAAATTAATTACATTTAAATTAGATTTTAAAATATCATTATATACATATATATAAAGCAACATTTTA
This sequence comes from Argiope aurantia, assembly GCA_026543865.1. Classification (NCBI taxonomy): domain Eukaryota; kingdom Metazoa; phylum Arthropoda; class Arachnida; order Araneae; family Araneidae; genus Argiope; species Argiope aurantia. Next base: position 512,829 of record JAPMOR010118789.1, on the reverse strand, counting down.
GTATTGAATATTTCAAAAAGTTTATATAAATTTAAATGCGAAGCAGAAAAAGTATGATAAAGTGAGTCGATGATTCAAATGAAAATGAAGCTCAGTAAAATATTAACTCAGGCTCCAGTTTAACAACATTTAGTGAATGCTTGAAATACACCATTTATTCTATATCAAATAAAGATGATATATCTGAAAAATAGGTATGTAGAAGCTTTGTAAATTACAAGACTTACTTTAATAATATTATCAATACCACTAGAAATTATCTGTTCAGCTGTGTCATTGAAGGTTACAGCAGTAACTTGGTAAGTATCTTGAAACGAATGGAGAGCACCTCGTTTGCGAGAATCCCAAACCTACACAGAAATAATTGAACTTATCATGTAAATCACAAAATTAAAGGGAAAACATACTGGATAAAACTGCTAAAATTAGAAAAATGAAAAAATTTTCAAATGTCTATTTATTTTAGTACTCTACTGCATTCAAAATTATATAAGCAGGTTTTGACTATAAATAAACTGAATAAAAGTTGATAGATATGACATAAAAAGATCATAAAGTTCAAATGACTTCTCTCAAATTATATATTAAATTAATAATAATTTTAAAAAGCATTTATTATAAATATAAATACTCTTAAATTTTGCTTGATATTTGTAATTAGAAGTCATATATATATGATTAAAAATATATATTTATTTGTTCATTTACTTATTATTAAATTTTTCCTTCCTATGCATCTCTTTGATATCAACAAACAACACAGTGGAAAACTCCCACATATCAGTAACAAGATAAAAAATATTGAACTACTTATTCAAGCATTTACATTAATATTTCTTAGCAATAATCTAAAGATTATTTTAGTGTATTTTTCATGAAATTATTAAATTTGTAACATTAATACTCATTTCAATGGAAAGTTTCAGATGAGAGTGTCTTTGGAAATACTCTCATGTCTTATATCTTCAATTGTGAGCTGAAAATGAATGGCTAATAACATGACAAATTTATTGCACATAATATAAAAAATAATTAAAATTGGGAAGCATTTAAAGAGATACTAGTTATTAAACAGAGAGTAGCTATAAAATCAATTTAAAATACAGGAATACATAGTGGAGTACAAACACATAATAATGCATTGACTGATTTAGCACTTTTATAAAAAGAATCAATCACTCTGATTTAACAAAGTATAGAATCAAGGGCTGAAGAGAGATTTAAATATCTGTTTAGACCATTTTTATCAACACATAGTGCTTTGCATAAAGTTTGTAACATTTCGAGACTGATGACTTACTTGATCATCCTGTATCAAGTACAATTCTACATTTTTGTATAAGAAATTGTTCTAAATAAAATTATTTCAATCAGTAGTTTTATAAAGAAAGTTCCTATGCTCAACAGACTTTTCATGACCTTATTAATAATATAAATTCTAGCACACTAGGGTTAAAATAAGTTAAATGAAACTTGATTTTCCAAATTTTCAATCACACCAAATAAAAATTATATTTCCATAACTTCATAGAATTTTTTTACCACAGATTTAAGGGACAGAATGTAATTCTTCCATTCTTAAATAAATCTAATCATTTTATAAACTATGCTTGTTACACATAAATCAACATAATTAACCTAATTTATTGCCATTTTGCACTTTGAAATTTAAAAGGTTAATAAATAAAATATAGAGAAAGAAAAACAAATGGAGCATACTTTTACAGTGCAGTCATCACTAGCACTGCAGATTAACTGAGGACCTCGCCTTGCTGGACAAACACTATTGATATAAGAAGAATGACCTTTCAGTTTCTTAATACGAACACCAACTTCACTATCCCAAATGCTCAGGGTTTTATCAGTAGAGGCAGAGAACAAGTATCTGGGGGAAAAAAATTATTATTCTAAACATCTAAATTTTCAATTCAATGTTTCTTGTACTTTAAAAATCCAGAAACACTAATATGCCATTATATATTCAAGACAATGAAATTCAATTGGGAGAAAGAGAGCATTGTGATTACAGAAATAAAAAATAAAATCAACAATTTAAACAAAAGCAAAAAAAAAAGAAAAAGATTTAGAATACAAATATTACCCTCCATCGGTGGAAAACTTTAAATCCAACACAGCACCAGTATGGCCAGATAACACAGCAAAATTCTCACATTCCCCATAGACATTCCAGAAGACTGAAAATGAAGATCAATATTTTTTTAAATAATTAATCATATATAAACATGTTTTGCACAAATTTACAAAATTCATATATTTCCTATATAACATTAAAACATGAACACAACAGAAATTTTTAGCTCAAAACTGGTGGAAAAAAACACATAAATTTCATTTTTTAATTGCATAATAATATGTTGAAAAAGTTTTCAATTTGTATATAAATATATAAAAGATTTCAGAACAAAAAATTCTTGTTTTAAAAGTAAGAACTTGCATATATCTCTTTCAAATCCAGAAGATGCCAGGAAGTTTCCTTCAGGATGAAAATTTCCACAGAATATTTCTCCTTGATGACCTGATAAAAGCATAATTGGAGCCAAAAGGCTTGAAGTTCGTGGAGGGCCCTGAAAATGAATTGAACAAACAATTAATTCAAATGTCTTTATAGCTACTTGTTATAACTATGGATAGTGTCAATAATTTTGTGTTTTTCAGGCACACAATTTTTGTTGTAAAATAAAAATATATCTTCATAATGTAAAGTAAAGTAAAAATCATATTGAAAATTCATCACAATAATGTGTTACATGCAGAATTGAAACCTGAAAAAAATAATAATAAAGACGGCATCAAATTTATTTTTGATGTTTAAGTAGGTGATGTTTCTTTTAAAAGTGAATGGTATATTAGCAGTCCAGTTGAAATTAACAGACTAAATCAAGATAACAATCAGTGAAGATCATCATAACACAACGCATAAGATCAAATAGAATTATTTATCCCCTGTGCATGTATTGAGAAGCATTTAAAACAATTCGATAATAAGAAAGTTCGATGCATTGATTCCTTATAAATCGGCAGATGTTCTTTGAGAAAAATATATTGACAGCAGCTATTTGTCGATTATATACCAAGACAGTGTTCTATTTTTAAACAATTATTAGAGTAAAGAAAATTGATTACAACAACAAGGGGGGGGACTGAAGTGAAGCAGTACAACAATCATTTAAATCTAATTTGCACAAATAGAGTTATCTAATCAGTCCAATAATATTACAAATACTCTTCTTTGCAATTCCAGTTTTCATCTATCTTCTATATAATATTTTTGAATGGATTTTTTAAAAAATAATAATAGAAATAGAAAGAAAATTTTTCATGAATTTGAACTTATCTGCCTCCATTTTTAAATACAAGTAGTTATTTTCTATAACTTTTTTTTCTCAGAGGTACTCCAAGCTTGAAGCATTTTTTAAAAAATTTAAACATCTTTTTACTAAAGAAAAGTTCAAAAATTTAGGAGTATTTAGACATTAAAAATTCAGAATTATATAATTTTCATTTCAAATTATATAATTTTTATCATTAAATAATTAGTAATAATAATTAGTATTAGGATAAAGTAATTTTTAGTTATAATAATACTGACTATGAAGTCAATAATTTTGGCCTGAATTCAAGTTTAGTTCATAACTGAATAAATTCCTTTATTGTAATTAATAAAATTACCATTCCACAGATATTTAGTGTGTGCTATCTAATTGCAGACAGTTTATTAATGAAATAACAGTAAATTAATGAATTAAATCACAAAAAATAGATATTTTAAGTTAAATAGATTTAACTTCCATTTAAGCACTTTGCTTTTTCATTCATTGGCCATATTAAGAGACCAGATGATTTGCTAGGATTAAAGATTGCTAAAATATTTAATCAAATATTTAGTGTATCTTGCTCTTAATGACTTCCTCAATAAAATATATTTAAGTGTCGAATTTTCATAGCCATATAACTCATACTATTTTAGAAGCTTTACACATTCGGTTCATAGTGCTATGTTTTTCTCTAATTTTCTATCTATATCTTTGCAAATCCAATTATATCACCAGAAGAAACTGCAATGCTTAAAATGCACTTAAAAATTTCAAAAATTTTGTGAAAAGCATGTTTTATACTGAAAAATCAACACAAGAAAAATAAGCTAAAATTTCATATTTTGATCATCAACAGCAGAAAACAGGCTGATGAAATATAAGTAACAACAATAAATAGATATGAATTTCACTTCAGCAAAAAATATATTGTTATCAAGTATGCCTAACATATTTTTAAAAAATTACCATAGCTAAAATAATTGGTATCATTTTAACATTTTTTGGAGGGATTTTTAAGATGATGTGAAAATTATTTTTGAACTTTAATATTTTTGGCAGTTATTACAGAGCAATAAAATAAAATTGCTTAATTTTTAAATAACTAAAAGTTTTTAAAAGTCACCTTTTAAAAAATTATTACATTTTCACCATTCAAAGTATATATGTACTCTTGGTAACTAAAGGTAAAACAATCTGGCCTTGAAGTGACAACATGTGAACATTCATTCTTATTAGAGATTTATGTTGAATTCACATCATTTGACTATAACAAAATAATGCTTCTAAAATTGTCTATTTTGCAAAAGAGAGGAAACTGTAACTGCTTAATTTTTTAATAAACTGGATTTAACTACTAATTACATTTTAGCCAAGAAATTGCCATAACATTATAAAATATATATATTTTTTAAAAACCTAGCAAATTTATTGCTAAAAAAAGAGTGAATAAATAATAAACTAAACTTTTCTTAATTATTCAATAAAATTTGAGGTACCTATATATTAATCACATGCCATTGTTGAACAATAGTTACAAAAGAGCTTATTAGTACATGACATTGTTGTTGTTGTTTTTTCAGTTAATTTTTTAAAAGGGGTTAATACACAAGTACATATTTTGAATAAAGGAATATAAAGTGAAATTATTCTAATTTTTGCCTAAAATTTCTATCAACAACTACTCTGTTGGAGAAAGAATTCATGATTTTTCATTCATTATATTGATTAAGAGAGCAAAACAATGAAATGAAATGTTGAATGATGAAATGACTGGTCTGATTCATTTGTAACTTATTCTGCCAAATGTATTGCAAGTTACAAACAGAATAGACGACAATTGAATAATCAGATGTTTGTCATTTTATCGAGTAAATCGTTATTCAGCAGATTTTAACACTGTATAATAATTGTAATTTAAATTACCAACATTCTTTGATACCTAGTTATCCACAATTCTTCTCCCAAATGAAAAGATTAAATGTATAAAAATTATACCGGCATAGTTCTTAATTGCTCATTCAAACATTTCTTACTAACATTACCATATTGTTAACATTTAAAAAGTAATTAATCCACATATGTGATTATTTCCGAAAAATACGCTATAGTTACCATTGGGTCTTCATGACTGTCAACCCCAGGAATCACCTCAGTCCTGGGTTTTTTAAAGGGTACAACTATGCCATCTGTAGCACTACGCTTTTCTGCAATAGGCATTTTTCAGCAATTAAAAGTTATACAGAGGAAAAATCAATGAAAAGAAGATGAACGTTTGTTTCGCGACTGGAAGGAGATGTTTTGTTTATATTTAAATGTTTAGTTGTTCTGAGCTTACTTCGCATTGCTAACAATACAAGAGTTAAATTTTAATAGTTTAAATTTTTTTTAAAAAAATACATTTGCAAGGTAAAATTCTAAAATGGCATTTTTATTTTAAAAAATTTAATTAACTAGAATTTATAAAAACAATTTATTTATTTCTCAAACCAACCTTCTCTGGAAATATAAATAGGAATAAATATAATATGAATTCACCATGCAGTTTTATTTTACTGATATTTTTTATTAGAGTTGACAGAATGTATTATTGTCGACATTTACAATGTTTTCCTTAAAACAATTGTTTTTAATTTGAATTCGAGAAAATGAAAATAAAGTGGCCGAAAGTAGAATAAATCTGAAAACACAACTGAACTGATCGGAATTACCATAATTTTAAAACTCGCTGTTAGTGCATTTCTGTTGCACATTTACTATATAAATATACATAATGCAGAAACTGAAAAAAAATAAGGAATAGTTAGATATAAATCTGTATCAAGGTTGAATTAAATATAGCAATCACAATGCAATTTTTTAAGATATCTAAATTTCAAATCATAAGTATTTTTCGATGCTTTTCCGCAACATCATTAAAAATGGAAACTACAAATTTTAGAAAGAATCCATTGAGAATTGAAGGCCATAATTCTATAATAATATCACAATCTTATGATATTTTTCAAAATCTAGCATTAGAAGACTGGTTGTATACAAGTTGCGATTTTTCTACTTCAAATATTTCTGTCCTTTTAATGTGGTTTAATGAGCCATCTGTTGTAATTGGGCGACATCAGAATCCATGGATTGAATGTGCTGTCAAATTTTGTGAAACTAACGGAATCAGCATAGCTCGTAGAAACAGTGGTGGTGGAACTGTATATCATGACTTGGGAAATTTGAATCTTTCGTTTCTAACATCTCGAAAAGATTATAATAGAAAAAGAAATTTAGAACTTGTATGTAATTCTATAAACAAAAGATGGGGTATAAACTTAAATATTTCAAAGCGGCATGATATTTTATATAATGATCAGTACAAAGTATCCTTTTAATAGAAATATATTCACTGTATGAATATGCTTTTTAATAATATTTGCTTTGCATTAGATATTGTTTTTTTTAGTACTGGATTACTTAAATTGTCAGCCACACAAATTGTATACAGTATAAACTTTCTGCTGCTAGAAAGAGAGCATGAAGGAAATAAATTTTAAAAAGCTGTTATAAAATATTATATATTAACTTTTTATTCTAATTTGCTGAGTTAATTTTTAAAGGTTCTATTGTACATTATTATTCACAATGCAAAGATAAAATGTATCTGTGTAATATTCTGCATTTTGAGAGCAATGACATAGTGATAATAAACAGCATTAGAAGACGAGTACTCTTTTTCCTCATTGGATTTTTCATCTCAAAAGTGAATTTAATTTGCTCTTTTCATATTTCTATACTCAGATATCTATCCCTATCTATATCGCAGTTAACATATTTTCTAAAATAAAATATTTAGTCTCTGACTTAAGACTATTAATTATCATTTTTAAATGCAGAATTATAGAAGTAATCTATAGTTTAATAGTTTCGTCTTTTTTTTTTTTTTAACTTGAGTAATATATATATATATGCATATTTGAGTATTTGGTTACATGCTGATATTTTTTAGTTTAAAAAAAGAACAGGAAATATGTTCAAACAGTTGTCTATACTTTGTTGTTATGGGTTTCCTTATTTTTATTAAAGCAAAAATATACAATTGAGAAAAAAAAATACTCAGATTTAGTTATTGTTATTGTTTATATCTGAGTAAACTCCAATCAGTGTCATTTAACTTAGAAATTATTCAAAAATGGATTTTTACAGTGTTGTGGGTTGGATTTATAACTGATATCATTACATGAATATTTGTATAAAAAATTAACAAAAAAAATATTTTTCTAAAACTAACAAAGATTTAATCTTGCCTTTAATAATCTTGTTTTTTGCTTTGTATCTTTTGAGTGCTGATGAAATAAATTACCACTATGATAAATAAAGAACAAAGTGTTTGTGAAAGATATCAATGACCTTCATTTGTCATTGACTATATATAAATAATTATTCCAGTTAACAGATTAAAATGCTTCAACATTATTTCTAAACTTTTAGTTATATCTGCATAACTGTTTATTTCTCTCCATGTGAAGTTGAGATGCATTTCAGAAGTTTGTTCAGGGAATGATCTGTTAGAAATTTAAAATTCTAATAACCATCTTCAATAGTCTATTACTGGTTACAAATTTGATTTATCTGGTCAACTCAAATTAATTGTAATATTTCTAAATATTGGCTATATAGTTTTTTTACTTTTTTCTTAATAATTTTATATGTATCAGGAACTGCATCAAAATTAGGAAGAAAAAATGCCTATCATCACTGCACTGTTCTTGTGGATGTTGATGAAGCTAAACTGCATCAAGCATTACACCAAAAGCTAGAAAGTTATTTCTTTTCTTAATTTTTCCAATAGTATTATTATTGAAATAAATTTAAACTTCATAACAAAGAATTAATTTGCTAAAGCAACTTTTTAAAATTTTAGGAAGGTATAGAGAGCAAAGCTACTTCCAGTATTCGAGCTGAAGTCATCAATTTGAAATCCGTGTGCTCTGATATTGATACTGCAAAAGTAATAGAAGCTATTACTAGTTACTACAAACAAGTGTATGAGGTATATAATTTACATTTACATTGTTACAAGAATATGTATTTTTGCATGAAAAAGAAACAACGATGTTCATACAAGTGTCATAAATAATTTTGGCAATGACACTTGCATGAAAATTGCTTATTGCCTTTCACATTGTTGGACTTATCTGTGTGGAAATAGTTTAGAAAAAATATTTAATTTTTCAACAAACAAAATGTGTAATTTTCCAAGAATTTATCTTACAATTAAAATTTTCTTAGAAAAATACCTTTTAGCAAAGTAATCACGAAATATAAATTTATTTAATATTAATTATATATTTTCCATTAAAAAAGTGACTGCAAAATTCTCGAAAATATTTATTGTTTAAAATATCTAAGTAATTCTCTATTGTATGTACAAAAAGCATGTCCTTGAAAAGGGCAAAATCTACTATATTAATGAAATAAATTTTGTGCTGTTGTTTTTGAATTAATATAATATTTGAGTATAGAAGCTCAAGGGTATGTGAATTGAAATTACAAATTCAATAAATCAATTGAATTTGTATAAATCCGTTTTAAAATAATGGTTTTAGTGCAGATTTGAGTGCCCGTTTGATTGGTGACAAATTTCAGCGATGAAGCACTACTTCTAGTTTCCATAATGTTTTGTTTTCATTGATGTTACTGTTGGTTTCCGACTGAAAACCCCCTGGGCGTCGATCTTGGCGTAAAAAAAAATCGCCTAAAACTCAAGGGGCACCCGATTGTAAACTTTGACCTAAATGTTTTCTGTTAAACATTATTTTAAACATTTTATAAAGTGAGTGCAGAGCATTGTATGTTAGGTAAAATATTCTTGGAAAAAATAATGCCAGGTCAGTAGTAATAGTAATCTAAATGTATGGTTTGTTATTATAGTAAAAGCTTAAGTAGTCAAGTATGAAAATGTGCTTTGATTTTTTTCTAAGTTTTGATTCATCAATTATCATTTATATATATTTCCAGACAAAAACTTCAAATTTATTTGTTTTTATACTAAAAAATTTTGTTAGTTTTATTTCCCATTATTTTTATTTAGTTTTGATGTGCTTTTAACATTAAAAGTCATTTTATTATACAATTATGTAACAGAAATCAGTAATATTAGATTGAATTAAATGTAAAATTGTTAATAAAACTATTAATTTCTGATTGTCTTTTTAAATATCTGTAGCATTGCATCAAAGCATCAGTTTTCATTGCAGATTATCTGCTCTTTGTGCCTGTTATTTAATAATGAAATTGCATTTATATTTATCTACCAGAACCTTTATTTTTGTAAATTTTTCAATGCCATTAAAAAATTTGAATAATTTATTTTGATGTGTAATTTCTACTATATAAGAATACAATATTTTTTATAAGAAATTAATATTAATTAGGTGGAAAAAAATTAGAAGTATATAAATATTAATTTAGTTTTAGATCCAGTATCTGAATACTGTGTTATAAAAGAATTTAAAAGCCAATAATGTTAACAAACTGCATCCATGTTTCTTTGTATAAAATAAAATTGAACTTATTGTGAAGTTAAGGAAATTTTAAACAGCTATGTAGAACAGTTCTGCTTCCATTATTATATTAAATACATATTAGTTGCATTAATCTTACGTTATAATTATGTAAAAATAATGAAAATAAGTCATTTTTACAACAACTTATAAGCTTTTCTCGAAATTGAAATAGTTGGAGTAAAAAAGGCAATTCTGAGATAAATTTAAATTTTAAGATTTAATGGTACAGTATTTTAAAATTAATTATTACTACAGTTAATAAATCTATTGTGAAATATACTAGAATTTGTAAAATATTTAAAAAAAAAAAAATTGCACTCATGAGTGCAGTTTTCAAAAGTCTGAGGCTAGATGGTTCTTGATTGCATAAATTCACTCATATTAATCTTGCAAAATAATTTATATGAAATAGTAACTTAAATTCATATCATTTTAAGGATTATAAATTTTATTAGCTTAGAGATTTTTTTTTCTAGGTACAAGATGACCATGTCTTTTATATCAACCCAAATGAAAATGTCTTTCCAGGAATAAATCAAATCAAAGAAGAACTGAAGAGTTGGGATTGGTGTTTTGGACACACTCCAAGATTTACTATAACCAAATCATTTCAAATAAAGGCAAAGAATCCTGTTGTCAATGTGGATATCCTAATGAGCATAAATAAAGGCAAAATTGAGAACATCTCTCTAGATCCACAAATCCTTAAAAGTGAAAGTTATAATACATTAAAACAATGCATTATCAATAATCCTTTTTCAATTCTGATTGATAATTCACTTACTGCATGGATGCACCACAGTGAAGATAAAATGGTTTGCCAAATTGTTAAACACAATATATTACAGATGATTTTAGATGTGTTAAGGTGACACTCATAAATATCTACTCTATTGAAATAATTGATTGAATTAAAATACTTGTGTAATAAATGTGTTAACTTTAATAAAATTGATTTTATGTTATAATTTGGTTCCATCATCTTATTCCAATACTCAAATCACCAGTTGATGAGTTAAATGTTTGGAAATTGATTTACTTTTTTTAAATATCATGTTTAAAAAAATCAGTTATTATCACTGTTTTAAATTAAATATATTTATTAACCAAATCATTAGGTATTAAAAGCACTACTTTTTATACACTTTTATAAAAAATATCATTTTATAGGACATAAAATGTAGCAATAACTCGTGAAATGCTGATTGAGTTTCCAATAAAGTCTTGATGACCTCCTTTTTCTTTTCCTAGTTTCCAAAACTAAATATTTTAATAATTTTATCTCAGTGTAAAAAGTTTTAAGTAGCAAATTTTTACATACTGAAATAAAATTTTAATTGTGGGACACATTCTACAGAGCTTTTTTAAATATCTTACATATAAAAAAATGACAATATTTTAATACCATTTAAATTATATTTAGTTATAAAACTTGGAAAAAGTAATTAATTAGAAATATTGTTAGAATAGTGTTCTAAAATTTTAAAAATATTTTAATTTGTATATGTTCTAACACATAGTTCTTGTATTTTAAATGAAAATGCCTTAAAAAAAGATATTGAACCCTCTACAGAGTTGCCTATTTCACCTATTTATTAATGTGTTCCTTCATACAGCTACTTAAAATTAAACATCGATATAGTACAAAATATAATATTCATAAAATTCAGATACATTAGAAGGAAAAGTAAAAAGTCCTTTCACAAATAAAATAAATTGTATTCTGCTTTATTTCATAATAACCAGTTTTCTTTCAATCAAGCATTAGTTGCAAATAAATATATTTTTTCCTGACATAAAATTTATCACATCCTTTTCCTTCATTTATTTCACAAAATTGTGAATGCATTTCTTGATCAGAGTTCGATTAAACTTTGGTATCTTGCTTTTGTATTCAAAAATCAATGTACTGACAGCAAGAGGAAAAAAATCCTTTTTATGAATGCATAATAAGCAAGAAAATTTAATTTATACTTTTCTTTTGTGCAAAATGAAAATTTGCTTCATTTGAAAACTAAAGTAGTATAAATAGCTAAATGATTTAAAAACTGCTGGTGGCTGAAACACCCAATTTCTAGTGTTGTAGCAGAAAGTACAAACCAACTCCAAAGGTGGAATTAGAATCTGTGAAAATATAAGTGCAAAAATAATGAATAAGAAATAAATTAGTGTGAAAGCGAGATTTGTGTTTATGAATTGTCAGATGCTAACATTACCATCTTCTCCACTTTAACACTGAAAATCATGTATTTGTCTCACTATTTCATAGAAATTCCGTTGGTATATTAGATCCTATACTGATCAAGGAGAAATTTGACCATGTTTAAGTCCACACCAGTTAACTATTGAGGATCACGAAACTTGACAGATTGTGTCAAATGTAAAGTGTAGGAAATGTAAGCAAATATGGCTTCACACAATTAGCTAATAGTAATATTGAGAGAATAAAGAAAAAAGCAACAATTTACACACCAGCACAAATTCAATCCATTGTGTAGGGGAATATATTTATAATTGGGTCATATTAGATCTCAAAAAATAGAGAAAATCTGTTTTCACATTTGAAACGACCAAACCAAATGTAGTTTGTAATCGGCTAATGAAAACAAAAATATTTATAAGTTGTTAAATCTGAGGAGGCCACAGCTATAAACTAAATTATATGACATCAGACTAGTTTTTATTATTATTATTACTATTACTTTTACAATGGCTGCTGATTTAAACTAGAGTAAATATAATATATCAAATCATTTTAAAAAATAGTATAATTTTTAATGCTCTTTGTTGAGAGTATATTCACGATTTCTGTGTTTTGAAATCTGCTGCAATCATACACAGAAGAGTATTAATTGAAGACAACTACAATTTTATTGATTTTTGAAAATAAAACGAATCAAATTTAACGAAATTTGCACTGAAAATTTTCCATAATCTTTATGTTAAAAGATACTGCCTCTCTTTCCCCATCGATGATTGTATTATACTGTTTTTAAGCATTTATTTTTGCTATAAAATATATTTGTATCTTTTATTTATTCTATTTATATCTTATATTTCTTCTTATATCTGTATCATATTGTAATGTTTTGCAATTTTTGTTCATAATAAATATTTCATAATGAAGAGTAGAAAAAAGAAATGAGAACAATATTCTTGTAGCAAATTTATTGAAACTACATCTTTGATTCTGGGCAATTTCTTTTAAAATTTATCTTACATTATACACATTTAACATCAAAACATTCATAGGAAGCAAATACACTTTCTTCGCATATTTTTTGCCTCTTAATTTGCATTTTGACAAAAATTGAATATTTTTCATATAATGTATAAAATCAAAACTTAATTACTAATTTCTTGAATTGTCACACTTAGGAATCTCTGGATGGTAGCTTTTTTTTCTGTTTTGTATATGCAGAATAAATGACAAAATATTAAAAATGAAATTACATCAACAAATTCCATACATATCACATAACTTCATTTTAGGAATAATGAATGAAAAAAAAAATTACCGGGATTATTATAAACTTTAAAAACTGGAGGACTTTTGTGAGCAGTTTCTTTTATTTTTACTCAGTCATCCACATTTTCTCTCTCTTGCATTTCTTTTCCCATACTTTTTTTCGACTTCTTTAAAAATATTTTTTCTTATTCTAATATTTTCTTTTTATTTAAAGATTATTATTATTATATTTGTTATTTATATACTATTATTATTATAAATTGATATTTTATTCATACTTTGCTTTTTCTCTCTCTTTTTTTTTTTAATCCTTTCATTTTTGCTTTTTAAATCCTCATCCTTTGTTGTTGTTTTTTAAATCCTTTCATTCAATACTTTTCTTTTCCCTATTACTTTTACCTTTATTTTCAATTTTCTTGCTGCCTTCCAATAAGCAACTTTTAGTGAAATTTGCAATTAAATTATTTTATTTAAATATATCCGAATCAATCTATTCTATCAGGAATTTGAATAATTTGTAAAAATTGTACTTCAGAAACTGTTGAATGTCAGCAATTACTATTTACAGAAAATGAAGTGAAGCATTTAAATAAAACTTGAGATTGGATTTGTTTCTTCTCGAATAATTGATATCACTTTAAAGTTATTTTATTTTGTAAAGAATATAGTTCTTAAACAATGATTTAAAGTATTGTTTGAATTTTTCTTTAAAAAGTATGGCAAAAATTATGCAAAACCATAAGATGTAGCAAATAACCCGTTTTAGATATAACATAAATCTTTTATAAATTATTTACAAATTTCTGATTTTACAAAAGCAAATCTAGACTGTTAATATCTTGCAAGGTTTCTTGCTATGAAACACAAACGTACTTCTACATATATGTATAAAAATGAGGCAATTCTTTTATACAACTAATATTTAGGAAATTTTGGATGTGTTCAGAAATCAGCTTTTAGATAACACTCAAATTGTATGCAGTAAATTTACCGGTAAAAAAATCCAGATTAGTACCTAAATATCTACAGCGTCTTGTTTTTGTTCCGATTAATAAATAACCGAAAGGATTCGCTTAGTTTTAATCCATTTAATGTCTTTTTATTGCAATCTTAACCCTCTAACGCAGAACTGTTTTTCGTTACGAATAGGTACATATAACATAAATACCTATAGGTACATGCATACTCATTCGCCAGCAAACATATTCAAATGTTTTTAAAAAGAAAATATTTTTATAATATACTTTTTCAAACAATATTAATTTAGATTTTTTTTCTTCTTATTTCTATCGTTTTTACTTACCTATTCTGATAGAAAAGGTTTTGTTTTATTCTTTCTGACCAAAGATATAAAGTTTTTTGTTTTATTCTGTAAAGTTTTTGAGATTTGTTTAAAGTCAAGATCAGTCATTTGAAGTGCTCTTGAACCTGGCTTAAATCAATTTATATCAACGTAGCCTGTGGTTACTACTAGCGGAGACGTACATCTAAAGCCGATCGACACCAGAATGTTAATTTTAAAACATATGTGAAGAAAAACCCGTCCACGAATCCTTTCTTACACAGCGATGATCCTTCTCAAAGGTCAATTTTTTTTAATGTGGAATTTTCGAACCACAGCCAGAACGGTAAATTTATTTCAATGAATGGTCACTCGAACTCCACCGAGCCGCAGGGATTGTCAAGATTTTAATGGCTTATAAAAACAATGCATTTTGCAGATATTTTCTGCTAAGATAAATATTTTAAAATTCTTTCGCTCAATAAATGTACAAATTATTTGATTGAGTGCATTTACTTTTCTAAAAATTAATTTTTGTGCCTTTCGGGCGCTAATTTGCACTGAAAGCTCCCGATATGGATTGCAATGATCAGCAATTGAAACTTTCTGCTCAATAGATATTGGGAAAATTAAAGATATATTTGCCATTCCTCAAAAACTAATGATGAATCAATTAGAAAACTCTATAGGTTTGCTTTTCCAGTTCAAAAACTAGATTGGCAAATATGTCACCGAAGGGGGGGGGGGACCCTGAAAGATGCATTCAAAGCAAAAAAGAATTCTACTGAAATTTCTTTCCCGTACATGTCTTCGAAATCTGTACATTTTATAATCAAATCTTAAAATTCGTTATCAAAAGTGCTGAACCTCATCTTGTCCTCTAAAGCGGCTTATTTTTGATTGGGAAGTAAGAGTGGTTTCATTGAATTCGCATTCTGAACAAATGATTGGATCATTTAAAGTGCGACAATAAAATATGTACGTTTGGACAAAGTTAGTTTCGATTTCTGAACACATCCGTTTGGAGAATTTCTTATGGATATGAATATTCAAACACTTGTAGACACAAAAAAATATATATATACAGTAATATGGTAATGACTAACTTGAAAATAACGGTCAACAAGATGGAAGTTGATCTCCAGGTTGGGTTTAGTTTAAATCTTTTTAGGCACGTCCCTGAGAACCCTACGAGATCAACTTTCTGTTTGGCATTCCATAACACTGCGAACTACAATAAATTTCTTAACTGCGTTTTAAAAGAATTCTCATGCTCTGCAAGAAGCTTAATTGCTTGTCTTCATTATATTTACAGATATCTTTTGGGACATTTAAAGAAATTCTATTATATGAAGCATTAATTATAACCTCCTTAAAATTATTCTGCTCATATCTTTTGCCCAAATATTTTAGAATAAAGTATGCAAGAAAAATTTAAGATAATTGTCTTGTACACAGTGGAAAAAATGCTTTTCCTTATTTTAAAAGAAATGCTATCGATCATTTGAATAGCAATTATGCGTACATTGCAGAGCCTTATAACTTCGTATATTACAAAAACCCGTATATTTAGAATAATGTGCACTTTTAAAAACAGGAACTTTATGAAGTTACAGACCATACGATATTATACATATTGCAGGTAAAAACAATTGGCACCAACACAAATTAAAGCTCTTAAGTTGACAGATTTATATAAGTCACATAAAAAAATGAAAAGTAGGAACTTTGAAAAACATGACACATTGAAACGACAGTAACAATAAATGTACCTTCCATTTTTCAAAAGGTAGTATGTTCTTATTCGGAGATAATTTTCCAAATGTCAACTTACACACATTAATATTTGTTCTTAGGATTTTTATGTAACAATATTCTTTTTCATTGAATATTGTTTATTTAAAATGGATGCAATATTTTATAGCATTGCTTGTTAAATAGAATTTAAATTTCTTCAAATAGTTTTAACTGCATACTTTTTGAAACTTCAACTTCCAAACTGAAGTTTAAAATTAAAAAATGAAGCTGCAAATGATTTAAGTCAGTAAAAGTAGGAACTCGTTAATTGGCTGAAATAAAATCATTTGAGAACAACTTCCTATAAAACAAATATTGACTCTTAAATCAAAAATAGCTGAATTTTTACTCATTTAATTTTATACGAATTGACTGGATCTCACTTTTGAATTGTTGTTGGTTTGATGTTGGACAATGGAATAATTGATCTGTTAAATTAATGTCATTTGTCATTTTAATATCATATTTGTTATCCTAGAAATTGTGTACTTGTCTGACAATACAAAGCAATTCTCTAATGAATTGATTGAAATTTAAACATGCATATATCAAATATTCCAATTTTTACCAATTTGAAAATATTTTTTCCTTATTCTTAACCGAAATGTTTCTTTGTATTTTGGATTATAACACATATTTATGATAATAAATATAAATTGTTTTAAGCATTAAACAAATATCAGAAAGTCAAAAGAAGCTAAATGAGCATGCTAAACTCCTACAGGATTTGTTTTTTTAAAAGAAAATATTAAAATTATGCTAAAACAAATATTTTATTTTAATAAAATTTTTCAAACCAATAAATTTTAGCTAAGCTTTGAATGCACGTTGTAATAAATAATTCATGTCGTTAATGGAATACATTTTATAGATGTAATTGATGAATTGCAATTTTAAATTATGTTGGTTCAGAAAAATAAAAGTGACTAGATACCTCGCAATTTTTTTTTCAAATTAAAAAACTTACTGAACTTACAAATAGTATATTAAAATATGCAACAAAAAAGTAAATAATAGGTAAAAATAACGGCAGTAAGAATTTTGATTTTTAAACACGCAATAATCTTCAATAAAAACTTACATTGCTTAGTCAAAGAAATAATATTCATCGACTAGTATTATTTTCACATTTCTTTGTCTGTAGGAACTTAAATAAGATTTCCCAATCTGTAAATCGATTTTCATTCTTAAAAAAAAAAAGCTACATTTCTCCAATAATGTTTGTGTGATCTTTCAAATAAATAAGATGTTCGATTGACAGCATCAATAAGAAAGTCGTTCTTTCTGTCACTGATTGTGGAAGTAGTACAACAGTTTGTAACTAACATCAGTTGATTTTCCTACATCAAGTACCACACACATTTTAAATGAGAAAAGAATTCTTCGGGAGGAGGGAAATGCACATTTTGATATCCAACAAATGTCTTTCAGAATCTCCTTGTCCGCAAGACTTTCTTCCATGAAAAAATACAGTTTATTTTTTGAGTCCTTATTACACAAGACGAATCTTATCACAACATAGATATGTTTCCGAATAAATTAAGGAACATGAAACACGAACAGGAACTTAATTCTTTGATTGTTTTACGATTCACATTCTTCTATGGCATTGATGCAGTTCCCATTGATACGAGAACCTGAAATAATGTGCGAGTTGAATCGAACTTTATCATCGCACCTCAATCCGCATTTGGCGCAAGTGAATGGATCGCCCTCCGTGTGATAAGAAGAGTGGAGTTGCAGCAAGAAAGCGTTCCCTGTATCTATGCAACAACTCGAACACCAGGAATCGTTTGATCTCTCCCAGGCTCTTCGCCCGTTCGCTTGCTGTGGAGCTTGTTTCGGTTCTTTATAAACGAGCTCCATTTTGGGAGGAGTAAGAGGAGGTGGTGGCTTTTGTGGCATAAACTCGTATTCTGATTGCCTTGATTCAAGGAAGTTGTGCCCATCCCATTTTGCCGTGCTCAAAGTTGGTTTGAAATTTATCCTCGGTACACTCTTTTTAATTTCAGCTCCAAAAGTTGGCTTTCCTTGTGCTTCATTGGAATAATAGCTTTCATACAAAACACTCATTTTCTCTAATTCATTTTCAATGCCGTCTGAAACCGGATCACTCTCAATCCTGTACTGATTTAATTTGAAGGCTCTTCCTTTTCTGCGATTAGTTTTTTGAGCAATCGCTTTAGATTCTCCATTTCCGAATTGTGGGCTGGCTGATGATGATCGACCCACTGTTGTCGTGGCTTTACCTCCCGGAAGCTGAAATCGGTACGATGAAGTTTCATTGCTTTTCGTTTCTGGAGATATCATCTGTTTCACACTAAGGTCTAACGGTATGCTGTCAGTAGGATTATTTGTGAATGGGCTCTCACTTCCATTCATTGCTTCAAAAATTTCTTCTTTTACTGTTAATGTTGCGTTTGGTGAAGGAGTATTTGATTTAATTCTATTTTCCCTACGTTTCTGATATCTTCGTTTGGGAAGTTGTTGATCGTTAAAAGGAGAGACAGGCCTACGTATAGCCCTTCCGTTAAGTAATGATTCTTTTGTATTCACAATACTATTCTCAGGTGACTCGAAGCTGTTCACTGTGCTTTTAAAATTCTGGAAATTTGCATCTTTTTCTGTAGCATCCTTGTTTCGACTTTCGGCAGCATTTTTCCTGTCAACAACCGTCGATTGGTTCATAATGTTCCTAGAGAACAATTCGGTATTGAAATGAGTTCCAAGATCTAGAGAATTCAAATTGGGGGGTGGTCCAATAAAAGGAAAGTTTTTTAAACCGCCATTTCCACTTTGGTCTTGATTTACGTGAGAGCACATATGATAATGATACATTTCAAAAGAATCCGCCACAAATTCACAATAAGCGCATCTGAATGTGTATCTTCCAATGTTTGGCGGCGAATGCAACATATAATTAGTAGCTTCTAAGGCTCCTGATCTTAGATACAAATTCCCCGTGTAATTGTTATAAATATGGGGATTGTACATAATTCGGATATTCTGAGATGGATGCGGGTTAAAGCTAGAAGACGGAGGGCTTGGCGAAGACTTGGATTTTGGCGATTCTCTTCCTTCTGGCATCAGATCAGTGTCACTCTTTCGTTTCTTGCTTTTTGGTCCCCGTCTCTTGCCATGCACATCAATGATTGTATTGCTGTTGACGCTTCCATCAGGATTGAGAACACGTCCTGGTTGATGGTTGTACTTTCTTAAATGCATTTTCAAGCTGTGAAGGTACTTGGTCATATATGAGCAATTCTTGCATGAATACTGATATACATCAGAATGCGACTTGTAATGACTGTTTAGCATTGATCTGTTGACACAGGAGTAATCGCATCTGTCACATTTGTATGGCTTTGATCCATAATGATTTCTGAAGTGATATTCCAAGTGATGCTTGTACAGGGCGATGAAAGGACACAAATCGCAATGGAGTAACTTCCCGGTTTCTGAATGCACGTCTCTGAGATGCGCGTAATATTCCATTTTACTGTTGCCTATAAAATTATTGCATATCTTGCAAGGAGTCTTCCTTGGCTTATCAATATTCTCTTCAAAAGGCTTTACTTTAGAAGTCTTCTTTGGTGAAGACTCGACAGTAGTTTCGTGGAATAGGATGTGATCATCCCACAGAGAGACAGGAATATCAGAATGATCTTCCCTCAAGTGCATTTGAAGACTATCTTGAGAATCAGCCAAAAATCCACAAGAACCGCATTCATATGGATCATGTCTAAGAGCATGCTCGTGCAGTTCATCGTCGTTGCGACCAACAAAGTCACATTTATGGCAGCGGTAAAGCCCGTCAAACACGAGTTTATCGTTGCCATTCACAGAGGAATCAGCAAGATTATTCATGCCATTTATTGCTCTGGCATTCCTCCTTGGATTCATAATAGAACAAACATAATCCAGTGAAAGCTGAGATAGTGGCCTGTGATTATTGCTTAGCGAGCCGTTTACGTTTGCTGAATTATCGTTTAAAGGAAGATTTCTCAGTTTATTAATACTGTCATCATCTGGATGAACATCAGAATTATTCTCCGATGAATTTGTTTCCGTGGAAGTGTAATGATCATCAGGATGCTCTGCTGCCAGAACATCATTTCCATTATTTTTCTCTTGTTCAACAAGTGGAGCCATTTTCGGATCGTTTAAAGTTTCGCAAGAATGTAAATTAGACAATTGGCTTGGCGTCTTGCATTTGTAATTTATACACGATTTGATTTCAGTTACACAAGAAGTGGACATTGTCGCCATTTACTATAATTCGCAGTGATCATCTTGAAAATCTTCCTGTAGATCTCAAGAATAGGTCAATAACTTCAGCACCTTTTGAAATTATAATGCTATCAGTTGTGGAAGCCAACGAAAAGGAATGGATCATATCTGAAAAGAAAGAAGAATAAATTAGTTCATTAGCAACCAACAATGCACTGAAAAAATTATTTCGAATTAATAAAATTTAAAGAATTATCCCGTATCTGAAGAACCAGTCATTTCAGTAAGGCGTATCGTCAAATTGGGGGATTCAATTTATAAAATAAAGAGTTAAAATGGCATTTGAGACTCAGTGTTACATTCATTTGAAACTAGTATTTCCCGTTTATTCATCATTCTCTGATTTCTAAAGATCCTTGCCTTTTTTTTCTCCTTTTTCGGCTTTGCTGCCGCTCGCACGCTTTTGCTCTTTCTCTCTCGTTTCCCTACTCTCATTTGCTTCGATTATATCTAAGTCTGAAAATTCCTGCTTAAAAACATTAAATAATGGAAGCAAATTCAAGATGATTTGAAACTTGCGTCTTCTTTCGATAATATGAATTGCCATCCTTCACATAATTATTAATAGAAATAGAAGTGTGCGCATCCCTATTAGCACAATAGACAACAGAATTGTAAAGGATATCTCCACGAAATTAGCCGACGTTCAGAATATTGAAAAATATCGCAGAGATATTGTAAAATATCTTGTGGCAGTAGGTGCGTGTCTGAGTGTGTGAAATGGCGTTCAGCAGAACAGACTATTTGACTAAAGCCACCAAATTTAGCACAAATAATCTTAGGAAGATAAAAATGGGCATCTTGGAATAATTTAAAAAAAAAACTTCAGTCTTTCATTTCATTAAAAACATATAAGTATATTTCCATTAAAGCGAGATTCGGACAATTTTCTGTGATAATACCCAAAAGTATTACAACACATAATTAATTTTTACATCATTTAATATATCGTCCTTTTAATTATACTAATTTAATTGTCGTCCAAATTTTTTCTTCTGGATTTTAACTTTTTAAATATTTTTTACTTAGTTTTTAACAATATTTTTCATTGTTGCAAAGATATTTAAACCATTCTCACTGTTCCACTAATAGTGAAACACAGTGGAACATTTCTCACTGTGATATTAAACTACTGTTTCATAAATATTTAATCGTATGATTTTCTTTCATTGGCTAAAGCTAAAGGAGAAATATTCTGCATATTATCGGCACAGTTTACATCACGAATAAGAAATTGGAATTACAGTACGGGAATGGCAACGTGAAACTTGGGGATTATATACCATGACTTCCATGGAACCATAATATGATGCCATGGAATTCGATTCCATGAATTCTAAATAGAAGACCTATAAAGAACATGGCCTTAACGTCTATCACAAATTGATGTTTAAAAATACTTCGCTGAAGGCATCATGTATGACAAGTTATGCAATTGAGATTTAACAGAAATTAAATACAAACAACCAATACCCGGTAAACAATCTGGTCACCAAAGGTATGTAATGAAAGAAAGATGCGATTATTTATTTTTTTTTTTTGCTAAAAACCGTTAGTTCATATTTTATATTATGTTACAATCTGTCTTTCTATTAAGTATTATTTTTAAAAATTTAAAAAGTCATTTACATCAATTTATGCTGATTCTTAAGTATCCCCCCCCCCTTTGTTTTCTCTCCATCATTACTGTGCAAGCCGTCATAAAATCTTTCAGCGCATCTAGTATACAATCTCTCTCACTCGCTCACTGGATTTGTGTTTCTATAAAATATACTTTTAATTACACTTGATGTTTAAATCGAAAAAACATTCTTTAAAAATAATATAATTGCAAAAACGTTCTTAAAACTGGTGAATACACTCCGCATATATTATACGTTAAGGTTCAGTGTAACTTGAATTTTCTTTAATCTTGTATTTAAAATGCAGTGAAAAAAATTTAATAACTGAATGCATTTTTAAAAATTCGAGAATATCAAAGAAATAATAACTTAAAAGTAAAGCGAGAAGCGATTTCAAAAAATAATATTGAGAAGTAACATTTCATTATAATTTGTTTAAAATCAGTATTTATTAAATCACATCTGCAAAAAAGGATTGTTAATAGAAAAACGAATTAAAATTTTTTTTCAAGTAAATAACTTAAATTTTTTTAATAATAATTTCAATTTGAATAATATAATAATAATTTCATTTTGAAATATCATGTTTGTAATATTATGTAAAATATTATGTTTGTATTATTAAATTAGATATTTTTTTAATAATTATTCTCCAATTATTAAAGAATGAACTAATATCTATTAAGTCTCAACGGAAATTTTCTATGATAAACGGAACATACAAGAATTTGTTTAGTTTCAGTCATATAAGTAACTATATTTCACTCGCCATTATAATTTTATGGATCTCATTTACGTCTATATGCACGAAGTGAAAACAGTGTGCATGAATTTCGTTTTCAGAGATAACTTACTCGCGTCTACATCAAAATGTAAAGACGGCTGAAACAGAAGTAACCTAGTATAAGCATCGTCAGAAAATGTTGCAATATACTTGGAAGAGACATTAGTAACCAGTCCGTTTCCTCGTATGATTTATAAAAGTTCTCCCTCGTACCAAGCAATCCCTTCCAGTTGTTCTTGCTGTAGTATGGAATCAAGCAACCTTCCACTTAAATAGTAGGAAATGGAGCGGAATTAAGAGAATTATCTTTTCCGAGCCACAACGAGATCCTTTGTTATTTCCCGTCGCTTCCAATGAGTAAGCAACTACCCGTTAACAAAGGGCGAAAATTCTATCTGAAGCAGGATTATTTTCAGATTTCCATATTTCGGTAATTGTACATCAACAAGTGAGATGCACAAGGGGTGTAATAAAAGTGGTAATCTGCTGTCTTGAGCACGAGGACATGCTATGCCAAACATAAGGTTTATTGAATGATTAAAAAAAATTTATTTATTTGCTCTCTTGATTGTAGTGGAGAATATCTAATTATAGTCTGCGTATTTTCTGTAGGCGTTTCAAGATCACATTTTCTGCCGCGTTACTGGTACCAGACAACCAATAACGAGGTAGAAAGTGTGACATTGAACCGTCTACAGAAAATACACACTATAGTAAATGTGAATCGCATGTGATTCACACGTTAAGGAGATAAAACAAAGAAATATAAATTAAACATAGAGTGTGTTCTACTCGCATCAAATTCTACACTGAATAAAAATTTTTGCTGACATTCAAATATGGGCGATACGGCTGTGTGTTAAAATGAGGGTCGTACAGAGCTACTTCGGTAATATAAAAAATATAAAACGCTTCAACTGAAAGCGACTACGGTAGAAGGTAAAATTTCAAATGCATATGAATGTCTGTAAAGTTGGATAGCATTGTCCGATTATAGTATGTATTGCTGTATTTATCCGCCATACTGGTTTCTGGTGTATTTACTCGATTATTATATACAGTGCTAATGAACGTGGCACAGAAGTCGCCCTTATTATTTATTGTCGAATGGCACTAGTCAAATGTAAACAAAAACAAAAATAGAGTGCTTTATTTACTGAACGTTTTCGCAGCTACACTGAATCCAGCACTTCACTTAGCTAATTAATGAAGCTGCAGGATATTATTAAAATTGTTCTGGAGAAAGTTCGTCATATCGCAAAAAGTACATTCATGAAATGGGCTTCAAACATAAAGAGTGTAATGCAGCACAAAAATATTCTTAAATCTCGGCAGATAGGTAATCGCTACGGCTTGCTAATGTTGTTGTTACTTATGGCACTTTACAAGCCCACTGACGAACTGTCAGCAATTTTAAACCGAGTGTGCAGTAGCTTCTGAGGGAAAAGCCCCTGAGCACCCGAGGGCAGAAGTCTGACTTCTAGCTCATACGAGGACGACACTCATACAATCGTTTGCACAACTCCTTTTTATGGGGGGGATTCTTTCACACACCTCACAGATAGAACAGAGAGTGAAGAACAACCATACCCGACTCGAACCCGGGACGCCCATATCAAGGGGAAGACACGCTACCCCTAGGCCTACCCATTTCCATAAGTAACCCTAGGCTTACTTATGGAAATGTTCAGAGCTACCTAAACAATAATCTTCCAAAAATGGTTTTTCTATTATCTTAAAATTCAAAAAATTATCTTTTTCGATTACATCAGTTTTGATCTCCGTATAATTTCTCCTTTAGTTATAATATTTTTAAATTGTTTGACATACAAACTATTTTGAACTATTTTGATGGAAATTCAAGTAGAAGTTTCGCTTTTATTTTGAATACATACTTTTTTTTAATTCGTAGCATACTGATTCGATCGAATTCATGTTTCCCAGACATTCAAACAACAAGGGGGAATGTTTTAAAAATGCATTCCATCTTAATCATCTAACAGCGTAAAAAGTCAATAATTGAAGCTGCTCGTCGATGGTGGCTAATAATAATAAAACTTTCTTTTCTAGCTTAAATAGGCTCCAAGGATCAAAATGTCTCATTCAAGCATTAACAAAAACCGGCAATGGGAATCATCAAGGTTCATTAGTTTAAAGCCTTTTTAGAAAGTCATATTAGTTTCAATCCGAACGTTTAAATCTTTCGCTCACTTATTCAAATACTAATTTTTTCTGCTGTATCTGATCAACAACATTTTCTTCCCAATATTAATACATATATTTATAAACATGCCACAAAGTCATAACTTCTGAATTTGTTCAAATATGTATTAGAAGTGTCCCACATAAATCTTCGATAAAAATTCATTCTTCTTTGTGTATTTTTGAGAAAACGGATCAAATTTCATACACCACGATGATGTCTTTTTAATTCTCGGCAATTGCGAAACCGATTCATTGGGTTGTCTCTTCTAAAATCGATTCTCTTATGCAATAATCGGAACTGCACGTCATTCTTCCCCACCAGAGGAGCGGTTTTCAAAGGGTCAAACGATCATTTCATTCCATCAGCTGCTGAATTCCCGCTGTGACGAGAAACCACACCACTTAACACACGCATTATTCCCTCCAACCTCCCAACCCCGAATGCTGTCTCCCCTTTTAAGTTTGGTAAATTTGATCAGTCCGACATTTTTCTTTGAAATCCTCTGAATGAATATAAAGCTGTAATATTATGGAATTGCAATATTTTATTTTATTCTGCTCTAAAAATATACATTCCAAAGTTTAAAATTTTTAATTTAAAAAATGCTAAATATTTATTTTAAAATTCCTGAAAACAAAATTTTTGCTATTAAAATAAATGTTTAACATTTTTTTTTCTTTTTTTAAACAGTATTGCAAGGTATCTTAGAGTATTTAAGCTGGAATGATTCTTGATAACAGAAGTTTTTTAATTAAACCATTTACATTTTACTGCAATAACCATTTAAAATCAAATTTTAAACATTTTTATTTAATGTCTTATAAATAAGTGACTTTGAAATGAAAACCCACTGCCAATGAATAACTTAGAGATTTGTATTTAAATTCCAACTTAACACTTGATTATCTAAACGGATTGATTTAGAACTGAAATAATTAATTTTTTCGAGCAATTTTTTTAGAAAAGCATTATTTTGCTATTTTAATAAAGTTCTAATCAATTTATGTTTGACTTATAATGACAAATGATACCGATTCAATACGCTCAAACAAAGTTATGAAATTTAAAAAGGGAAAAAAAGGCTTAATTATTTATTATTAGCATTAATTGCATTATTATTTATTAGCAATTCATTTGCTTTCTAAGCAAATGCTATCGACGAGTGGAATACAACTGATTAAAATAATAATAAAAAAATAAATTTCAATTATCAAATGAAACGTTCACTTTCCCCTCACTAGATGGCAGTACAGAGACGAAATTTTGGAATCGGCACATTTTTACAATCCGAATATCATTTTGCACGATAAAATGTCGAACTTCACAAACAGGACAGGGGAGGATGCAGATAAAATTCTAAAAAAATATGTTTAATTATTTAAAAAAAAAATCAAAAATGTTTTTTTCCTCATAACTATGAAAAAGAAAAATTTAGGAGCGTGCTTTTAAGAAGTACTGAAATAAGAGAAGCTAATCGGGAAATTGGAGACCAATAAAACAGTGATAAAAAAAAAAACAAGGCATTTAAAAAAAATTAGCGTATTCAAAAGGTAAATGTGCTAATCAAAATGCCTTTATTCAATATTTTCTTAATCCCGATTTATGCTAGTACATATATTTATTAATGATATTTATTTAACTGAAAGATGAGAATTACTGAAATTAAGTTACATGATTACTAAAGTGAATTTCGCTTTATTTATCAAGAGAGGAATATTTAGAAGAAAATGTTACAAGTAATAAACTACCTACATATATATTCCTATTCACTTTTACTGAGAAAAAATAATAATTAAACAATCTTGTAGAAAGAAATATGGTTTGGGTGATTCATTAATCAAATGTATGGGAAAAGCGCCGAGCAATCTCAAAATCATGTCGAGTTCATGTCATCGCCCTTTCGACACATGCTTTTGTCCAGCAATTCTTCATTAAGCAGTCCTTTTCATTACAAGAGTCCTCGATGAAGACTTCAACCCGTGGATGTGCTCGGCACAGCTGTGGGTATGAAAGGGGAGGTTGCATTTAGGGTGGGTTAACGGTAAAAGTGGGAAATCAGATTGTGGAAAAAGTAATCAGGATGGAAAACCACAGGGACATAAATTTTCTCTCTGGGCACCATCACCACCAGAAAAGGGCCCTCCAAACCCCCTTCCTCCCGACGCCGCAGGGCTAATTTGTCTCTGGATCCCCCATCTGTCTTGAAGAGTTTTGGTGACCAGCTGCCACGCGACCCAACGGTGAAAGGTCGAACTTTCATCATATCTACCCCTCTCGGTTCCCTTCAAAATTCAAAAACTCTTTTTCGGCAACAATACCGAACGGTCATTAGTTAAACCAGTGTCGAGCAGACTTCGATCGCGTGGCCGATAAATTATGTGTCCGCGGACAAAGTGTAATTCATACCTAAATCCATTCTCGAGTGTGATCCAACAGAGGTTGTTCAACTCTTTGAAGCTAAGGCTTAAAGCGTGATCAACCTCAGGGGCTTATAATTCGACAACACTAACGGTACTTAACAGGGTGTTATCGGTGAACAAAAGTCAGATGTTGACGAGTTCTTGCATTAAACTCGAGTTATGCCAAAAATGCTAATTCAGATCATTCGGAGATATATATGAAAATGATTTTTCTGGAAAAACAGCAAGCCAGGCGCTTTATTCTTCATGATAATTAAATGGTTCAATTTTTCGCATCTTTCCGAAATTTTTTGCTTTAACTATGTTCGTCCAACGACATGTATAGAAAAGCAAGACAGCAGGAGGAAAAGAAACAGTAGGCACGCATTCGGAATTCATACAGTTTGAAAAAAAAAAAAAAACATTCTGCTGAAATCTAACTGAGAAAGCATTTATTTTAGCAGAATGTGTTTTATAAGATGATGCAGTTTTATATGGGAGAATTAACGTTACATAAACTAGACTCTGATAAGCCAAATGCCGGCGTAACTTAGAAGTTAAAGCATTTTTAGAAGATATATTTTAATGCATAAAGGTTAGAAAATAATTTTAAAATTTGGATGAATTTAATGCTTATATTTCGGTTCAGACAGTCGTCGAATCCAAGAGATTAAGGTTAGACAATTTTTATATTCGTATATTTTTTAAAGATTTATTTTCAAAGTCATTAAACCTATATTAAGGGCATAAATATTTTAAATAATACAAGAGGGGCTTAGCAGTATACATGCAGAAAACATTACACTTTCTAATCGAACATGTGAAAATTACGAATCGACAAATTCTTTTTAGAAATTTTAGTAATAAGATTATTATTTATTAGAAATCTTACAACGAAATTAAGCTCAATAATATTTTTTTTAAGTATAAAAAGCATTTAAAAATATTTGGCTCTTACAATAAAAGTAATTAATACTTTCATCTCGAGGGACGAGATGACTCGTCTTCCAGGAATATTCGTTATGCACGAGGGATGAGAACTCGTCACTACTCAAGATTTTTCTATATTATTGCAGCGCATCTTATATGTATAATAAGTATATATCTCTTAGCACAAAGGATGGGACAAAGGCGCACCATTGCTGCGATGAAAATGTTAATGATTTTCAAAAGTCCGTAAAAAGTTCTGACCTAATAATCAACTAGATTATCTTTTAAAAAATGCCGAAATTGTGTACTCCTTGTTTTCAATTTTATGATAATCATTTCTAGAAGTAGGTGGTAATCCGACGATTTTATAGACGGGATACAGCTTATTAAGAAACTCAACTTCTTGGAAATGATGCGGAAAAGTAAGGACAAAACTGGTTGAGAATTTTAAACTCATAATCTCGATTTAAACTTTAAAGCTCAAAATAAAACTAGCAAAAGCGAGATTAACTTTTGAAAGAACACTAGACATGTCGAGATAACATCACAGAGCAACAAAAAGACGGTGCGCAGCTGCATACAAAGAGACCCGTCTCTTTTTACCATTTCTTTTAGCAACAATACAATGCCACTGACCGGCATCCTCTGACACTTTTTTACGCAATAATCGATCTCCCAAGACGGGAAAGCTGCAACACTCGAATTATCTTTGGGCATTCCGTGAGATAACGTATTTTCTCAACAAAAGAGACTGCAACGTGAGAACAGGCAGCAGGTGGTTTACCATGTTGGAGGAAGATGAATTGCCTGGGAACTCTTTGGTGATTTTCGAGTGTTTTGTAATCGTCGGCTGGCAAGATTTCATTTAGAAAGGGGAGATTTGTTTAATGATTGGCTGTCCTGGGCTACCTGTGCTGTTGCAGATCTCCCTAGAGATCCAAAAATTTATAGATATGCATTTTTTATATATTGGCCTGATTTGGTGACCACTTGGTTCACTAGGATTCATGATTCCTAAGAAATATTATTTTAAAAATTATTATTTATTTTTAAATATTTTATATAATTTCGTCTTAACATTTTAATGCCCGTAAGTCTGAGCAATCAAAGTCGCCAGGGGCAGGCCTTATTTTTGAAGAGTTAAAAAAAAAACTTTGCATAAATTCACGAAATAATTCAATATGTGAGAACATACACATAAAACACAACAGTAGCATCCAACACATGTTGTGTTAGCGGAATTAATAGTTGTTTCGGCTATCACACGCATGCTGTCTGAGCATGCGTGTGATTATTAGCTTCCTCAGCAAGGTGCTTTAAAACTTCGAATTTTGATAGATATACAGCTCATATTATTTTAGAAGTTCTGTTCATAGTGTTATGCATTTCACTCATTTTCTATCTGCATTTTTATATATCCAATTACATCGCAGGACAGTAGAGCAGCATGGTTTGAAAATGAACACAATTTAAAGATTTTTCAACATTTTCGATTCTGAAGCTAAATCTTAATTCCAAGTCCAACAAAATTTCAAAAATTTTGTGTATCTGTATTTTGTGTATCCAAGTTTGGTAGTTCTAGATCAAATGTTCTGATACACTCCCCCTTCCATGCACCTTCATTATTAATAGAGATAGAGATATGTATTGGAAGGAAAAAAGGAAATACGCGAGGGTTTTATAAACCTAGGATCTCGATAATTAAATTTTGCGGTTTTAAGGAATTTGAACTTAAGCTATCAGCTTTAAAACATCTTCACCTTTTCTTCCTTCTAGATTTTTTTTTCCTCCTCTAAAAAGATCTTGCAACTCTACTTTGGGTACAGAAATTTTCCGGGGTTAGAAAATGCATATTTGAACTAAAAAATAAAGTACTTGAATGGAGCATTCCTTGATAAAAGGCGATGTTTTTTTTTCTCATTAGTTATTGTTTGATCAATTGAAATTGAATATCATGCACCAAGTAGTTCAATTATTTTTTGACAATAAATTTATAATTTTTTTTGTAGAGTATTAGTTATATTGCGCTGCTCCCCACGGAGCCAATAATTAATAAGTCGCAATATATTGCATTATATAACGAACCAATATGCTAGAGATTCAAGAATAATTAATCTTATTTAAAAAATGTATAGGCTTATGAGCTTTAAATACATGTCTTTATTTTATTTCATTTTACTTATTTATTTATTTGTTTTAACTTAACATTTGGAATCAAATACAGTCATTTTTAAGAATTTGATGACGAAAATGTTTTTTTTTTTTAATGATGCTTTATTCATGTGTTGGTTACAAGCTGGTTTTATCAGTTCATTTGTGAATTAAGATTTTACACTCGCTTCATTAGAATGTCGCAGTTTAAAGGTTGGAAATTGTTTAGAATAACAATTTGTAACGATTAAAGTTGAAAACAGGGCTTGATATAATCTCTAAATAACTTCTTTGAAATATGTCAGAAAAAATTCACAAATGTTTACTGACCAAATTTAAAAACCATAATTTTGTGTGTGTGTGTGTGTGTGTGTGTGTGTGTGTGTGTAACTGCTGTCCTCTTATTTGCTCTCTCTGGAAGTGTCCGGTGGAAAAGAAAAAACCAAGCTCGAGCTCCGTTCCGTGAAGAATAATAGCATCCACTGTGGATGCCGTCATACGGGATTTAACGGTGAAAACCAAGAGTACATGAGAGGAGGGGGGAGGGGAAGTACAGGAGCAGCCGCATCCCCCCCCGACATACGTGCACACTTTTTACTCCCCCGCCTCCTTTGGATTTTTATTACCCAATAAATCACATGAGCTCAATTCGCAGGCTTGACGCGCTTTCAGAAAAAGATTCTCGGTGTCGCTCTCTTGTTCCCACCCCCACAAGCTTGAAGCGTTGATGCCATCTGCCTCGGAGAACAAAAAAATTATATACATGCATAGGAAAGGAGCTGTGCAACTTTTAACCGTTAAGTAATAGAACTATTACCAACCAAAAAGAAAGCAAGAATTATTAGTCTTCCAGTAACGCTTCCCGAAAAGCGTCGCATTAGAACTCGTCTTCGTAGTACTAATACTAAACAAACCATTAACCGGTCGAATGACAGATTATGAATTTTTGCATCGAAAATGAGCATAGCATCTTATCCCTTTTGCACATTCGACTTCATGACTTTTTCTAAGAATTGTATACAGTTAATATTATATATATACATTTTTTTTCATTTGTAATTTCGTTTCTTTTTAGTCTTACTTGTCGTATATACCGTTATCTAACGCAACCAGTCATTTGACCGGGGGAACAATTTATTGCTTTATAAGGTTATCAGATCAGAAATTATGATGTAATGCGTATTCAACGTATTGTATTCAGTTAGCTGCACATTGATTTAGCTGGCGCACATGCCTGGATTTTGTACAAGCAAACGACAGACGAAAATATCTCGAGAAAACATTTTTTACTCCAGTTAGCAGTAGAACTTGCCGCTGATTTTCGAGAAGTCCATGAACAACTAAAAGAAAGAACAAATGTAAAACGATCCATGCCTAAATCTATCACAGACTCTTTTCAACATAAGAATGTAAAATAGGATATTGGAACGAAAATAAAACCATCAAAATTTGTTCTAAATGTGGAAAATATGTTTGCGGAAAATGGACAATGGAAACACCGGTATAGGTAAAAAATGCGATATGCAATGAATTAAAAATTCTTATTCTTTGTGTTTGTAATGCATGACAATATACAATTTTGTTTAATTTATAATGAAGTTAATTTGCTTATTTCTTTTCTAACATTCACATTTCATACATTCAATGAGGAAACAGTCCGGTCATTTGACCGGCTATGGTAGAAATAGGTATGCATTAAGTGTTGGTATGTTTAGTGTTAAATCCACTCTTACAAAATATAAAAATTTAGAGGTATACTTTCGTATCTGCATTAATATTTATCTTGTAAAATGTTTTAAAGATTGTTTTGTATAAAATGCGACGATTCTGAGAATTTACAATACTTAAGTATGTCTCATCAGAACTCGTCACTCCTTCCCCAGATACACGTACACAAAGTGGGAGATGCTTTTTGTTGCTTGATAAAAAGAAATGACGTTAAAACTACGTACTAATAATGAGTTATCCAACAAAATGGCACAATTTCGATTTAGAGAATTCCTCCAGAGTAGCAAAAATATTTGACGATTAAAAGACCTTTTTCCAATAGAATTTATTTGCATGACTGAGAAATGTTCGATTCATTTGGGATTCGTTATGTTGATTTCTAATGTTAAGCAAAAATACAAGATGAAATTTAAAAAGAAAATCGGAACGAATTTGTCTTTAGTATTAATGAATGGTAAAAATGACAGGTAAAGCGAAACTATCAATCATTATGTAAATGTACAGAATTATGAATAATTTTGAAGGCTGATATGCCATCCATAGTTTTTTTTAAAAAATTAGATGGATAAATAAAGGAAAAATTATGAAACAAATAAAAACAGCTCATTAATGTAGAAGTCAAACTTTCTGCATATTTGTAACGCATCAAAATCCTGCTTTGGATAGTATGATAAATAAAGGATTAAACTATTAACGTGTATCTTAGTTTATTTAAGATTTTTTAAAGAAATTTTCAACTTGAAATCTGGCACTTATAAATAAAAGGGATTTTTTAATGAAATTTTTCAACTCAATATTTAAGTCTCATAAAATTAAAAAAATCATAAAAATGAATAGACTTTTTTTTTTCTACACCTGTTGTGTATAAATGAATAAAAGATGCAAAATTCAACAGGATACATGATTTTTCATTCGTCAATAAATAAAATTTGAGACACATTCATCTTCCTTAAGTACAAAAAACAAAAAGAACTGTTAAAAATCTTTTACCTGATTAGCAAGTATGCGCATCCAGTGCATTTAGAGTAATTCTCGAATCGCATTATTGAAAGACTGCAGACAATCGGATAGGAACTGTTCAGCACAATACACTCCTATACTTACAATGAAAAAACTACGATTGATTATTCGTATAAACAGTCGCAAATAGATTGCTCCATATTAAACCAAGGATTGAAACTTTAGACCCCCTCCGTTGCCCAAACCTCCCCCTACTTGTAAAATGCTGCGTTTCGTTTCCTGTACACGCGACAAGCACATGTGAACCCCTATTTTGGGGCCCCGACCCCTAGACATTTTTTTCCTTCCTTTCACCTTCTTCCGAAAAAGTATTCTTTCCCCCATTCCTTACAGTTTTTACTTCTCTATTTTGAGCATTAACTGAAACTCCCCACCACCCAAATAGCCCATAACGTATTCCTCTGCAAGTTAGACGACTGTTTTTTCCTGTTCTCCACGTGCCGGGAAGCGCCCCGCATTCTGCAAAAAATATAAACCTACGAATGCTTGCGACTAAAAAGGCTTCGTCCTTTTTCCTACGATCTATCTCTTGTCACACGAGAGGGAGGGGAACAACAACAAAAAAAAAAGAACGTTGCCTCGATTGAATACGAGGAATATAGAAAAAAAAAACCCCAACTAAATATAAATTATAGTGATACATTTTTAAAAAAATTATACAACAGAAAATTCGCATAAAAGAAGGAAAAGAATAATGAATATTTTGTATTAAAACACACTGTAGAAATATTTTTTCTTGTCAATTAGAAACCGAAGAAAATACTAAAATTTGAGTAGTCAGATTTAAATTATTACATTTCTCGTGTAATGCGAAGTTTATAAATTCGAACGCGAGGTTTTTATAAAAGTCCCAGTTTCCCAGTCGCTAGATCAGAAAAAACAGTTTGTGAAATTACAAGAACTAAAAGAACTCGATAACTCAAAGATGCAGAATTAGATGAATTTTAATACGATACCCAGGCATCAAAATTGTAGATCCATGTCCATTTGTGGAAAAGTAATGCCAAACATCCATTTTTCGATCAAACCAATCAATCAATCAATCTCTCCTCTTCGTTTCACTGCACAATGAGGATAAAAGCACAACGAGTCATGCTGTGGAAGTCGAACACAAATTCCGCATTAACGCAAAAGTAAATGATTTTTCATCGCGTTTTCTGATCATGTGTGAATTTGTAGTTGAAATTTGCACTATTCATCTAGACATTATTTCGCTCATATAAGGTATGCAACCAACAGAACTCGAAAATGATTTATTATTTTGCATATAATGACATTTCATACGCGCATCAAATTACTGAATTTTCAATTTTGAATCTGTTATTCAGTTAAAGCATTTATAATGCAAAAATCACTCAGAAACACTTCAATATCTCAAATGCCCCTTATTGTAAGAATTAAAATAATAATATCCCAAATAAGATGTGTCATCTAATTAGGAAGTTAAATTCGTAGATCGAGGGGTAAATTTAATAAATCAGTATATTTGAGTAAAAAAAGCACTGAAAATGAAAACTTTCTTGAATAAGAATCAGACTTAATATTTTTCATCCACTTTATTTATTCACAATTAAATTTCACCAAGATATTTGGAATATTATTTTTCATGGCTTTTTTTAAGTTCCGTGGGAGCTCTCTAACGACCAACTTACCTTTTCAAGACAAATTCGCGTTCTACATATTTGAATAATAATTGGAAAAGATGACAAAATAATCTTTTAAAATGAGATTTGTTTCAAAAAGAAGTTGCTTTAATTTAAATTCAGCAAAGAAACAGAGGGAGAAACGAGCCATTTCATTCCTTAGTTTATCTCTTTCTACGGAAGTCAGTTTATCGCCGCATCTCTCGCCACGTCTCTGCTTTGAATTTTTAACCAGGGCCTTCAACAGTGGCCGAAAAACATTTAAAAGATGTTTCTTCCGAAAGAGGAGTTCAATATATCAACGAAAACAAAAGATGCCGTTTCTTTGGGGCGGCCTTCAAGTGCAGCACGTAAAGCGGAGGGCTTTTATAGCCCGATGAACGGGGCGTTTAAAACGGGAGGTGCGTACCCAACTACTTTTTAACGAGTGGTTTTTCTGGTTAAAAATGTATGGAGGGAGAAAATGTGCGTCGAAGCGGGCGGAAATCTTAGCCTTAAATCAGGAATTGTAGTGCAAAAGTTGAGGTTGTTCTTGGAATCAAATTTTAATTGTCAATCATCTTATAGCACAATGGTACAACTGAGCGAAAGCATATTTGATTAATCGAACAGCAATAAACACGAGGATCTTTCACATATCTATGCATTTATCGACTAGATACGAAATATATCTATTTAAAGAAGATTAAAAACATGAAAAACACTAATCCATTTTCACCTATTTGTACCGTTTAATAGCGGGAAACATCTCCACCCACATTCAAGGCCAAATGATCTTCACGGTTTTCGTCATAACAAAAGTATAAAAAAGAACTTTACAATCTTGAACTTGCGTTCAGCCGTGCGTATTTGCTATAACAGTTGATAAATTACTTATCACTTTTTTTTATCCTTTAATGTTTTAAAAAAAATACTTAAAATAAAAGTATAAAAGAGTACAAATCAGTCAAATAATCACAAACTTTTTCTGTTTGCGAGACAAAATGCATATTCATTTCCCTGTAATATCTTTAGATGACTTGATCCTTACTTCTTGAATATCTTGAAACTCTCGACTTCCCAGCTTCTGACATTTCGTATTTTGTTCAGATAATGGGAAATGATATGATGATTCGATACGTTTAAATAGGTAGGAAGAAAAGCAAGAGCAGGCGTCGGTGCAGCAGTGATTCTCATGCTGATTATTATTTAGAATATCAACGGCTATATGAGCAGAATAAACAGCTGAAATGCTCTCCATAAAACTTTCTCACATATTCTCTAGTTAAGGTGAATTTGTGCTTTAGGACAGTTTTTTTTTTCCAACCGATTAACACAGAACTGCAATTGTAGTCAAAAGAATCAGATGACAATTTCGACCTATTTAAGTCATAGCATTTTTGAGTTATCGCATTTACATGTTTCTGAAAGTACAGACTGACTGATGGTTAACTCCATGTTGGATGTGGCTCAAGATCTGATGGATACCCACCCTATATATGTTAAATCTGACCACAGGCTTTTATCCATTCATCTCTGCTTTGTGCTATTGCTATCTTATGTTTGATACTGCTTACTTATATTTGAACAGCTGGACGGACAGATTTCCTCTGATTTGACCTCGGTCAAAATTTGACAGAAATCTGCACATTTTGCGTAAAGACCGTGCACCAAATTTTCC
The DNA here is from genome assembly GCA_026543865.1 of Argiope aurantia. NCBI lineage: Eukaryota > Metazoa > Arthropoda > Arachnida > Araneae > Araneidae > Argiope > Argiope aurantia. The sequence goes on along the minus strand of JAPMOR010118789.1, from coordinate 475,965 downwards.
ACTTCTAGCTGAAATCGTTTTTGAGTCACCTTTGTCACAAATAGACGGGTGAACATTTTCCAAAAAATGTGTTTTTCGAAACCAGCGAGGTCTAAAACGTGGAGATTCGTCAAAATCTCGAATACGCATTTTCTGACGATTACTGTACTTTCTCGACACTTACTATACTAGAAAGTAAAAAATGGAAATGAAGGCGCTTGACAAAGAAATGGGTCAGTATGTACTAAAATGGATGCTTACAGTATTGAGTACTGAGTACAGTACAGTACTATTACTTACGTAAAACATCTGCCATTTTTTAATTTCAAATACGTTTTAGTTAAAAGCGTATAATTATTAAAAATTATCCGCTTTTAACAAACAAGTGGAGTGAATATTTTAGTAAATGCAGTATTAAAAGAAGATACAGTGCGCGAAAAAAGTATAAGGACAACATGTAATTGCATGAAAATATGGTTTATTTCCATTTCACCTAACTGAACTTTTTATATTTCTTACTTCTGCTGCATAATTTTGTGATAACACTTATACCACATAAAAAACATAATTTAGCTTCAAAATATTGATTTTACAAAATTTAACATTAAAGGAAATACGGAAAAAATTATAAGGACATGTTGTAAAATACTTAAAAAATGTTTCAATAATCAAGAAAACTACCTTTCTTTTCAATCACTTGAATGAGCCGAGAGGTCATAGATCCTGAAAGATCTTTTAAAATGTCCACAGATATTTTTTTCCCAAGCGTCTTTGATAGCGACGACAAGATCTTGTGTACATTGATACTGTGTGCCGATTTTATAAACTTCTCGGGCTAGAAGTTCCCATAAGTTTTCGATTGGATTAAGATCGGGACTTCTCGCAGGCCAATCAAGTAAATTTACAGAATTAGCTTCAAACCAGAGTTTTGTACTCGTAGAAACGTGTATCGAAGCATTATCCTGCTGAAAAATATAGTCCCCTGAAGTAATTAGAGGTGCTTCAGGTAACAAACTTTCTCCTAACATATCAGCATACCTGATCAGCATACGAATTCATTTTACGGTTGATAAATACAATTCGAGTGGTTCCATTTGCCGCAAAAGCGCCCCATACCATAACCGAGCCACCACCAAATTGACGCCTGGAAAACACTTCCTTGGACTTTCGCAGATCATACCAAAAATAACGAAAACCATCAGGTCCATCAAGATTGAACTTTTTTTCGTCCGAAAAAATTACATCAGCCCACTTTTGAACAAGAGAAATATATTTTTTGGCAAAGTAAACTCTTCTTTTCTTATGATGATTTGTAAGAGGGGGGCGTGACACTAATTTCCCATAAGAAACTTGTGGATGTTTACTCAAAACATTTTGAACAGTCCTTGTTGAGCATGGTAAACTCAAATTTTGTCTAACTTCATTTGCGGTTTCTCTTTTCTCGCAAGCTCTCCTTACTATCATTCTTTTTTGTCGACGAGTGAGAATTTCTGGTCTCCCAGTTCGCTTTTTCATACCATACATCCCAGAATTTTTTAGAAAATTATAAACCCCCGTTTTAGATCTCTTGATTCTTTTTGAAATTTCCCATCCACTCAATCCACATTCTCGAAAAGCAACAATTTTTCCTTTTTCAGAGTCAGAAAGTTGAGTTCCTTTGGGCATCGTTTAAAAATTCACGCTGAAAGTCGCCGAGTGGGAAATTCTTTTCGCAAATGAATCTTTTAACTCGGAATTGTCATTTTATGCTTTCAAATATGCAAATTTTTAAATAATTACTGGAGAAAAAGCAATGTCCTTATACTTTTTTCCGTCTTCATTTAGGTTTAAAAATCAAAATTTAAATTGTAGCAGATTTAAAATTGAAAATTTTAATTACTTTACGCATAAAATATTTTAGTTTTACTTCTATTTTTTCTACAAAAATTTGCATTCGATTCTGTAAACAAGGCTTCTAGATTTGCCGATTTTTCGCGTGTCCTTATAATTTTTCGGGCACTGTAAAGGGATTGAAAATATTCAAAAGCATAATAATGGTAATTGCATTATTTGTTTATAGTATATATTTCCAAAAGCGTATATTTCTTGTTAAGCTTTTGAGAGAGTACAAATTGCATTCCCTTATCAAAATAAAAGAAAAAATAAAATTTATTTTGCAAATAAACATTTATGTTTTTCATGAAAAACATTGGAACCTTACAATCAAGTCGATATTCAGTTTAACCGATACAGCCTTTTATTTTAACTACTTTTTTTATGAATTATCATCAACAGTACAGGTCCTGCGTGTATGCCAAGTACAATCTTACAGCCTGAGACCGCAGAATGCATATCTGATCAAGATGGGCCTCGTTGAAACTATTAGGGTACCTCTACGAAAAAAACTACTTTATGCTTTAGCAGACTCAGACCCCACAAAAAAAAAAAAACCCTTATACAGTAGTAGAGTACAGAGAAAGATGTTATTGCCACGCATTATAAAATTCTCGGTCGAACATTAGTATATATACAGCGTGTGTTCGCCAGAGCACATTGCACACTCCAACTGCTGCTTATCCCCCTCCCTTCCGATACCTGCTCATGTTTGCATCCCCTTCAAAAATAAAAAGAGAGAAAAAACCCGTAGAGACATCGCTTAAAGCAATATTCGGTCACAGGAACGGTGAAAAAAGAGGAGGAGGGAGGGCGCCGGTCGTAAAAGTCAATGCAGGAGCAAGTATTAGTTTATTTACAACCAGAGGGGAAAAGAATTTGAGCCGAGTGATTAATTAAACATGAGGGGTGCAAAGGTTTCTGCTGAGAAAAGAATTCTGCGGTTTGCCGCCTGACCACGAGATCGTAAGGGGTGGAGTGGAGAATGTCTACTAAAGCAAAAATTATGAGAAAGTTTAATTTTTATATTATGCAACACCTCAACAAGTGTGGGAGGGGAAAAAAAATCCGTTTTTCTGCCTTCTCCCCATCCTACTTCTATGGCAACGGCAAGAGGCTGGGACCTTCACTGAATGAATCGCATAATCTGCAGATTCATATTTCCATTCCATTTACTTTTTAGGCTAAATGCCTTTCATACGAAAGGCCTCACTCCTGCACATACCCACTTGCTCTATTCCATTAAGTATATTACATATATATTTACATACTCTGCTTTTTTTTTTCCATCTCTTTTAATCTCTTTGGAGTTACTAAAACTAAAAATGAATAATTCAGAAGCTTCTCCACCCTTACTTTAGATGATTTGAATATTAGCCGAAAAATTTCGCTCTATGGAGATGTGCATTGTTAAGCAATCATTTCAAAGCTGTAGTTTAAAAATGCAAGCATAAATACTTTGAATAGAATTATAAACAAAAACAAACAAAAAAATTCAAATAATTATTTTTCAGTTGCTGAAAAAAATCTAGAGATTCCTATGAAACGAAAAGGTTTAGTTGAAAACCAGGGCATTTCCTTCAGCACAGAAACTTTGGCAAACCATTGTGAGATGGCCTTTCACCAGAGAATTGCCATATCAAATATAATCCAGTATTTAATAGTAAACAAGAGAAATGGGGGGGGGGGGAGGAATACAAATCTCAACCCAAGTATTAGCCACAAGACATGCTACTATTTCTAGACTATTCCTACTTGATTCATACAATATTTTTTTCATTAATATAAAAAAAAATTATCAATTTGTAACCAAATTAATACGAATAATTTCTTTCTCCTTTTATAATTACATTAGAATGCGCATTACTAATATTGGAAATGAAACTTTAATACAATGTTTTGTGCATTTAGAAAACGAAGAATAATATAATTTTAATAGCTTGTTATCATAAATAGCAATCTAATTAAGATACAATTTAGAAAATATTATATATATTTATATATAGCTATATAAATCAGTTGAATCAAAATAATGCCACCCCGTTAGGAAATATAGCAGACTCTAATATTTATTATAGCATTACCTTCTTTAATTTAATATATTTAATAAAATTATTTTAAGATGAGATTTTGAAAATCTATTCAACTTTCCGCAAGGAATTTCATTTGAATACATTAAAATACTGTTAGATTCTTCAATATCTATCGATGATAAATTTTACAGAATATATTCTCCTTGAAAATTGCAAAATCAATTTAATACTTTACTTTAACCACTGAGAGTGGTGCCCCCGAAACTTTCTTGCATACTTTATAATAAAGTTGAATTTGTGTTTCAGACACGTTTTTCCCAGCAAATTCAATCCAAAATTTGACACGTTAAGTACAATTGCAGTCAAACAATTACGTATCAAATTTGATATATTAAAGCCAATGTGTTTTTGAGTCATCGCGTTTATATGTTTCCTCTGTAAGTACACACCGAATGACGTTCAGCCCCTTGTTGCAGTTCTCAAGATTTTATAGGTGTCTACATTATAGTGTTAAATCTTTGTACTGAACGGATCTGTGTATCCATTAGCAATTTTATCCATTATTTTTTAAGACCATATACCAAATTTCATCCATTTAGCTCAAAGCATTTTTGAGTTACCTTTATCACAAAAGGAGGACAAACGGGCGGACAGTTTCAAAAATGTGTCTCAGAGATGTCTAAAACGTGGAGATTCGTCGAAATCTCGAGTTTGAATATTTTGAGGTTTATAATATTTCGGTAATTTATAATAGGTTATAAGGTTTATAATATTTGTGTAAATGAAAGTAAAAGCTACTCGAGTACTCTGCCATATGGCAATATACAACTACGGCTTACTTCTTTGCTGAAAAATAAAAGAAATGAATAAACCTGTATTTTGCACTAGCTTCTATCTGTGATTAAATTTATTCGAATTATGTTCCTCCCCCTTACAAAGCAAATGCAAGTCTTTCACAATGCGTTAACATGTTTGATGCTGCCTTAATAATCGGCAGCAAGGATTGATGTCACTGTATTTCAATTAAGAAACGCTTCACAGTTTTATTTTATGCTTTTAAGTTTTTCTAGGTTTGCGGATGGTATGTGAGTGAAGAAGTTTACATCATGGAAAATCTATTCGAAATTGTGAATAGGATAAATGCCATGCTCTGACGTTTGGGTTCAATTACGTTTTACAAGATGCTAATGTCGGAGGATTCTGATCAAAGGCGAGAGAAAGGTAAAACTGCAGGTAAGAAAAAAGGACTGCCTTACAAAATGTTTGGGCTCCGAAGTCGTAAATGAAAGCCGGGTTGGTGTAAAAGACAATCTAGGGGTTTATAGTTGGCCGTCGATAGCAGTTTTCTGCGATCGTGACGCCACCTACCTCCGTGATTAGTCAGTAGGGCCGATTAATAAAACAGAGGCACAGGCCACTTTCGTTTATTTGGAAGGAACACGCTTTCGCCGATACATCTCAAATGTAATTATATCGAAGCCGGTGGCTCTTAAATATTTTGTTCTTTTTCCTTTTCTTTACAAGATGACTCATTTAGGTAAAAACACGGTGCGCATTTCTGAACAATGCAAGCGAGGGTACTTAAACTGGTGGAGCCCCAGCAAATTTATGAAAATATTTATTTGAAAGATTTATTTAATTGCGAAGTATATCAAACAAGTAAATAAAAATTGATAAACAGAATTTGGTTAAAAAAATTCCCTCCCCTGCCTCCGAGAATTAAGACAGGAAAATCATTCGTGGAAAAGAAAAAAAGGTGGAGAAAACATGGTATACTATATAACGAATTTAGAAGAATGAATTACACTTTCGTGTCTATTCGATCCAATCTTCAAATTAAATTATTTTCTTAGCACCTTCTAAGACATCAGGAAGTAAACTCATTCAATTTTTCATTCCCTTCAATGCTTTTGTTGTTTCATCTTCCTGGATTGAACTGCTGAGGCTTGGGTATACATCCTGTCTTTCAATAAAACATGGTGGATGCTGAGAAAAACAATTCCCCTCCAATAAATAAATCAACTATTATGAAAATGAATCCCCCCCCTTCAATTCTGAATTCTAAATTACTAGCATTAATGGTAAGAGAAAGACCCAGTAAAAGGTAAAAATGCGGAATTTGAAACAAACGAAATTTTCTTGAAATTGATATTCGAGATTAATAAAGCGATTCAATGTTGCAATGAAGTTTCACTTATGTCAAACTTTTATGAATGTCACTTTCGGCTCTATAACCCACTCAAGGCAAATTCTCCTCCATTTATAACCCCTTTTTATACAATATCTAATTTCAGAATGCAGTCATCTTGAATGTTTTGTTAAATCGTTCGAAGAGAAGTATAGTAACATGATTTGCCTTGCTAAATTTTATGTGTAGTTATTGTGAATCCGGGATGACTATGGTTTTAATTGCCCTTTCAATTCAAATTTTACGCACGCAATGCGTTTTAACGTAAAATGAGGGCGCAATGTCAGAAAGCGGTGAAAAATTCCATCCCCTCATGTCTCACTTATCACTGCAAGAGGAATATTGAAATGATTTGATATGCAGAGCCATTCAAAGTTGCTTAAAAATAAAGCTTAAGAACTTTCTGAATGACAGCAAAAAAAAGTTATGAATAATATATTAATAAACAACTTTTTAAAAATTCTATTTCATGCATCGGCTAAAGTTAAATATTTAGAAAACGGCTCTAGGAAAAAAAAAAATATGATATAACAAATTTATTCTACAAATCTTCCAACTCATATTTATAAACATGAACTAGAATCAAAAAGGTCGAAATAATTTCTACACAAACGCCGATTCATCCACATGCGTTTGCATATTTTGAAATTCGAAAGCAAATGGATAATCTCAATAACATATTCAAAGTCGACCATCTCAAAAAGTCATGGCTGTACTAACATGTTAAAAATAAGCATACATGCGCATGCCAGGTGTTTCCTGCGTGTAGAATTCGCCTGACAACTCCACGAACTCCTCTGTGGGTGGGAAGTATTAGAAATGATTTAACTGTTCCAAGAATCGTTCAGGGAAGTCGAAAAAGCGGTTTATAAAGGGAATAATCCGAATTTTCCAACTTCTCCGGTCAGTGCGTTCACAGGAGGAAGTAATTTTTTTAACTACCTCGAGACCACCCGCATTGTTGACTTTTCACCGTATGTGTTCTTTGAATTTGACACTGCATTTCATTTATTACAACACGATTTATGATACATTGGCTGGGATATCGATCCTCATTACGTCATCAGGGTAGTCTTTCAACAGAATGCAAAGGCAATCAAAAGTTACTGACGAAGAGACAGAATATTACAATGAATAAATTAAGTAAAAATAGAAAGGGGCAGAATTTTGAGATTTATCTATTAATAGAATCATCCATCCATGAGATCAATTTATTAATAGAAATCAACGTTCTCATCGACTTCTTACAGATGTTTAATACAAGAAGCAAAGTAAACAAGATTCGAAACACCCCGAGAAATGATGGGAACGAGCTTTTCTTTAGAGAAGGAAAATGCCAATTAAAACATTGATTATTGCATGTTTAAAATCTTGTTTCAATTAACTCTACATAAAACATCAATTTGTAAATATTCCTCGAAATACATTCCATATTTCAGCACCGTAATTCCCCCAGAATTTTAATTTGTTCCCTAATTTTTTAGCTGTCTAAAAAATTAGGGTCTTGTATGCGTTTCTAGAGGAAGAAACTCCGAACAATTTTTTTAACTGACGCGTTAGTAGTGTTATACGTAAGGTACAGGTATAAAATGATACATGAGTATTAGTTGACTGGCTTAAAATTAACACAAATGTTTAAGTATAAAACCAAAATATTTTGCCTGTATGTGTTTTATGTTAACTAACTGTTCATAAAAGCATTTGTGTCCAGACAAAAACTGTTTCTTACAACTTCAATTTAGCGCAATTACTTATAAGAAATATTAATAATATTTTTTAAAGAAAATGCGCAAATCCAATGACTCGGTCATAAATATCACCGAATATTTAACGAAAATCAGTCGAACATTAAAGTGCATGATAAATGCTTAAAAGAATCTTTTGTTAAAATAAGATATTAAATTTATTGATTTTTTCCCCTAAAATTAGCAAGAATTAAGAATTGTGAAAATAATATTCAATTCCCCTCAAAAAAAAAATTATTCGTAGTATTCTCATCATCCCCCCCCTTTCAGAATAGCATCTATTATTTGAATAGCTGCATTAATAATTGTAAAATAAAATCGTTGGCAATTAAAAATGGAACTAATTTCCAGTAATAAATGAATTCTCGAAAGAAAATGCCAAGAGGGTAGATAACTAAGGATGAATAGTAAAGAATTTTAGAATCTGTTTGGTTGGCAGACGATGATGGATAGCATGCTGCACACAAAGGCAGCTGGTCCTGTTCTTTCAGAAACAACACCTGACGTTGCAAACATACATCTCAAGTACCAGCTGTTTTTTACTCGCAGTAATAAAAAATAAAGGGTTGCTGAAGATCTTGCCTTAGCGTCTCGCAGATAAAGAATGGAAGCTCTTTGAAAAGTTCATTTAACGTCCGAATTGTCTCCGCCCACAAGACAGTTCCTTACAGGTAATGATACGCTTGAGATTTGAAATTTCAAAAGCCAGTTTTCTGGATACCCCCAACCGAGAACCCTCAGACAGACCTCCTCCCCGATTCCACTCAACATTGAGGAATTATTCTAAAGTCAAAGAAAAGGGTTAAGAAAGGGGAACTGACCAACGGTCAGTGGAACGGTGGAGAAAAAAAGTTTTCTATGAAACTGGACAGAAGGGTCCGACATTTGTTCAAAGGAGTGTCCTGAACAAAAAAATGAAAGTGCTTCAAAGGAACGAAAGTATTTTTCAACCCTTTCTGCACTATCCATTTCCTTTCCGAGGGTGCTAAAAATGCCAGCTTCAAGGTTGAATATAAATCGATAAAGGTTATGAAAGCACAAGACAATGCTTAGAAACAAAACTTAACACTAGTCTTTCTCTTCACCTAGTGTTGTTGAATCAAAAATCAGGATTACTTTTTTAAATTTATTAATTTTGAAATGCATATTTAATAAAAAAAAATACTCTGTTTTTTGTGTGTGTGTGGGGGGGGGGGGGGGTTCTGGAAGTCGTATTCTGCACTTTAAACTTCATGAGGACAGACTTTAAACTTGTTGAAAGGAGATAAAATATATTTAAAAGCTTAACCAAAGTTGCCTCTATTTTTGTCTAACACACACAAAATGCATTTACCCAACAGTAATTTCAAAAATACATATATTTTTGTAGATCCTTCAATCTTGCACATACTTAGACCATTAAGAGTTAATTATCGTTTTCAAATATGTTAATCACTATTTATTCATTATAGATATTAATGTCATTTGTTTTTTCATTTCATTGTCTTCCAACATTTATTTTAATTAATCTTAAATAAGATCTTGTCAAGATGATTAGATAACTATTTTATCAATCAAGGACTACTTTTTTTTTCTCTAAGTAGCTTGAACATACGTCATTAAAAACACACGTTTAGATAAGAAAGTCAAGAACTTTCTAGAAAAATGTAGACGAAATGAATTAAAAATGATACGGAAAGAGACAAAACTGCAAACCATTCTTCAAATTCCTTTCTTTGTATTGATTAAAACAAAACGTCTAATATCATTCTTTATCAAATTAAGAATTAGATTTATCAAGAACTATTTAGCTCTAATAACTTGATTACTGTGATATATAAAAATATATTTTCTATAATAACATTTTATTATTATTTTGCATTTGATAAGGTTTTTTTTCCCCCTTCTTTCTTTCAAAAAAAAATTATCTTTTGTAGCTGAAATAAATAAATTTAGTTTTCTTTTCCAAAACAAATCTTTGAATTTGAGAGTTTATTTGATTAGTGCATCAGTTTGCAAGCAAGTCCAGACACTGACATGATCTATGCTCGCTAAATCAATTTTTATTCATCTGGAGTATACAGAATCTCCTGCGAGGTAATTAACAAGTATTCAAAATGTACGATATCTAACAGCATTTATAAATTAATATATCGTTAAAAATTGCTTTTTGCATTTTGTCTGTATAATGCTATCTAAATAAGTTCAAAATTTAACGAAAACATTCTTCTAAAGTTACAATGCACTTTTTAAAAGTGATTCTTGAAAATTTTAGAAAGAACTTTTATCCGAAACAAGGTAGCATTATAATGCTTTAGACTGCATTTGTCTGCCTTTTATTTTTAAACCGTGTTCTTAATTACTGGTAAATTAACTACCGTCGCAACAAATGTCATTATAAATACAGTCATTAAAAACAATGAAAAGTACATCGTTGTATATTATGGTATACATAAAAAACTTAGTTGAAAATTTATTAAATTAGAAAAATAAAATTGGAATCGATCGTTGGAAATAGCTTTATGAACTTTAAAATTGTGTAAAAACAAACAGGCTTTCTATGATAATATGCTACAAAATTGAGGAAAAGAATAATTTTCATCAAATTTTAATTAAAATTTTTTTTCCTTTTAAATAAACGTTTACTACAAAAGAAATAAGTACGTGCCCGGTTTGGTATCTACAGTTACCCTGCAGAGCCTTTTTCTTTCTTTCCCGTATACGAAGAACAGTGTAATCGTCAAAATATTCAAACTCGAAATTTTGACGAATCTTCACATTTTAGACACCTTTGAATCCGAAAAACATATTTTTGAAAATGTCCATTCGTCTGTCCGTCTTTTTGTGATGCAAAAATGTTTTGAGACAGACGGATGAAATTTGGTATCTAGTTTTTACAAATAATGGATAAAATTGCTAATGTATAAAATTCGGCACACAGATTTAACACTACAATGTAGACACCTTTCAAATTTTGAGGTAACTCCATGAAGGGGCTGAGCGTCTGTCGATCTGTACTTACAGAAGCTTGCAAATGTGATGACTCAAAAATGCAATGACTTTAATATATCAAATTTGGTATTGTGATTGAAATTGTAGCTCTGTGTCAATATGCGATTTTAATCAGTTGAAAAAAAACGCGTGTAAAAAATAAAATCGATTTTTAGATACTATTAAAGCATGCAAGGGATCAATCGCCAAATGAATCGCCAAGGATGATACGACAGATTCAATAAAAATACTCACTTCAAGCCAAAGATTACTATTTCGTAACTATTGCACGCGAATATATGCAAGGCGTTCTCTGGGATAGCAAATTTATTAGAAAGCATTCGGTAATTTCACCCACTCTTTCGGCATTCCACCTTCTATTTTCTTCTCTTTCTTCTGCATGTCACAATTGGCAGCATATAAACATTATAATGTTGAAAATAAATTTTAGAAGTCCAAACTTCAAAGTTCAGTCTGGCAATTCGATGGGCCGAAAACGAATGCATGCGTAAGTAAGCAATTACCGAACGAAACGAGAAACAATTATAAGACAGCACGCATTTAAGCTGTTTCCTAAAGCCCGCGTCATGACGAATCCAACAAGAGTCTCACAAATGAAATTATTGGACCGACGTAAAATGTCGCGGGACTTTTCTTTCAACAACAATATATTTATATTTCATGATTTTTTTTTCTAAAAATTTCTTTCGACAATTAATTAGAATATTTTGTTACGATTTTATGAAGAAACAATCGTAAATTCAATTTTCTTTCAGTTATTATTTTGGAAGCATTGATGAACTAGAATTTTTCCGTCAGAAAAGAATGGAGAATGAGAAGAATTCATGCATGTCTGATAAACAAAACACAGCTTTCAATGTTTCGGATTTGCTGGTCATTATTCCAGGATGCTACGAATATGAAATATGCTTAGATAACGACGGATTGAAATTATATTAGTGTTAGTCACATTTGCTTTCATGCTTTCATAAGATCGTATTGCAATACGTTCTGTATAAAATACAAATGTTATTTTAGAAGGGTCGGCTTGACAACTTAGAATTCATTAGTGGCTACGGTTTAAACAATAACTTTTTTTGATAAATCTTAGCCGGTCCGTATATTAAGGTATGTTACAGTTAATTACTTCAGCAATTCATCTTTCAATAGATAAAATAAATATGTTAAAGCATAAAATGCATGGTCTATTGAAATACTTATGAGCAGGGAATAGTTCTTAGGTTTAACCGGATGTTACAGCCACCATACTGGTACGCAACATCCGGTCAGTCAGAAGTTTTTCGACAATGGGCAGGCTGCCATTGGGTCACCTCCCCAACCTAGTGACCATACCAGTGGGTCACCTTGACGGCTAAAAAGACCATTTTTTATATTCTTTCTTTCTTTCCCTACTCCTTTTTTAAACAAAATCCCTCAGTTACTGTGTTTCCCCCCCACCCCTCCTTTCTGCCGACCTTGGTCAGGTCTGTACTGCAGTGCTGTAGGGGCAGGGGAGGGAATCTCCTGAAAAAATAAACAGGAAGGATAGGGGCAAAAAATGTGTAGGACTGCCGTACCCTCCCCCTTTTTTTTCTGAGGTTCGTTTTGCAGGAGTAGTTATTTTGGGAAGATGGCCGAATATGGCTCTAAGAAAGTGCCAAGGGGGATAAAAAAAATCTGACATGTTCTTCACTGGGTATGTAACTGTAATACAAAGAGTAGACGGCCATCTGTGATTCTCCCTCCATTATGGTACAAATTAAAATCAGTTTTCCTGATTCTTAAGATCTTACAATTATATTAGAACAGTATTCTTTAAAAAAAATTGCAAATCTTATTTAAATACACTTGATAGGAAATTCATTATTTTAATAATAAAAAATAATTTATCTTTTTAAAAACCCAATCTAAAAAATTTTGTCAATCTATTATTATATTCGATAGTACATTATTACTATTTAGAACATTTTATTTCCAATCTGAAATTAAAATCGTACCCTGTACCACAATAGCACCGACTCCAGCTATACCCACTTCTATCTGCAATCGTGAAGAGGTTAACAGGTCCCTCTCCAAAGAAATTTTACAAGTGAATTAATAATAATTATCGAAATTTATGCTGAATTTTTAATTAGAGATTTATGTCATTTTCACTCAAAAATTTTAACTATTCCTGTAATGCTGTTAATCAGGAATCAGAATTTACATTGTTAATGGTGTATTTTTTTAAGAATTGCTTGTCAGATATTCTTAGAAAAATAACTTAAAAAAGAAAGAAAAAACATGTATAAAGTTAAATATGGTGAAAAGGTAATTATGCGTAGCATTAATGTGATTCAAATAAGGTAAATATTGATTTATAAAATCGATACAGAAAGTAGATCGATGTATAAATTTCGAAATAGCCTCAGGTAAAAGTCATGCTATTTATGTATATACTTTTCCAAGCAAAATTTTAGAGTTTCTGAAAAATAATAATAATAATATTGTTCATTTCCTAAAATTTCATAATGGCTGTTGCTTCTTATTGAAAAAGAAGTAATAAAATAAATCCCTATTAATTATATTATAATGATTTTTATACAACAATTCAATTAGGTCGAAAAGAATAAATGACTTTGAAAAGAGAAAATAAAAATCTAAGCTAATAAAAACCAGAAAAAAAAATTTGATCTCTATTGAAATTGAAAAAAAAAAAAAATCTCTATATGAAAGTTTAAAAATTTCATTTTTATGGGGGCATTATTTTATTAAATAGAATAAATTATTGCAATGTATTAATTTGAATGTTATTTCGCATTGCCTTACATTTATTAATTTTTATTTATTTATTTTGCATCTTAAACGCAGAAAATTGGAGAAAATACAGTGCCCCTCTTTTTTTTTTTGTCTTTCGAAATCTATCATAATTTATAATCAGAATTATAACTTTTGAAATAATTCCTTCTAAATATTAATAAATAAAACTGTGTTGTTCAAATAATTAGAATAATACCAGTCAAATTGAGAATAATCATAAAAAATAAAAACCGACAGAACGTTTTAATTACATTTTTTATTTATATATATATAAGATGTTATTTTCTAATGTCATTTTTATGCGAATTATTGAATACTAACTAAGTTTATCACAGTTTCTACGTAAGATTTAAAAAATTTAGACTTATTTTAAATTTTTTGTGAGAAAATTGGTATTGTTTTAATTATTTAAATAAAACATGGACATTGCTAAAAGATTATTATAAATTTCAAAATATTCATAAAATATGGAAATATTTCAAAATTTTTTAATAAATTGTGTTGAAAAAATTGTCAAGTCATAGTTCAATGATTTAATTTTTACTTCCTAATTTAAATTAATAAAACGAAGGATTTAATTTCGTATATACGACGCTCCATAGACTTAAAGGTTGATTATCTGGATGGTAACTGAAATTGTTGGACAACATGTGTGTGCCAATATTCATTTAATTTAAGAAGTTAATCTTACTCCCTTAAAATTGATTAAAAATCTTTTTTTATGAGAAACGGGGAATTAATATGCTTCAACTGAACGTCATATTATTTCTTGATTTAAAATATTAATAAGAGTGACGGATCTCTTTTTTCCCTTCTGACAAAATTAGAAATAAAACTTTAAGAATATTTGACAAAAAAGGCCAAATGTACAAATAAAATAATATGGCTAGAATTCACAACGAGTAAAAACTGAATGCATTTAAATTTTTTATTTATTTAAAAGCATAAACTATCTCATCATTACTAAATCATTCTATACGGAAATTAGATTTTAAAAAATGTGTATAAACTAGATAGACTTTACATAAACAGATTTAATTATTTCCTTTTTGAACTAAAAAAGAGCGAAATTTTAGAAAGATGGGGTATAAATGATTGCGAAATATATAAATTCACACGTCATAGCATATCTCGCATTTCAGTTCTTCCCCAGAAACGATTGTTAAAGTAATTAGATGCAAGTACAAAAAATAAATTTAAAAAAATTGTGTAGAACAATTACAGATCATAAAAACAAAGTGAGCAACTTATAGACATTCATTAATACGCCAAAGTTTTTTGGATATCAGTTTATAGGACAAATTCTTGAACATAATTACGTGATGGACAGCGGTACGAAAACTAGGTTATAGCAAAAAGCTAGTTTTTTATCCATCTGAAGCCAATAAAATATATATGTTTATGTATTCGAATATAAACAATTTTCTCAAACAACATGTCAATATATCAAATGCTTTTTCACAATTTATATGAAATGTTTGACAGAAATATGTGCTAATATGAAAAAGATATTAACAACACATTTTTAAGGTTTCTAATAAAAAATATAATGGTTGTAAAAAAATCAAATTTAAAATCGTTTTTTAATCAGCTTGAAACAAATGATTGAAGAAAAAAAAAACTAAAATTGTTTTTAATCAGCTTTAACGAAATTTTTAAAAAATAACTTTTTTTACAGACTCGAGTTTAGTTTATTTTGACCTGGCTTTAGTATTTTGATTAAAATGATTATTTCCCTAACGCAGTAATACAAGTCAACCTATATTTTGAAAAGCAAAGTAAATGATGCATATCTAAATAACATACAAATATATTTAATTTTGATATATTTTTTTAAGAAGTTTTCCTTTAATTGCAAGATTCATTCCAGACTCATGATTCAGTCTTCCATAATTATATTAAGAAAAATAAAGATAACCCAATTCATAAAATTGAAAAAGTAATAACATATGAAGAGCAAACTCACGTTAATCAGTGAAGACGCTATCGAAGCAGTAAAATACTCTGCGAAGTCTTCACCGCTGAATCCGAGTTTTTTTTTCACTGCTGACGTCCAGTCCTGATCTCGAACTTTTTAAAGAAACAACTTCTTCTGACAGTGGTCAACTTGTAGAATGAACTACGGGGATGTGGTCTTGGGGGTCATACGAAGGGGGGAAGGAAAGTGGGAGGTGTCGATCTAGTGGGCGAATGGTAGCAAGAGATCTGTGATTGGATGAGTCAGTCGTATTGGATAAAAAGTTTCCCCCCGTCGGGTTTCTTCATCGTGAAGGTGTAAAAACTAGTTTTGGCCGAACTCGGACCTGCCCAGATATCCCGGCACACTGCGTTTTTTGCCAATGAGGAGAAAGTTTCATTCATTTATCTTGTGCTCATCCAACCCCTTTGTAAGAAGAATTTGAATGACAGAAAACACACATCTTAAAAAAAAAGAAAGAAAGAAAAACAAAAAAAGATGCTTTTGTTGCCACTTTGAGTGGACCTTAAAATGATAAATCTACAAAATGGCGCTTTTTTTTTTTTACTCTTAAAAATCCAAGAAAGACATGGGCATGAATCCAAATTAGAATTTTCGCATTTACAACCAGAAATTATCTTTGCTACATTAAAAATCTGGATATATTTCACAATTAAAAAATTCTTTTGAACAAAATATATATATATATAAAAAACCCATTTTAATATCTAAATAGATTCAATTTATACCTCAACCCCGACGTATTACGTTTTTGTTGAACATTTGTAATGAATTTATTGAAGCGAAGCAGTTGTTAGAGTGGAAGATATAAATCAATCAAAATAAAAATTATTGGTAGCTGACCATCTTATTATTGATAGCTGTGCGAATTAATAGATTAGTGATATTGATAATTGTTAGCACTTATTTGTGCATCTTTATGATAAAATTTACTCATGCATTAAAAATGTGATCGATTGACTTAGGAAAAAATGCAATCGACGTCAAATAATATTAGAATTGACATAAACGATAAAAAAAATTAGGGGAAAGAAATATTAAAAGCACTTTCTAACATTATTTCGATATTCACATGGACATGTCGTATAATCAACGAATTTAATCTGATGACAGAGCAGATATGTGAAATAAAAATTTTAATTGGGAAATAATCTGTACTGTTGCGCGATTACAACGAAGATATCCATAGCCACTTTATAGTTGAGAAAACAGTAAAACAGTCAATCAAAATAAAGGTATCCAACCATCTTGTAATTTTTAGGTTTTGTCTATTTATGTCTTAGGACCAAAGAGGGGATGCTAAGAGGGAAATTAAAATTTCAATTAGCCTAACTTATTTAGCATTGCCCTATACAAACAGCGTTGAAGTAAAGAAAAAAAAAGTTTTTTTTTTCTTTTTTATTTTAACACTATTTAACATTACAAGGTTTATTAATGATTACAAACATGTTCTATGCAAGTATTTGAAAGATTTAAATGCTTATCTCTTTTTTTAATATTACATTTGATAGGTTCATAGTCATTTTTGAAGATATCGACTTCACCAATAGTTTGAAAGATCATAGTTTTAAAATAAAGTGCTATTTTCGAGTCTTTTTAAAGCTATATAATTTTGAAGGAATTCCTTAATTCCTGATTTTTTTTCATACGCACAAAGTGAGAGAGTAATAAATGATTCATTTTTTCATCATCTTCATTTAAATAGTTTATCATATTATTCTCACAAATTATTAAAAAGTTAAATAAAATTTTAAAATTGTTTCGCTAAATTCTTAAGATTAATTTGTTCATTTGGGTCACGAAAAACAAAAAATAATTAATAAGACTGCATGACTGAAAATCAGGGTGTTTTTTTTAAGAAATTCTTTTATTAGAACTGTCAACAGAGTTATTGTTTAGTTGCAAATTTTGTTGAATAACTTTTTTCGAAGTTTACGACCGTTTGCTCACATTTCAATAAAAGTTACCTCGAAGCGTTATTGCGGCACGTTCTAGAATCTTCCTTGCAATCTTATTGTTATCTTTTAATATATAAAAAAAATGGCCATAAAGGAAATTATGCCTCAAATGCAACTTTACAATATTCTTTTGTTACAACGCAATTGAAATGCCAAAATATGGCAGAAAAAATATTAGCTTCTAGTTTGAGAGGACAGCATGCTTACGTTGATAATGATGAAGATATTTATTGAATATGTAATTTAATTGATTTTGATAAACATACATTTAAAAATAGATTTGGTTAAAAATAGATTTATAATCGGATAATAAAAAAGACTGTATTGGACTAATTATACATACTGTTTTTTTTCTTCTCACAATCGATTCAATTTCATTCAATATGACGTTAATGATGGTTATTAGTATTTTTATAATACTAATAAATCATTGAAAATATTATTAACGGCTTTGTTATTAATGGCGTATTTGATGCGAGCATCGAATTACTGATTTTTTTGTATTTAAATCTATAATTAAATAAGAATATTAGATAACTGGCACGCAAAAGTGACTAGGAAAAATTTCATTATCTCAGGTGTCCTTTATGTTCTTGTAGAGATTGAAATAACAGTAAATGTCCCAAACAGAATGGACATCAATTGTTAAATCATTAATTGTTATTTAATTAGGAGATTTAAGTAAATTCTTATATCAAGGAATTGAATAGTGATAAAAATATTTTCCAGTATTTTTAAATTTTGTCAAAGAAAATTTTAAAATATAGAATTTGTGTTTGGTCTTGCCTAAAGACGTAATTTTCAGTTATATATATATTTTTAAAATCTTGTTTTCTTAGCTGGATTAAGAATAAATCGTTATAAGGGATTGCAAATTCAGCTTCAGACAAAATAAGATCACGCATTCATTGCAAAACCTTCCCCGAAACCCATTCCGTACCAAAACACATCTTTGGGTGCCCGGCTATCGCCGCAAATGTATTAAAACTTGGGATGATACCTCTCGTTGATGCACTGAGGGAAATCTTATGTAGCTCTGAAGCACCAGAATTGGTGGTCGCAGTTGTTCGAGCATTTAAAGGGGGTCGGATGCTTAAATTGTGTTTTTAAGTTTTTCTTTAGTGTGTCTTAAAGTTTTAGAGTATCTGGTTTTTTTTAAGGTTTTAAGGTATTGAATGTTTTTAAAATTTTAGTGAATTGAGAGATATGTTTTGAAATGTATCGAGTATTTTAATTATTTCTTGCTATTTTGTCTTTTTTTTTTTTTTTTTTTGCTTTTAATTCATGCATACGAGAACTACAACTACAAATATTGCTTACCCTTTAGTTTATTGAGAAAGTATGCAAAATCGAAATTAAAAAAAAAAATCATGTTGCAAGTATTTATACCTTATTGACACTTATTAACTGCCGATATTTTAAGTAGACTACACCACGTGTAAGAATTGAAGATTCGTTTTAATTTTCTAACCTTTTTTGAACAGATTTGAGCTGTTTTATTTGGGTTACACAATTGAAGAAAATCCCATGTCAGGATTTTAATTCTGCGGGTTTATAAACGATAAATTTATTTCGGAACATCCGGATACCGGTGTGAAATAGCGATATGAAAAGAGGAGCCCTGTTTATTATTTGACTCTACAAATGGGAATCTCGAAAATTTTGATACTAAAGTGACTGATATGTTTTCTGTCACTGACATGTAATTCAACTGTTTATCTGGGCAATCATTTCGAGAAGGTCCATTTGTTTCTCCAAGAACAACGAGTAAATATACTTTTGGTCTTTTAAGGAAATTTTAAAATTCGATTTTCGGGAGAGAAAAAAGTAAAAAGCTTGCACAGAATTGACCATTGTTATCTTAATTTCTACAAATAAAGACTAAGAAAGTGTTTCTTGATTATGATTGAGTATTAAATCCAAGACTGCAAGCATCCATTTGCAATGCGTGATTTACAATATAGTAATTATACATAAAAATGCATATTTTAATTTACACTGATTTCTTTAATAGTTTTGAAAGTATTCAGCACAACATTGGATGATTTCAAAATACTTTAAGATGCCTTATTGTTTAAAAACATAATTGCCCTTTGCCTTATGTGAATATCGTTACCCAATGATAGATAAAAGGAAGAAAGTGAATTTTATTCTGACGTAAAATCTCTTCGTAGGATCTGCGGATTTAAGATTTTTAAAAAATGCAAGTATGATACCAGGTTCAAACTAAATTAGATAAAATATGGTTGACATTTTTATTGCTTTTAAGACATGACATCTCTTAAATGCATTGAAACTGGAACTGGAAAAAGATGATTTGACCGGAGGCAGGAAACGATTAGTAGTAAATTTTAATCTAGTCCCCATCAAACCAACTTAGCTTTTTAATAACCTTTCTTCATTAAGTTTTCATTAGCAAATTGCAACTAAAAGCTTTTACCCCTACTTCACACATATATATTTGAAAAAATAAGAAAAACGAAAAAGCCAATCGACCGATCTAAATCACAGGTCCAATTTTGCCAGTTTTTATTTCATATAAAACCTAATGAAGTTTGTTGAAAATTCGCCTGCCTGCGTCCTCCCTCCGTCTCTTTCTCTGTGGGGAAAACCCCCGGGCCAATTTCGATCATCCTTATTTCATACGAATGAATGCTTATGACATGTCATTAATGGCAGTCCATATCTTATCTTACCATTTTGGAAAGTATTGCATAAAAAATTCACATAAACTTCAACTTTGATAACTAGACTGATTTCGTTGATTTTCGTAGCCGTAAAAATATAATTTCAACTAATACTTTTGTTTACTTTTATTTCATATTGTAATTACCTTTTTATAATACTTTTGTTGTGATGCAATTTAATTCATCAACGTAACGCAATATAAATCGTATTAATACTGTTATTTTATGGCACAAGAGCCATTTTTGGCCATACTGCACAAAACACAAAATATAGACATTTTCATATTAAAATTTCTCATCAACGGAATATCGATAGAAGATTCTGATTAAATGGTTACGTTTGCATAGTAGAGAAAAGAATTGACGAAAATAGCCCAATTCAGATTGGGGGAGGGGGGTTATTTTGTAATATCTCTCAAATGAAGACACAAGAAGCAGATGGTATTCATGGCATACTTAGGAATCAAGATCTTTTTATATGAAATTTAAAAAATGTTGAAATCGGTTCCTTATTTATCTTGTTTTGTGGTTGTGATGGAGAAATTTGTTCCATTTTTTTCCCTCGCTGAGAATGAGCAGTGATGAGATTTTTCTCTCAAATGGACGATGGATGAGACGTATCTGGCAATCATGAAATTTCATATAAAATACAAGCGGGCGAATGGATTCTTCAATAGTTCTTTCTGGGGGTTTGTCTCTTTGATTTTTACAATTGCCTTTACTAAAAATAAAGATGAATGCGTGTGTGCTGGTGCTCTACAAACAAGATCATTTGAACTTACACATACCGAGTTCGGCACATGCATATCTTGGAGAATAAAATTGTGTACCTGGGAGCGATTTAAAAAAAAATTTAATTCATTAAAAATGAAAGGTACATTTTGGCATTTCTCCATGATAATTATTGTACAAAAATTAATTTTACACCGCTAAAAAAATTTGTAAATTTTTTTTAAGGATATCAATTTAATAGTCATGTGAATTTTTTTCTAAGTTTTAGCAACTTTTAATATATATATATATATATATATACACACACACACTTGCTTCATTTCCAAAAATATATTATATTGTTGCCCTGGAATTCAAATTATTTTCATTGTTTCATCCAATACTTAATGGCGTGATTTTCTTCCATTGTTGAAAGATTAAGAAAAAGGATTTTGCTTCATATCTTTACAAGCCAAATAAAAAAGCTTAGTTAAATATAACGAAATCTGTACGATAGATTAACTGGATATTTGCATTTTTGGTAGCTGTACGATTTTATGGGATTCTCTTCATTAGACAGGTTCCTGTACACGGCAAACAGAACTTCACGAAGACAGTAAAAATAACACGACTCAAGTATCAAACAATTTGACGATATCACGAACATCGTAGAAAAAGAATCTGAAGTCATATACAATCGGCCAACCCACTGGTCTCCTGAAACGATTCGTTTTACAGATTTTGTTGCAGAAGACGGCTAGTTTTATTGAATTAAAAGTTATTAAGCTTATTATTTAAGTCTAAATAAAATACAACGAATAATACTCCTTAACGTTTCATGTTTTTACATATCCCTATAGATTTTCTTTCGTTATTATCAGAATTACAAAAAAATGGTATCATTTTTTATTAATATGAATCATCATTGACATTTTGAAAAAATGAAATAGTACTCAAGTTGATCAGGGAAATCAAATGACCGATTTCTAAAATGTCAACTTGGAAATAATTTTAAAAAAATGAATGGCATCATTGCTGGATGGTATTCATGTCAGTTGATTTCATGTCAAATGTTTAAATAGAAATAATAATGCAGAACTCCATTTCTAAAAATAAAGCAACTGATTCATACCATTTTGTTCCCTGCTGAAAAAAAGGCAGTCTAAAAATTACTTTAATTTTCTTTATAAGTATCGGAAACTGTAAAAATCAAAACGGGATTTAAATTATTAGTGATTTTATTTATTTATTTATTTTGAGAATTTATGCAGTACTTAACTTTTAGCATCACTTCTCTGGGAACATGTAAAATGTTCAACCTCAAGCCCAACATTATTTGAAAAGTTACTTCTGAAAAGCTACTTTTACATTAAGAATCCCATTTATGGCTTTTAAAACGGAAACGATTTGAATGGAACGAATATCATTGTATCTTTTATTTGTACGCACATGAAAACTTACCTGGCCACACGATCTCATTTTAGTATGAGATCGTGTGAGTGATAGAATGAAATAAATATTGAACTGTCAATAATTAATAAACAAAGAAATTTTTTTATCAAATGTATTTGCTGAATTAAATAAAAAGAAATGTTTAAAAATTATGTTTTTTTTAATTACTTTGACCGAATAGCATTGAAGAACTTAGCAAAACAAATACGTATTTGGGATCTAAATGGGGTCAAAATTTCGGCTCGTAGTGAGAAATTGAAAAATTAAGTTCCAAAAGCAATGCAACATGATAAGCTTGATTTAACTGCCATTTATATTGTTTTAAAAATGTATTCTTGATTATAACAGCGATAAAATACATACACCATACACACGGAGATAAAGTTGGTATCTTTGGAAGCTTCGATTTTGAGTTTTAAAATGGTGTAAAAATGACTTGTCTAATACTACACTCTGAAATTAAGAAAGTAAAACTTTAACATTCTGTTTCATTTTAAGCCTAAAATTTGATTAAAACTTCAAAAAATTTCTTCATAGTGAACAAATTCTTTATTGTGTTACAAATTTGATATTTCTAAGTACAACGGTTTGTTCTGTAGAGCAATTTTTGATCTCACAATTTACAAAAACTGCGACAGCCAGAAAAGAAGTGTTTTAAAAAGTGATTACGAATGTAGAAAGGAAAAATGATTTGGTTTTAATATATTCAAAGAAAACAACGCTTGATGAAAATCCATTGAATTATCAAGATTTCTAACAAATTAAATTATCTACTTTTGTTACTTTTTCAGTTATATTTTTATTATAAAATGACTGCTTTTCTACCCATCCTTCCAGGGACTTTTTTTTCAGTTGGTAACTATGATTTGCTTTTCGTTACTTTGTCTGGTTTATTTCTACTCGTCATTACATGACTCATCATTACTAGTGTAGTATTACAAGTATTTTCATACTTGTAAACAAATCAGCATATCCATTTCATTACGCAGGTTGATTGAATGCCATCCACAAGCTTTAGTTAACTATCTCAGTAGTTGCCCTCCCCTATTTCAGTCGGGGAAAACTTTTAATGAGGCGATTGCCATCTGCAGAGTTTGCAGCACACATGTCCCGGGCATTGTGTAAAATACCAATTAACACAGCTGGAGTCTGTTATCTTGAAAGAGTTAACAATTGAAGTAACAGCTTAGTAAACTTAACAAGCTAGTAACAGGTTCATAATTTATGTTAAAATTTGAGGAAAGCTATTGGCTCATTAAAATCTTATCGCCTGATCCATCCATTCAATGTAACATGTGATCCTGGCTTTTGTACAATAGCTACGTGAAATTATCAGCTCAACTGTGAAATTGGTATCAGTCTTCTTTGATGTTTGATGACCAGATGTTAAGAAATGTATAGTGTATTCTGGAAGACAAGATGCGGTTTCTTCCTCTTGGCTTTTAAACAAATGTTATTTTTACTTCTAATCTGCCGCAGTATGGTCTTGCGTTAATAAGCCATAAGCAAACTATACCAAACCAGCGTCTCACACTCCTCATCATTTGGGTTTTCCATTGGAGATGATTAACATTAAATCAATAAAGAACAAGTCGATTATTATTTTTTCAGTTTTTAATGAATTTAGTTATAATTAACCATAAAAATGACATTCCAGACTAAAAACTTGTGCTTAGTATGGTAAATCATTAAACTAACAGCTTAGCAATTCTTTAACGGTTATTGATTTAATATTTGACACATTTCGGTGAGTTATTTAAAATGAAAACAATCCTCATCAGTACTTTTATGACCTTAGTCTCTTCCAGTAAAATGAATTAACTTCCATCCTTCAAAATCTCTAATAAGTTGGAAATGAATTATTGGTGATTTTAAAGTATAAGATATTTTGTAAAGCTGTTCTTACAAATTTGTTTTAAACACATCGACTATGCTCTTTATAAGATGTAATTTAGGTTTTTAATGCATTAATTTTAGGAATTTGATGCTAAGAGTAAAGCATTAAAATTGTTTTTTAAATATTGGATTTCGATCAATTGGAAAAGAAATCGTACATTTTTTTTAATTATATACTCCTTTATCCATGAATCTATTTAATTGCCGTATTAGATTACACATCCTATTGAAATATTTCTTATTAGTTTAACTCCAACAATAATATAAGGAGTGTTTGCGATATTGAAATATTTCTAAGTGATTTTTGCATTTTAAATTATTGAATACTTTTACTTAATCCAACATTTAAAACTAAAAGTATAGAAATTTGTTGTGTCTGCCAAACATGTCATTGTATTATGCGAAACGGTTAAGAATTTCGGCTCAATAGAAGTTGTTTAAGATGTTCTAACAATTTATTAATCTTGATTTATAGGTTACAACAAAAAATAATTACCGAGATGTGGGATGAAATGTAATCCGTTTCAAGTTATCTCATACCAATTAAAAATATTCTGTGTTTAAGATATTAAATCAAAGAAACTGTTGCATATTTGCACTTATGAACTGAATTCCAGCGTGAATTGTACCAGATTTTTTAAATTTAAAAGAAAGACTTCCCAAAATTGAAGAAATATTGCATAAATTTTTTTAAGTTGCTTTTACCACGATAATTTGATTACTCAAAGGGATGCCATTTCATAACCGACAGCACTGCCAATTCTTTTGGTCTCTTTCAATTGCCCTCCTGATGATTTGGATTTCTCCTGACAAGTTACTCCATTTACATCATGAAAACTCAAAATTATTTAAATATGTTTATAGGATGCACTATGCATTAGTTGTTGTAACAAAATCCACAAATGACAATTTGCTTTACAAAAATTAAATTACATGACACTTTGGAAGATTTAATTTTTAGTACTTCACATAAAACATAGAAATTTAGAGTAAGCAGCGACAGCTACACTAGAATATCTAACAATGCATGAAAGATAAGATCTTTACCTACCTACAAGAAAATGAAATAGCCCGTTGGAAAATTCTTATTAAATTAGCGCTTGAAGCTATACGAGAATTACTTTTAGCAGTGGTCAAGACAACACCTGTGTCCACATTTTCACATAACTACAGTATGTTTGATCCCTGACGACAGATTTTCATTTCATGATATCTAAATACATGAAGAAACGGTTTCCAGCGAGCAATCTGGCAATCTAAGGACTGCCAAAAAGGGATTATGTGTTTTGAAAGAATGTCATCTCTTTCCACTTCAATTCTATTAACTATAAATGTGTTTGTAGCTTAACTGATTATCCGTGGAATTAAAACTCAACTTCATGCGATATACTAGATAAATGCCGAGTTTTCTTCTCTGGTCAACAGTTAAAAAAAATAAAGAATCATATAATTATCAATGCGACATGCCAACAAAAAGAATAAAAAACTGAAGTATATCGATTTTTATTCGGCTCGAATGTTTATCGATTTTGTCCATTTTCAAGAATGCCTTCTGATTTGTAGGACAATTCTAAATAAAATATTCATTATTTATAGGAATTTTTCGATACGTGCAAAATGGAGATCTAATAAATGTGAATTTTACATTTAATACAAAATTCTATAATTTAAATAATTTATAATCCTTCATTTTGTCTACCCAATGAAAGCAAAATATTTGGGGACATGAAGTTAAAAGGCACTTTGCGACTTGTAATCATGCGTATGGGTATAAGCTGTTATTGTGAATAATGTTTTCTAAGAATACTTTTTTTTAAAAATCGAATTTTAAATAACATGTATTTGAAAGGCTTCAAGACACTGTATTGTTTGAAAATTTCGCATTTAAATTCTGGTAATGTTCACTTTCCATTCAATTTATCTTCAAACCTTTTTCTACGCTAAAAAGAGAATGCAGAAAATATGTCTAATTGGACCCCCTGCACAAAAGAATGTACACTTTTTTTTTCTTTGGAGGTGGAAGATGTCTGAAGTCGCAGAAGACTATAGTCCCTTAGAAAGTTATCCTTCATGAGGGGAAGATATTGTTATGAAATACTTTCGTTGCACAGATAAGTTTAAACTAAAATTAGGGAAAGTAGTCTCGTCAAAATGCTCTCAAATAAAGATATTATTTTCCTCTCCACCCCACCAATGCATAAAATTGTGAATTTGGGACAAGGCTGTGAATATCATGAGTGCTCAGATTCTTTTTGTATTATTTGAATGATTTGTATTTATTTGTATTTTTTGTATCCCATAGATAAATATGTACTTTGTAATATAATAAGGAAAACAAATACTTGTTTATTAATCGTAACTCTTTGCCGCATTTTGTCACAAATCTGATACAATGTATATTTTTGATGCTAAACTTGTGTATTAAATTTTACCTACCTAGATCTTTCCTTTTTGCCGTTATCATGTTCTCTCGTACGCAGAGAGTCGTTCAGACAGACTTTCTCAGATTATAAATCTACAAATTCGATGTAAAAACTACTTAATACATTTCTTCTGTCTAGCTCAAAACATTTTTGAGTTATCGTGTTCACAAGCAAGCATAATTGTAATTTTTTTTTTTTTTTTTTTGGAAAATGTGGTGATTTGAGATAATCTCTTTTTCGAATTTTTTGACATTACAATGCTTTATATATATATATATATATATTTCGTATACGAAAAAGTAAAATTCATGTGGCCGAAAAATCTGAATTTTCCCCAAGTGCTGAGGGCTATTCCTAAAAGGAGGAAAGCATGCGTATATTTTTTCGCGTTATCTCAGAAACGATGTCTCGAAACTCCAGAAGAGGATATCCGTCCGTTTTCAGCGGATGTCTGTCTTTTTCGTACACCCGAAAAACAATCAGTGCGATAATCCTATTTATGGAGTTTCTTTTCCCCGTCTTTCTTGAAGACCGATTTCCTGCCACTTCCGATCGGAAGTAGAAATTTCGTGAATGAATAATAAACATCTACTTTAAAACAAGCAAGCTAAAATATCGATGATGTATAACTTGTCGCATGAGGCTTTAATCGCACAAATGACAATTTTTTTGCCACCTGATGCAATTCGAAACAGAGTTACCAATGACTATAATATAATTACCAACAATGTTATCAATATAAGAAAATGCTTCGAACTTCCTTCGGAAATCCGGATGAGTCCAAAGGTCTGCGTGTCCTTTTATCAGAACGGCATTTGCAGAAATAAAAATGATTCCTCCTCTTCTAATAAGAAATGCCTCCTCTTTCTTCGGTTGAAGAAATTAAAATGGAGATGGGGAATTTTAAAAACGAGGATGACATACTTTAAAGCTTCGGAAATATATTCCTACAAATAATATTTTGATTCAGAATTGTTTTAAGACCTTTTCTTGATACTTTCAATAACGAGAGCCTTGATTGCCACCCTACTCTTAACCCTTTGCCCTCGACAGATGACTCACACTCACCACATGATTGAATGCCGCAACTCGAGAGGCGACTCCCGCGCACCATTTTGTTTGGTGCGGAAATTCGATGAACGGCGATAATAGTGCTTCTTTTTAAAAAATCAGCAAACATTTGAACTATTGCGTGTTGGTTTAAAGATTAATAAAGTGTCTGAATATAAAAGTTTTATACGCTAAAGTGTGCGTGTAATCATTTTAAGTTAGAGACAAGAAATTCAAAGAGCTACAAAACGGCTTGAGTTGCTGGATCGCCTCGAGGACAAAGGGTTAAACGTAACGGAATTGATACTGATTGAAAAATTTTACTCCCTTTGAATAGTGTCGACTTCCGAGCAATTAAATTCATTGCATTTAATTGTCCATATGTTTTATCTTAATTTTTAAACATGACATTTAATTACTTAATAAACATAATTTATCTTTTCTTAATGTGTAAATGTTATTGAGGTTTTTGTTTTCTTCACAAATAGAGAATCGTTGATTTTAAGAATTCCGATTCAAAGCTACAGTCTTAAGATCCTTTAAAATCGAAATCAAGCGTTCTATTTTCGGCGTTAAATATAATGAGGCAAGAAAAATCTGAAAAAGGAAGACCAAGAAATGTGCTATGTAAATTACGAATTTGTTAGTGGAGTGGAGTTTGCGCAGTTTTTTATTAATGGTAGTATGGTATCAATGAGATCGAGCGATAACATTCATTACATTGATTGATTCGAATAATGATGTCCATTCATTATTATGCGATACACATCAAATGCACTATGAACAATTTATTTTCAGAATTTATTTTACCTTTTGATGAAAGAAAACATGATATACAGTTTTGAACAGAATTTGGAGTATAGTTCGGACGAGAATCTTTTTACTTTTTCGTGTACGAAATACAGAGAAAGGGCTTGAAATCTCAAAAAAATTCACACTCCAAGTTTTGACGAATCTCCACGTTTTAGACCTCTTTGAGTTCCAAAAACACATTTTTGGAAAATGTCTGTCTGTTTATCTATGAACAAAGGTAATTAAAAAAAGCGTCTTGAGTTAGATGAATAAAATTTGACATACGATTTTCATATCAATCTTGTAGATTTGTATAAAATTTTAAGAAAAATCCACTCAAAGGAAGTCTGTCTGTCTAGCTGTTGGAATATAAATTAACGCGATAACCACAAAATAAAGATCGATTTTTTCACAGAAAACCTTCCTATACCAATCACAATGATGCTAAAGATTTGGCATCAGGATATCAAAACCAGGGAAGGGGGAGGGGGAGTTTTCTCCCAAAACTTTAGAGGCATACTCAACAATAAAGGCAAATTTGTGTTTTAGACATATTTTTATGAACCGATTGAAACAGAAATTTGACAGAATTTTAATTGCAGTCAATAAATCAATATCAAATTTGATATATTTAAGTCCTTGCGGTTTTGAGATATAGCGTTGACACGCTTCTGAAAGTACAGACGCTCAATCCCTTGTTGGATTTCGCTAAAAATTTGATAGATGTCTGCAAAATATAGATGTAAAATCTAAGCAACAGATTTTATTCATTTAGCTCTCTTTGTTTTGTAATTATCTTGTTAACTTGTTTTTGAATCCCGTAGAAACATACAAATTTGTAGTAAACATCATACACTATATTTTATTCACCTGCTCAAAGCTTTTAAAGTTATTTTTATCACAAACAGATAGATATTTTCTAAAAATGTGTTTTTTAAAACTCAGGGAGGTTTCAACCGTGGAGATTTGAGAAAATTTCGGATTCGAATTTTTTGAGATTACAATATTTTCTCTGTACTTCGTATACGAGAAAGTAAAAAACAAAGATCAGTTATGAGCCCGTGTCACGCGTCGAAGAGCTTGCCGGGTGTATTTTAAGAAGGGTGTTAGATTGAGGGGAAATAGACCCTCTTCGACGGGAAGTAAGCGCTCCCTCCCCCTGTTCAACCATGTTCATGTGACATAAAAATTCTAAAGCGCAGTAGTAACTGCATGCTTTCTTTCGAAGTACAGTTCATTATAAGATCCTATGAGCAATTCATGCGACTGTTAATAAATCCATTCTTCAGTTTTTACGAATGAACACTTTAATTTTTATGAGCGAGAAACGCTCATTTTCTTGCATATAAAGGATTTTTAGAATCGCATGAAGAAGAATAACATGAGTGAACGTAGTCGATGAATAATATATGAGCTGTACACCAAAACGATAATAATCTCTCAAATTTAGACGAAACCTGTATATATGAAGTCTATACATCAGTGCGCATTTGGACACATTCAAAATGCCATGATTTACATCAATTTAATTAACACCTTCGCCTACAGTGATGAATCTGACTCGAGCATCGAAATCCAGAATTTTCAATTTTAAATCTGCAAATTAGTAAAAAGTACTGATTAACTTAAAATGCAAAAATCACTTAAAAACTGTATCATTATCTCAAATGCTCTTATGTCATTAAAGGAGTTAAAATAATAGTAATTGCACCAAATAGGATCTGTCATTTAATTAAGATCTAAAGAAAATTTGTATGTCAGGTGGTTAAACATATAGTTTTATTCTTAGCATTACCTCTATCGAATTTCGAACCAAACAGATTGTCTGCCTATCTATTTTTGTGTATGCGAACTTGACAACTTACAAATTCAATATAGAGTAATAAGTTTTAATCTTCAAACCGAAATTATAGATATGTGTTACAATTTTCACTAGATTCTTTAAAAAGTATATCTTCTACTTCTTTTTTTTTTATGTAGATGTGAATATGAAAACTTAAAAATGCAAGGATCTAGATCAATGGAATTTTGTTCTCAATCTTAACATCACCTTTGTAGATCTGTAACAAGATTTGAACACGATACATCAAATGGAAGAGGTACAATTTAAAAATGCATATTCGCTTCTCCTCTCTATATGACAAAGCCGAACACAAAAAGCGTTTTATTATGGAAATACCGAGGAAAAAAAATGTGATCTGCCAATCAATTAATACTTCTTGTGTGGTCCAGTCCTTGAATAACTGTGATTTCCGGTTGCACTTTTAGCATCGATCACTGCACTTTGTCGGTAAGTAATCTTATTTTGGCAAGTTCAGATAGAAATGGAAAATCATTTTTGATGATATGCCAAGTGTTGAATAGCTTCCTATACAACGCTATTTGTTTTGATTCTATTAAGATGTCAAGTCAGGTTATGGATTTGCTTTTATGAGATTAGTGAGGAAATATACTGAGATGATAAGAATTCATACTGTAAAAAAATATTATTTTTTAATGAATTTTCCATCTTCTTTTCAACAATTCTTAAGATTTCATTATAAAAGGAGAAATTTCAGGAAAAAGGGGTGACATTACTATCTCGAAATAAAATTTGTAGCGTATAATGTAGAAATGGATGCTGATTTCACAAAAAGGAGCGATAAATTTAAATTTTCTTTAAAATCTCAACTATTATTCAAACCTTTTAAGACTAAGATCTATAATCGTCGAATTCTGATGAGAGTTTTATATATTTTGCTTCAAATAACACTTAATAGAAGTTCACATTATCAAGTAGTGCAAAATAACGGGAAAAATGAGCAAATCATAAAAGAAAGGAATGTATTTAAATGTTTTTTCCAGTTAATAATTCCATCAGAAAAGTAAAATATTTCAAAATATTCTAAAAGCACTCGTTTAAAAATTTTTTATCTTACTTTTTGATCATTTGTAAATTTTTTTAGAATAATAAATTTTAAAAAATTGAGAGATTATCGTAAAAAACAACATTGTATTAAATATATTTCAATACAACATTGTAATAAAGAAATTAAAAGGAACAAACGAAAAAAAAGTGCATTCAATTTATTTTTAAAGCAAAACTTAAAAAAAAAAGTGAATAAAATTCTTTCATACCAAAATCTTAAAATTTTTCACTTCTTTAATAATAACTGAAAACATCTCGAAAAGTCGTATATTTTAAACTTTTGTGCAGTTGGATTTAAAACAAGCGAGAGTGGTCTCCCCAAACCGTTTCGCGTGCTCTCTGATAAAGGTGTTTTCCTACAGAACGTCATGCATGGCATTGGCGAATTATAATTATGAAATGTCAACCTTTCATGTGGATTTAGGATTTTTTGCTGAATTCATTGTGCGTTTCATCTCTGGCACGCGAAGAATCGTATCCGAAAAACGAATTTGCGTTTTAGGAGCGTTTCTCCCAACCGATTGAAACAGAAATTCGACACAGAACTGCACACATCAATCACAAAATTCACACATCAAATAAAATATATATG
The DNA here is from genome assembly GCA_026543865.1 of Argiope aurantia. Classification (NCBI taxonomy): domain Eukaryota; kingdom Metazoa; phylum Arthropoda; class Arachnida; order Araneae; family Araneidae; genus Argiope; species Argiope aurantia. Next base: position 443,932 of record JAPMOR010118789.1, on the reverse strand, counting down.
AGATATGATATTTTTGAATGATCGCCTTTACATGTTTCTGAAAAGACAGATCGACAGGCGATCGACGCCTTGTTGAATTAGGCTTAAAATGAGATAAAATACGATATGAAGATTGAATTGTGTTTAACTCTTTATTGTAATTTATCGCGTATCAAGCTGCCTTTCTTCGTGTTAACTGATATTCGAACAGCCAGACATACAGATTTCCTTTGAATGGATCTTGCACAAAATTTGACAAAAATAGTAATATTTGGAGTAAAGACTGTATACCAAATTTCATCTAGTTAGTTCAATTTTTTTTTGTCATCTTTGCCACAGACAGACGGACAACCATTATGCAAAATTGTGTTTTTCAAACTCAGGGAGATTCATCAAAGTCTCGATTTTGAATTTTTCGACAACTATAATACTTTCTCTGTTTTTCATATAAGAGAAGGTAAAAAACTTTATGTTAATACAGCAACAACCGCGACCTCTGTTGTTCGGTTGAATCAAAATGAAATGAATTTTTGTCAAATATCTTTAGAAATGTTGGATGGATTGGTAGATATGAAATGGGTTAAGCTTTCACTCTAAAATATCAATCTTTTCGTATCTCCATTTCTAAGGAACTTCTATCAATGGCTTAAAGAGAGGTCAAACGAAGAACTAACTTAACGCAAGGAATAAAATAAATTCAATAACGTATATATAAAAATTTATAATTTCAATAAACGTTGTATTTGGACACAACACAACAATGGATTTCAATGGTGTGATCGAAATGGCGGATATGCTTCGGGAAGGCAAAGGGGAGTGAAACACAGAGAGAACGAGTCACAGAGCAGATAAACAGGAAACGATTTCACATTTCTTTCGTTTTGTTTTAGAAAGTATAGTTATTTTTACATAAATATTGAAATTATGAAGTAAAAGATGAATAACAGTGTAATCGCATCTTTTTGAAGCAATTATTTGATTTTTTTTTATCAAACATTAACAAACAAAAACATTACCATTAACGTCATGTGCATTGTAGTGAAAATATGAAAGAATGATTCGAGATAAAGTGAAAGTAAATATTTTCAGCGAAAACATGGGCAAGAATATCATGGTGCTTTTCCGGATCAAAGCACAAAATACAAATGTCATTAAATGTTCATAACCCTAGCGTTTCCTAATTTCTTTCTATCATTTTTTATCAACACCTTTTTAATGCTTGTTATTTGAAATACCAATCACATTTACGAAATGAAGGATTTGATTATAATGATACTGTTTTAAGGAGGCATTTTACAATTTTCACTTTCTCTTGTAAAAATAATAGAGAAAGGATTGTAAACGTCAAGAAATTCGAAATCAACATTTTGGCGAATCGACGCGTTTTAGATCTTCCTGAATTCCAAAATACGACTTTGGTATAATGTCGATCCGCCTGCGACAAAAATAACTCAAAAACGCTTTAAACTAGAAAGATGAAATTTGGTATGGGGTCTTTACAATAAATTTGTATATTTCTATGAAGTTTTAAGCAAAATCTACTCAGTAGAAGTCTGTCCATCCAGCTCTTCTAACAAAAGTGAGCACGATAGTTACAAAGCGAAGAGAGCTGGATCGATGTAATTCGGTGAACAGATTTAACATCTGTAGTGTAAACGTCTGTTAAATTCTGAACCCAATCCAACAAGGCGTTAAATGCTTGTCGGTCGATGCTTTCAGAAGTATGTAAATGTGATGACTCAAAAAGGCAATGATTTAAATATATCAAAATTGGCATGTGATTTTCTGACCACTATTGCAGTTCTGCATCCAATTTTTGTTTCAGTCTTTTGGGAAAAAATAGCGTCTAAAACACAAATGCGCCTTTATTAGAGTATGCGAGAAAGTTTTGGGGATACTTTTCCCGATGGCTTCTTATTCATTTCTCATTAAATATTAATAAAAATAAACAACCTCGGTACGGTATTCCGATACGTTCTGATTCCACTAAACTTCTTTAAGGGTACCAGGAAAACGGTGGATGGATCATTACCATTGGAGGATTAAAATTGTTATGGAAATTAAAAATTCGATTTCTAATAAAACCTCAATCTGAAACTTTAAAAGTAATTGTAACAGATATTGTGCAGTGATGTCTTCCAAAGCGGAAATGAAGTTTCGTGAACCAGGCAATTGAACTAATATCACTAAGTACGATTTTTAAATTTATTAAAACCATTTTTATCTGTTTTGTTTGGAGTATTATTGCTTCCCAAAAACTAGAACCTCACATTAAAAAATTTTTTTAATGTGAAAAAGGCATATTTGTTAGATCAGTATCGGTTTGCTTGATAACATTATTCTAATGCAGACAGAAAATGAGAATGAAACTGTCAGAAATTTTAAAATTTGGAAAAAAGCGACATTCATTGCAATTGAATATTTTATTGCATTCGATATTATATATATATATATAATGATATTTCAACTCTAATTTCAATTTAATTAATTTTCAAGATTTTATCTTAATTTAGCCCATAGTAACTTTATTCTAAAATATTCTCTTATTTCGTGATCCAATTCCACTGTCTCTACTTAATTAATTCAAGAGAAGCTTTGTTAAATTGCAGAATCAGCTAAAAGTCTAACTTTCCCACACTCTGTGTGAAGAGGCAAAATACCGCTGATGAGGCAAATTCTTTTTTAAAATCTCCCTGTGTTTCTCCTGCCCTCTTCGATGCGTGTAACGAAAATCCCTATCGAAATCTCGTAATATATTAGCACTATGAAGAAATGTTTTCCCTATCAAAATCATAGGTTATATAAGACCAGGGATAAAATGCCCAAGAGCTTTTTCCTCATTCCTTTTCTGTGTCGTTCTGTGTGCTCATCGCTTGTACATATGCCTGCTTCTTAAAAATGAAATAAAACGACGTCACGAAATAGGAAGTCTCTTCACTGTCTTCAAATTGAATTCTGCTTCATATAAAATAATGTTTACATATATATATATATATACACAAGTAACAAAATCGTATTTACTAGAAACATACTACCGCATATCTCGCAGACACTAAGAACAAGAGTGTTACTTCTTTACATTGTAATGGCGAACAGCATTTCTACTGTCAAAAACAACAATGAGTGCACAAGCTGAGAAATATTTGATAATAACAACAGAATTGGCAACTATTAACTTTTCTTAATCTTTGAGAGAATTTTATCCATCCCTAGTCGTCATTTAAAGTCATTAACATTCTAGAAAACTTCGAAAGAAGTCATTAACATCCTAAAAGACACCTGCGAATTCATGATTGAGTTATTTACTTCTTTTTAATAGACTTGGCGCGATAACAATGGAGTTGGTTGTAGAAATTCTGAGAGGTTCACTAGGATACGTGGACGAAGGGAGATAAGGGATCTGGTTCCATTGGAGCACTGGAAGAGGGGATTCTTCATTTCTCGTTTCTAAATGGAATTGATTGACTACCTTGAATTAAAAATTACTTTTTGCAGTTTGAAACAAAAACTGGACCAACAGTCCTATGGATATCTTAAGTGTTACAATTTTTCTTGACCAAAGATGTCAAATATCTTTTGAATTTTAAAATCGAAGATGTGTATCTTATGTCGGAAGCATGCAGACAATAGAAACTATATGAGTTCCACTTATTAAAACAGTCAGAATAAGCGACATTTGATTGTGAAGTTACGATATGAATTTTCAAACATATAAAATTGTTAGCGTTTTATTACAACCAAGTCAAAAAGAATTTCGATATCGCGTATAATTATATCATTTGAATGACTTTTTTTTTTATCGGAACCTTTTTAACTATGATGTCTCTCCAAAGTACGAAATACCTAACTCAATTTTGTCATCGTGAAAAAATGGATAGCTCACACTTTTCTATCTATTTAATTTTAGTTTTTACACACAACTGAAAAAAAAAATGTTTCGAAGCGAATTTTTGAAGCGCAATCGTATTGCTGTGCTTAAGATGCATTGCAATGCCTGATAACAAATACTACATTTTTTATTTCATTCTTCCTTTTACTTTTCTAAAGCATTCAGTTTTCCATCGCAAAAAAATGTCTTTCGATCAAAAGACGGGTAACAGATATGCAAATGAAAGAAAAAAAAATCCTACAATGAAGATCCTAGAATCATCCAGAGCTTAAAAATTCGATTTCTAAAGATCGAAGATTTAAAACTTCTTTTACAGCGGTTAATAAAATGGATATCAAATTAATAACAGATTAATTTAATATTAATAATATATTTTGTCTTTTTAGAGTTATGAATTCATACAGAATAAAAAAAAACAAGAAATGTGTATGAAGTCTATAAAATTTAAAATTATATAAAAATCATTAATTTTTTTTAGATTTTCAAAGACCCTAAAATTTTTTGTAATTTTCTTAACCTTTTATGGTAAGATCATTTTTACCGAAAAAAAGTTAATAGTAATTAAAAATTTTATTTTGGCATTAAATTTCAGATTTGCTAGAAAATGTAACTTCAAACAGAGTGGATAAATTAATTACATGCGGCAGTAAAAAGAATAATTAATCTTGTATACAAGGTATATCAAACATCAGAAATGTTTGTCAGAGGTAACAGGTTTCTTACAAATGTAATTTTTAGTGACTAAATAAATATAAGAACTAATTAATTGCGAAATCCAGAGTGTCTCAAGAAATATTTTCTGCACGGTTTCTTCACATTCATTTCATGATATTGGCAGAGCATAGAATTTTTTAAAAAAAATCGGGTTTGGTAGTTGGTCAGCACAAGATAAGTACATGAATAAACTGGCATGCATTTGAGGTAAGAGAGTGCGCGATTTTTTATGTTAATGGTTTAGCATTTTTATGTAATCGGTCTAACCAACCTAACCTAATAACTATTTAATAATTCAAGCTGCTATTGCAAACTGCACATTATTTTTGCATTATTTATAATTGTCTATTAATTGAACCATCTCTTGTCTATTGTAAAACAAATTATACAATAATTAGCTTTGAGATCTTTCAGCATTAAAATTTTTCTGCAATATTTTAGGGGAACAACCAAATAAGCGATTTGTATTAACTCCTGGATTGAACAGACTTAACACACTGAACTGTATTTTTCGTAAGCGGCAGTATATAATACACAAAATGAATTCTCGACATATACACGACCGAAATCTGCGAATATTTGTTGATGAAATTTAGTTGTTACCTCTCAGAAAAAAAAATTATTGAATTAAATAAAAACGGAATAATGAATGTTTACGTATAAGATAACACAAATAGCGTTAGTTACTTTATCCATATACAATTTTCTACTATATCTGCTGCATACTACTAAATTTTTTCTGCTAAAGAATAACATCTTCCCGTCAAGTCTAGCAAACGATCTTGAACTTTCACTCGCACCCATCCTCAATAACTGTTATTTTGCGCTTCCCTTCTCAAATAACACCAGGGTGTCAATACTGAATGCCGTTACTTATTTCTTCCTTTTTATCCATTGTGGAACGCCTAAGTACATCCGCCCACGCGAACACCCTCGCGCCTACAAAAGCGTGAAATATGTATTTTTACGCCGATCGCCCAGATGTTTATTATTCGCGTGAACGGCTCTTAGTGTAGTTATAATCGTAAGAGTGTGTTTACCAGTGGATTTGTAATTCTAGCATGGAGAGGCGGGTGAAATCTGTTTTTCAAGCAATGGACTTATTTATTTTTAATCTATTCATTGGCATTGGAGATGGTTTTTACGATTGTGAGTCAGGTCATGTGCGGTTAAGGGGAAGAGAAGAGAGGGGAGAATCACTCTCTCCCCGACATTTTTTTTTCGTTTTTTTATTCACCTTATATTTATTTATGGACAGTTTAGTTTTGATATACTACACACACATTAAAAAAAGTAAAATAAAGGTAGTGTTCGTCGTTTTTGTGACGTCACGTACAGATAATGCTACTACTTTATTGTTTGGTTTCGTTCTTTTGATTAATTAATCTTCGGCCAGACAGAATCTCGAGAATGTCGTTTGGTCTTATCGAAGTTTTTTTTGTTGCTTAATTGTCGCATTTCTGTAATACCAACTTATGTTTAATCTTTAGAGATTTTTTGCATATTTTATAACAGCTCCTTGACGACTCTGATGACACTCTTTGGAATTTTAAGTTTTTCTCAAGGAATCTGTAAATATATCGTAAATATTTGAATATAATTTCAAAATCAAAGCTACATTATATTCATTGAATTTTACCACGCATACAACAGCTTCCAGAATACTCCAGTATTAGCGAATTTGTGATCGAATCATTTGACACTACTTGTTTGTTACTTTCAACTAACGCAACGCAACATTAACAATCGACGGGGAGAAAATCAGGCCTCCTGACACATTTAACATTTCATGATCTCTTTTCAGTTTGAAAAGAATTTTTCTCTTAACTCTCTGAGCGGCATTTTTTTTTTCTATTGCTAATAAGTAATGAAGAAGCAATTACAAACGGCAACATAAAAAATTATTAAATTATGCAAATTATTAATTAAGTGTTTACAGATACCTAATGACTTTGCACTTTCATTCGCGGGCCGGTCCGTTTTAGTTTCATCAAAACATAAAGGTAAAATAAAGGATGAAGGGAGATATGTTTATTCTTTAATTTCCGATTTAAAAAAAATTGGATTCAAAAGGAAATTCAAAGGATCGTCCTAACGAGGAACTTTGGAAATTATGCAAAATCTTACTTGCTACGTAGTATCTGCTGCCTGCGGAATTAAATCTCACAAAAGCGACAGGAGAGGGTTTCTGAAATGTGCAGTAATTTATATTCCAAATTTTAATTAAATGTTCCAATTAGCTGGTTTTGTTTTTGGTCGTGTGCTGGTATTTGTCTGGCTCTTGTACATGTTCATTTGTACCTGGTCAGATAAAAATTGCAAAATTTGATACCGATTTACAATTTAGGTGTAAAGTTTACATACAAAATTGTATGTTCCTGCAATCTAAGATGTTCTTTTTCGGATTATCGTGTTCCCAAATCGGTAAAATTTTGAAGAAAAGAGCATAAAACATAGAAATTCGTCAACACAGACAAATCGACTTTTTTTGTTTTTGATTTTATTGAATTGTTTCTTTTTCTTTGCAAACCAAACGTAAAGGAGAGAGAGGGGGGGGGGGCAGGCGATTTAGGAAACTATTTCCACTTGAAACACTTCATTAAAATTTGGAAAAAAAATATATACTATTAGTTTCAGAGACCAGCGCTTGTAATTTTGTGTGATTTTACTCCGCAGACGGGTGAAAAGCAGCGAGTAAGAATTTGTATTATTTCTGGCGGTCCTCGTTACAACGATCCTGTGAATTTCCTGAAGTACGGTACACAGTCAATACAGAAATCCAAATCGAAAATCGAATTTGTATTTTCGGCGCCTGCTTTTCGTGCGATTGAAATCAGAATTTAACATAGAACTACAATTGTAGCCACAAGATCACATAACAAACTTCGTTAATTTAATTCATTGCATTTTTGAGGTAGCTTGTTAACATACAAACAAAAGTACAGACAGATAGACGGTTAACCATTTGACATATTTGGTTCAAAATTTAAGATTTGTTCATTGGGATGCTAAACCAATGTACCAAATTTCATAAATCTACTGTTAACGTTTTGTAGCCATTGTGTTCTCTAATACTCGGAAACCGGACAGACAGATATCCTCTGCATGAAAGCATTTTTGAGTAACCCTGTTCATAGACACGCAGGCATAATGCCAAAAATGAGTTTTCCGAAATCGGGAGATCAAAACGCGGCGACTCGTCAAAATCTCGAGTTTATTTCGCACGCGCGAAAGTAAAAGTCCAGAAATAAAACATTCCTTTTAATCACATGCAAATTATTATTACTTTTTTCCCTTCAAGTATTTCCATTTTTGAACTTTTATGCTATTGACTACATTGTAAAGTTGATTTTTTTAGAGAAAATTTGATTTATTTTAAATTCAAGATTTTTAATGTGTGAGCAGCTTTCTTTCTAAAACCGTTTGAATTTTATTTCTAAGTATATCTTTTGAGAACTCATCTGATTTTTTTACTCGCATTTATATAGATTTCAATGCTATTTTCTCAAATTTTACACTTTGATAGAATTTTCTTGGCGAACTCTTCATAAATTCAGATTTAATACACATTATTTGCCCAAATTTAGCATAATAATTTCTCAATATATAATTTTATACTAGATTACTTATTCTCAATGAACTAGAGAATAAGTAATCTGAATTCAAATTGAATTATTTTTTTTTTATTTGTTTTAATGTTTCACAATGCGATAAAAAAATATAGAAAATTTTATGTTATTTATCAGTCGAACCCCAATATTTAAAGAGTGCATAGCAACACAGTTTATTTTTTTAGCACAAAAATTAGATAAAATACATCTTAAATTATCTTTAAATTTTGAGAAATTCATTTAATAAAGCTCTGAACTAAAATATTCTTGCGGTATACTTTTTTTTAGCCAAATAAAAGCAATTTTATCCCCAATTTTTTTAAAGAAACTTTTGTCCCATAACTCATATATTTTGGTTTCATAGATGTTTTTCAATCCTTTTTAAGGAAAAAATAAAATAAAAAATGTAATTATTTTAGAGTGTTTTTTCAAAAAAAAAAAAAAAAAATCATCCAGAAAGTAGTCACATACCATAAAGAAGAATGAATTCTTTTTATAATTTAATCCTAAAACTTATTAAAATATTTCATTTCATTGTATGTGCGGCCCTCTTATACCATAAAACACAATAAACCAAAAATGCTTAAATGCTTTACAACTCTCACTACTTTCAGAGCAGTCTTATTGTACTTCCCTTAAAAGTTGGTTTCATAGTGCAGGACTTCACAAATGATGATCGATTATTTCGCACTTAGTAGAGGGGAAAATAATTTTATATTTTTAAATGAAATCTTTCACATTTGTGTTTATTTGCAACAAAATAAGATATTTTGAATACATTTGTATGGCTCTTTTGATAAATCGGTCCGATGCTTAGAAAATTACTCAGCTGGTTGAAAAGTTCAGTTTATCCTCTTGCTGAAAGATAATCCAGTGACACCTGTTACCAGTATGAAGTTTATCAGTTCGGGGTTTCTGTCTAAAGCTACGTAGAAACCCCAAATAGTTAGCTGGACAGGTTGTCAAGAAAGGGTTTGGCAACTTACCCAGGCATTATATTTGAGAAGAGATGTCAATGTGATTGCTCGGACAATAGGAGTCTCCCCTTGCCTACTATATAGGCACAATAGAAGGGGGGGGGGGAAATCCAGTTACCTCCAACGTGCCCATTATAATACCTTACAGGACTGTAGCAACAAAATAGTAATTATATATCTAATCCATCATGAAGAAAGAGGTCAAGCTATTCTAATTCTTACCCGATTCAAATGGAACCGTCAATGCTTGTTATTTTTTTCCCAATTCCATTTCCTGTATTCGATCATCGCCGACATTTCGAGCGATGCGTTTAATGCGCTTAAATGCGCTTTGAAGTTTATTTTTCCAGTCAATTAACCTAATTGCTAACCCTTCTTCACATGATGATGAAAATTTTCATCATAACATTTAGTGAACAAAAAATTGTACTCAAAACAGGCGTACAGTAAATTGATTGTTGCTGGCAACTTTTTTTTCACGACTATTGCGTAGCAAGGAACGTAGCAAACAACAACAACAAATCAATGTTGCAGTTATTATAGCGGGTTTGAACTTGTCATTCCGCTGTTTGTTGTGGTTGGTAGAAACGTGCGATTTTTTGAATTTTTTTTATGATTAATCTGAGATTTTTTTTGCTAATAAAAACGACAACGAATGGATAAATTTAGAAGAAAATGACACTGAAGATTTTGTACTGAATTTAACATGTAAATTCGTATGTTGATGGATATTTCTATCACACTGTCTATTGATTATTTTATATTATGTATATTTTACTAGGATTTTTTAAAACGTTTTTTCTTTATTTTAGAGCATAAATTATATCACTCTAATTTATTTCAGAAAAAAAAAATCACGCTAAGAAGGGTTAATATCCCTGTAACAAACTTTCGCATCCGAGAACCGGAAGATTTCAGTGATGCAGTCTAACAACAAAACAAAATATGACTGTCCGTTCCATTTTTGTCCATTATCATGAGATAAAAAAGTTCAACGAACGAAATCGTGCCTGGCACGCTTCCAGCTTGGCATCCTTCCAACTGAAGAGGAAATCCCCGTCGAAGGCCTTCAGACTCAGCTGTCTGGAGTTTCTAAGTCAAGGGCAAGGACGAAAGAACCTTCCACTTTCTCCTTCTCCAAATACCCCCCCCCCTCCCTACTCCCATATCAAATTATCATTTTTTTCTCTTCCTTGTCTTTTTTTTAACTTGTTCTAAAAAAGGCGATTAAGCGATGCCGCTCAGCGGGTGTAGAGAAGTAGGTCAAGCTGGAGATTGCTGAGCTTCGTTTTAATGCACCAGGAAAGTCCACTCTTTTCTTAAAAGAGTTTTAAAAAATTTTCAGACATTATTTTAAGAAATTAGCTTTATATATAAAATAATTAACGATCCACTTATTATCCTTCCCCTTTGTCCTCCTCCTCCCAACTTGTATGATAAACATGAGGATAGATTACTTTATTTAGCATACTTTTAAGCACAGAGTTGAACAGAAATTCTCGTACTTCTGCTTATAATTCCGTTTTGAGGTATAACCCTATATATATATATATATATAGGGTTTCAATGGAATGGAAAAAAATTTGCAAATGGAAAAAATTCCTACAACCTCAACCATTTAAGTACATAACAAAAATGTAGAATGCAAATAAAAATTTAAGGGATAATTTAATATTATGTGCATATTTGACAATTAAAAAAAAAACGATTCAAGCACAAGGGAAGTGGTATTATGAAATATAATCATGTGATTTGAAAAATTAATTCCTTGCAGGTTTTTTTTTTTTTTTTTTTCCCCTTGACGTAAAGAAGAGAAAAATATAATCTATTTAGATTGATTAAGCTTTTAATAATTTTTTATTCAGAAAAATTATTAAGTTTAAGTTATATTTGAACTCTTGCCATGAGCTTAAAAGTAACTTTGATTGATTGAAGTTTGCAAAAACAAGGTAACCATCCATTTCACATTTCCGTTCGTATTTTTATTTTGATTTAAAGCTAGTCGCAGCATAAAATGTTAAAAGTCTAGTCTTAACAGTTCGATATTTCCAAGGGAAATAAATGCGGCAAATTAGCCAACAAATGTTGGATTCAGCTCTTGAAATTAACCAAGGGCCTAATGCAATAACTCATTGATGCGTTGAGATCTTTAGTGACAGCGGATAGTTTTAATTACAGTACCAATGTAAAACAAGAGCATGAAATCCGAAATTGACTGTCATTACTCGCCATATTGGAACATAAGGTAAAAAACAGGGCTGATAATATTTTGAAAGAAGGATTATCTGTTGCTATTCAGTCCTTCCATTCAACGAACCCTTTGACTACTAATTGCTCTAAGTAGAAGCTCTTGGCGTGAGTGGGCGACAATAGCGATCGCTGGGGACTGAATATTTTTTTGCGTATGAACACATCATATTATAATACACAATTCAATTAATATTAATTTGTTCACTCCGAAACTGGTCCGAGCATTTTTTTATTTCATTTTCCCTGTATCACCAATGGAAAAGTTTTAAAACGCTATAATTTGATAATTATAATGTATATACTGAATATTGAAAAAAAAAATGAAACACATAACAAGTAAGTAACATAAATACTTTAAAAATAAACATAAACTTTCATTTAAAAAAAAAAAGAAGAGCATTAAGAAAATTAAGATTTTCATTCCGTGTGGTAAATCTCAAAACAAGTATCAACACATAATCCGACGGCGTATTTGTATACTAGTATGGAGTATTACTCTTTCTTTTATGTCTGCAGACATAAGCAGACAACACAATTTATGCTTCTCAGGTTGTCTTCTGCCATTAAAATTTTCGAAAGGAAATGTCTATCCCTCAGACAAAATAATGGAAGAACCAAACCAAATAACCAACCCAAAACCAAATAAACGAGATTTCAATTTTCTCGCTGCTAAGCAACGAGGTATGGGTTTCTGTGAGTGTAGGGCATATATGATAGAAATAATTTTCGAACATGCACATGAGACCGCAGTTAACAGTCAAAGTCTTCCTCGGAAGCACATATACGCCCATAGACCATAACCGATTATTTTTAACAGTCAAAGGATTAAATAGTGCTCAACATATTTCTAAAAAGTTCATATACTCAAACAAAATTTGGACGGCCTATACTCAAAATCCACCAGTACTGAAAAAGATATTTTTCAAGGACTAAAACGCATTGTCTGTCTAAAACAAAGAGAGTGTCTTCCTGTGAATCTTTCATATCTCACATAATCCGCTGCGCTTTGCGTTTAATAGTATGGAATGAAGATAATCAAGTATACATTTTGGAACGCTTCCTATCATTCCATTCAGTCCAAAATTTACAATTTTGTTGTCAAAACTACACATTGAAATTTATTTATTATGCTTATATTTGGGGCATGAACCATGCTTGTGTTTTGAATTTGCAGTAATCATATACACACGGGCAGTCTGATGGATATGGAAAAAAAATTAGAAATATATCTTTAATTATAGAATAAAGAACATTCGATAAAATTCACCCACCCAGCTTGTTGCAATCATGAGTCGTCGTATATACTTACGGACAATTATTTTAGTAGACAATAAATCCTTCGATAGACTTAATCTAAAATTTGACATAGATCTGGAATTCTAGTAATGAAAGCAAAACCGAATTTTATCCATATTTACGGCATTTTTGGTTTTTCTTAGATATAGATAGACGTTAGTAAAAAATTTTGTCAAAAATTGCTGCAAATGAGTGATTTTGTTTAAAAATAGTATGCTAAATTTTATCCGTCTACGAGGTAACGTTTTTCAATCATTTTCTAGCCGGTTTATTCTTTTGTTTAGGAAAGTTAATTAAACGCTCAATTTCATAAGCAAAAGTTGAATCTTTTGATGATTGCAAATGAATAACGAGAAAATAAAAATTACTATTACTTTTATTAAAGAAAAAAATTAATTTATTGTAACTCATTGTTTTTCTTTTTAATTTGCATTTTCATGATATTGAATGAATAGCATTTAATGTTTTTTTTTCAATTTTCTTAAATAAAATAAATAAATAAAACATTTTAGTACTAAACGTGGTAATCTGGAAAAATTTTCTTCTTTCAATTATTAAAGCAAAAATATAGAGAAGTAGAGCAAATAGAGGAAAAAGGAGAAAAGAAGAATACCAGTTTGTAACCTTCCCTATATTTAGAGAAACTATTTTCGTATATGTTCGGAACATAGATATGATTATTCCGTACTGAAAACCAGAAAGCTCATCGTTTCCTCTTTTAACTGCAGAACCCTGATTTCTCCTTCATAATTGCAATTATAAAATGAGATTAAGGAATAGCTTAATATGTAGCCGATAGAAATCATGAATTTTTAGGAAGAAAATATAGATAAGTATTATGAAATAAATTAACTTATATTCTTTCTAAATAATGCCTGGTATGCTGCAGATTCAATGGTTGAGCCACCACTCATTTTAAGTATACCTCGTGGCGACTTCCAGCCACAATAATCCCTAAAAAGGGAAACACTGGTCCGCGTCTTCCCTATTCGACAGGGAATTCAATCAATCTAGATAATAATAATTAACTATCTAAATAGATCTAACAATCTAGATAATAATAATAATTAATTACAGAGTATGAAATCAATAAATAGTGGGTAATAATAATTTAAATGGTTCTCGGGAATTATTACATATATGTGTTTGATGTTTTTATATGTTGAATCCAAGATGTCCAGTGCTGGTAAAATGTGTGTGATATAATAAAGGTATGTGATCTAATAATAATTAATTAAAGGGGGAAAATAATTATTTGGATTACGCAACAACAGAAATGTGTCTTTGGCGCATTACTTCAAATGCAATCAGAAAAATATATTTTCCAAAAGAAATTCCTTTCATTTCAAGTTGCTCTTTTTTTATAATATTTACACCTACAGGAAATCATTTTTAAATCATTCGTTTACAATACAGTTGCTGACAGCTTTCTAAACTCTTACTCCTGAGTTTCTATTTAGTAAATAGCCAAAGACAATTTTGCCAATTTAAGAGTCTAAAATGCAATTTCCATTTCACAACGCCTAAAAATCAGATTTTACTTGGACTTGAAGAAACGAGTGACGAAAATCGTGCCTAATGGGTGATTCATATCCTAACACATTTTGTTGTTGTTGTTGTTGTAATAATTCAATAAGTAAAAGCAGACTAAATGTTTTATTGGGGAAAGTTTATTATTTAAGTTAAACATTTCGACAGAAAATGCGTTTGCTTCTTGAAAATATTTTCAAGCCATTTAAATTGAAACAAAGAAAAAGAAATTTAAAGGGATGAATTCCAGAAGGTGTTTACGATTTATAATATAATTTAAAAATTTATGTTATTGATTCCCACTTATATTAATTTTTTATTGATTACTGAAAAATGAGCAATAAGTTCAGTAAAAGTTATAGAATGAGAAAACATGAAAGAAGACAGCAACTGCTATATTATCAAAAAAGTTATAGAAATCTTCCCTTGTTGAAATATTATCAAAGAGATTTAACATCCTTTGCTAAAATATTTGTGAAAATGCATGTTCAAATATTAAACATGCATTTTAACATCTGGACATTTTTAGAAAAAGGAAAATAAATGTTGATATAAATTGCTATTAATTAATGCAATTCTATCGTTGTTATAAGTATTTTTTTTATAAAAAAAACTTTTGTCTGAAAAAATATACCATCAAATTTCGAATTTTTAATTATTTTAGTGATCATAATTATCCATATTTTAAAAATTCTTAATTATTTATCACTTCAATTGTGCTATTATTTTTGAGCTATAACAGAGGCTATAACACTGAGCTATAACATAACCCTTTCTTTCCTTTATAGGAGAAAAGCAACTGCTTCTAATAATGTCACATCGAATTCCGCAATAATTGGAATAAAATAATTCAAATAGAACTGAAGCGGAACTAATTTTTAAAAATTATTATAACGTACTGAAAAGAAAAGGGAAAAATAAATAAATAACTGCACTTACCGGAAGCTTTTTCAAGCGAAATGAATAGTAATTATTCACTTCTTCTTTCATGAAGTCGAAAACAGATCACAAAGATGTTCCAGCTGCCAAAGCAAAAATAAAATCTGTTAATTACAACCGCAAATCACATTGAAAGATAAATATAAGAATTCTGATCATAATTATTAGAATGGAATGTTAACGTTTTGACTGCCACTTGTCCATATTCGGGTGACAGTAAAGGTTCTCATTCAGTATAGGATTTGATCCGAATAGAACATGACTATGTTTAGTTTATAGCTCCTTGCTTTGAGACTTTGTTCACACATGTGAATCGCCTGTGATTCATATTTAGTATCTAATTAGATATTCTCTTCTATTGCAGATAGTAAATAAATAAACATTTAATCAGACAGTGGTCCGAATCACAGGCATGAATCATGACGGCGAGTAGGCTAAAATATCATCTTTATCTTATAAAATATTTAAAATTTGATAACTGTTTTTTTTTAATTTTTTTTGAATATTTTATTTCCTTTTGCAATAAACGTATATGTGTGTTAGTTGTTTCATAAAATACCCTTATTCTTTGAAAACACTGTCTTTATATAATATATTTTCACAGTTAATGGTTATCCGAACGGTTGGTGATAACTTTATATTTAAATAAATAAAAACGAATATTTTTGAGAATTATTTTTTTATTTTGGTTCCTTCTATTCATCTTTTTCGCCTCATCACTGAAGATTGAAAAATGAGGTATTCAGAGAAAAAGATACCAAAATGTATTTAAGTTTGAAGTGAAGTGTCTAGTATTCACAGAAAAGTGCGAGGCAGGACTATCGACTGCTGTGGGTGAGACGGAAAACCGAAAACAAATGTTGCGCAAGATTCTGCGATTGCAAAGTGGTAAGGAAAAAGAACGGTCTACCGTCAACAGATATTGCAGAAGATACGTCAATTTTTGTGTTACCCTCAACATTTCGCAATGATTCAAGATATTAGAGATGAGTGTGGCAATATTCAAGCGAGGAGCTCAATGTATTGAGTTGCGCATCAGTCATCGGGGACTGGTGCTGGACTTCGACACTGACCGTGTCAGTCACTGGCGACATGTTAATTTTCCGTGCAGATCGCGACGTATTCGGTGACTGACAGTATAACAAAACATTTAATTAATAAATTAATAAATGCATCTAAATTTTTCTTATCAAATTTTTTAAATGGCTTTTGTAAAAACATGGGAAACATCTTGTGCATAAGATGAATCAAAAACTTCGAAAACATAGGTGGGTCGAATGGAAAGGAAGGTAATATCGACGTTATACATGCTAAACATAATTAAGCGTTTAACGTGTTAAACAGATGCATATCCCAGGGATCATTAAGAAATGATGAATGGAAAGATTTTGATCGTGAAGATGTAAATGTAATTGCGATGTCTGATAGCATATATTTCATTATCCAATCCCAAATTCTGAAATCTACAATTTTGCGCATGCGTGAACGAATTGCCCGCCTTTCATCAAAAAAATAATCCTAAACACAAGTCAAAGATTATTTCTCGAAAAGCAAGTTTACGGTATTGGAGACGCCTTAGCAAAACCCACGCGAACTACCTTCCAGAATTTGTCGTTGATCTTGGATTAGAAATTACTTTTTGAAAAGAATTGGGGGGGGGGGGGGAGATTAAAAAGAGTGGTCAGACGAAACTGGCTGATACAAATGAAAGGCTGGAAGCAGTGATAAGGGCCAACTAATCACTAAATAATAATGTCTGATTAAAAAAAATTTTCAGAACTAAGTTAAAATCATTTTGTTAAGAATGACATTATCTTAAGAAACTTTATTGGGAAAAACAACAACAACATCGAAACCTCTTTCTTCGTGTTCTAAAAGTATGCACATTAATAAAAAGGAACAAACGCGTTTGAATCCCTTTTTATTAATTTGCGTACTTTTTAATGATAATTTAAAACAAACTTGCTTCGTACAATTTCATTATCTTTTAATTGACGATTGAAGAATGAAAACATTTGACTATCTTGTGTTTGGCATTGCGTGGTCAAATATGGCTCTTGCGCCAAAACTCACAACCCTTATTATCAGTCAGTATTAACTGTTCGAACCATTTCCAAAATTTCAAGTTTTTTAAAAGAATAAAAAAAATTATTATATTTCATATATATTAATTTCCATGCTAATTAATGAGTTAATATCATTAATTAATTTAAAGGGTTATATTTTTTCAAAGTTCCTATCATTTTGAAAAATGGCAAATTCAATTTCAAATAATTTATTTAAAAAATACAAATTGAAGTTCATCTGAAATAAATTTCAGATTCGGGACGAAATTTATCATCTTGCTAAACATAATTTATTTAAAAAACTAACTTATAAACATGCTTTTACGAACGGAAATATGTTTGCAAATGAAATAATCATTGCAAAAAATATTCTGCTCTAATAAATGTAAAAATTTCATTGATACAGCTTAATAAATACATATTTATAAATAATGCAGTATAGAGTGAGTTTCACCACAAACAAAGAAACAAAAAAACATTTTACTGAAAGCTTGGGTATTAGTTTCTTAGTACAGTACCGGTAACTTACCGGTACCGGTACTTAATTCAATACCGGTTTGACTAGGCAAAAATGAATAACTTATTTTCTATTTAATTGAATAATTAAAATAGAAATTTGACTTCCCATATAGTGTCAAAGTGTATAATTCTTTCCGTAATTTCAGAAAACGTTTTAGTATGAGGGATCATTATCGCTTTAGAATAACTGAAACAAATAAGGAAATAAAAAGTATCTAACTCTTATTGCTATGTTTCAACAACTCTTTTGTTTTGAATGAAATACCACAAATGATATTATCATGTCAATTATCGTAAAACCGGTAGTGATAAACCTGTTTTTGATGAGTTTGAAAAATTAAAGATGAATGTTTTTTTTATTTTTTTATTATCGAAAATTAAAGTTATACAAACAGGATTTTAAATGTTTGTATTTTCTACCAATATTAGCAGTTACTCCATTGTTGTATTTTTACTTAGCTTTTTATTATTATCTCTGTATTGTATAAAACAAGATTATTAAGTGCTGACAATCAACATTTCAAATAGTATTAGAAATTTTTTAAACAGTTTTTCTTATTAAATACACTATTGTCAACGGCTTGTAGCTGTTTTAAATTGCTTATAATGTATACCATTATGATTTTTTTAAGCACATTCATGGCAATTTTCGATGAGAAACTCATAAAATTTGAAACAACATAAAATAAAGAATAACGAATTTTTACACATGTTTCAAAACGTTTTAAAAAACTGTTGCTCTTCATTTTCCGAACTATCGGGAATTATAGTTTAATTTACATTTGGAAGTTTTTACTATAGTTTGTTAGAGGCCACAAATTTTTATGAATAAAATTAATCTTTCAAAATAATTACATCCGTGGCATCAAAGATTTTGATCTAAGCGCTTAAAGTTTTATTATCTGTGCCATAAAAACAGCAGATACACTTGTTAAACACAACAATGCTCAAATATTTTTTTCACGTGTACATAAAAAGATTTCTTTTGATTGCTTCAGGTTCATTCAAACTTCATAGCAATTCAACCGTCGAAATCTGTGGGAATGTCCAAAATTCGACATTCGATTGCAGAAAATATCGATGGCAATCAAAAATCTTTTGAATCGCTTTCGGTGCTTTTGAAATTAAGATTAACAAAATGCGATCCTTTCAACGAGGATAACTCTGCAGCTTATTGATTAATTCTTCGCTGTACTGAAAGCTTTGTAAGATAGCTGTACTTAACCATTTGTAGTGGAAAGACGTTCCATGCTCGTCGAGATGCTTTTGTCACAGAATTGGTAACGAGCTGCTACGGACGTCAGGAAGCAATTATCACAGAAGTAAAAATGGTGTTTGAAACCCATCGACTGAGATTATTTGCCGGGACACAGTTTACAGGAGCACAGTCTTGGGTCGAAAATTTCATTTAGAAGATACACATTTTTTCCTGATTTTCATAAAGTATCGGATATTTTGTGTGGCCTCACTGCGAGTTATAGCGGATTATTTGGGCACACACACCTATAAATTTCTTACCACTCTTCTTGAAGCTAAGTTCTTCTTTAGTTGATTCATTCGACCAAATGAATACTTTTAACTCTTTCTAAAGTGTAGATGATATTTAAGAATATTTTTGGCCAATACAATTTATTTGGAACAGTGAATAGAAATTCACAAGATACTTTAATATTTGTATTGATTAACAGTTTTGGATCTTACTAAGGTGTACTGAAAATAATATAAATGCGTGTGATGCCATATACATAACAGTAGATAAATGCTTAACACGTACAATACCAGGGCTCGAGCCTGATATTCGAACTATCTAACTAGACGATCTTTTCTTTTCAATCAATTATAGTATAGAAGGAGTTATCTAATTAGATAGATGTGGTACAATTAGAAAAAATACATGAAAAATAAGTGGGGGAGGTGTTAAATGCTGCCATGCTGATGCATATATTCCAGTTAAAATCAGAACAATGAAGTAATTCATGTCAAATTCGAATTTGAATGCCACTAAAATGCTTTCAGGATTACAAATGTGCATGGATAGTTAATAGTATATTTGAACATACTCTTTCAGATTAATTTTCTTTTTCATACGAGTTAGTTGGATGATGCTTTGAAAACGATATGGAATAATTCTTGAATAATATTACATAATCTCAACAAATCACGGTTTCTTTCAGAATGAGCAGAATGCTTTTGAAAACTCATCTCCAATTACCAAATGATATAAAAGATACTTACTAATGGTGATGTTAACTTCTAAAAACTGAATAATTGCAGTAAATATAGTTCGCCAATCTTATTATTCATAAATATACGCATTTATTTTATCGAACAGACATTTTTCAGAAGAAAACCTTTTATACATTAAGTAGCATGCAGTGTTACTCTGAGCGACAGCATAAATTATTAAAAGGTTAACATAATTTCAGTAAGATGATAGAAGTTCTCCTTGCTTACGTAACATGTAGCTTCCTTAAGTCACACTTGAAGCATTTCAGTTGTCCATTTCACTGCCACATGTATTTTTATTTTCGCATCTTCAATTCATTCGCTGATGCACGTTTAGGGACGTCTAGAACACATCCCAAAGAAATAGTTGATGACCCAAAAATCATTTCAGAAGATTTAGCATGCGACTATCGGATGGAAATTAAGAACTGCGAATATGCTACATAGTATCTGACTTGTACTACATTGACATTGCCCGTGTGGACGTTGAAAGTTCATGCCTAAACAAAATTTTAGCAAGTTGACTGCCCCGTCACTTCCCTGTGCTTCACACCTGCTATCTGAAAAGCACTGTCTGTCTGATTAAGTGTCCTCCTTCTCAACTATAGTTAAGAAATGGTAAAGAGGGGATCATCTAATTAGATAGATGGGTCAATTATCAGGCTAAAATTATGTCAGTAAACATATTAAATATAAAAATTTTAACTGCTACTCATGTCTTTGTTTGCAAGAAAGCTAAAACCGTTTGTAATAAATGCAACTATTTTGAAAATTTTTATATTTTAACAATAAATTAGGATATATATTAATTTCCTCCTATTCCAAAAAGTTCGTGTAGAATTTTATTCATTTTTTAAAAATTTCCACCAGTTTTAAGACTTTAAAAAATGTTGTTCAAGTGAATGAATGAAAGTTAATTTTCGAAAGCAAAACTAAGTTAATTCTGCGTCTTCCGTTTTACAGATATCTTCATAACTAGCAAAAAACTGCTTTTCTGTATTCAAATAATAATAACAACAATTCTTTCCTTTCTTCTCAAATATCCTTTTCTCACTTGATAAAGGAAACGTAATGGGATTCTTTAAAAGTGATAAAGTTTAAGCAAAACTTGCAAAACTTGCAAATGTTTAAAGAATTAAAACATTTTAATACTGTTGTGCAAAAAAAATAAAGAAGTAAAAATCACATCCTCATCATTCTTTTTTCATAAAATAATTTTCTTGTTTATGGAATCAGACTTAATATATAGTTACGTAATTGTTTTTGATCATTTGTGTAATATGAAGAAATAGTTTTCCTGCCATTGAAATGTTTCTCAGTGCAATAACTTCTTTGTAAATACATTGCTACAAATGCATGAAAAAAAAGCAAGCACGATTTTCCCCGTATCTCGGGTAATAATTGTGTGACCAGAAAAATGTTCTAGTTGTCTTTAATAGGGATTACTCACTTTTCCTGAGGAAGAAAAAAAACCTTTCAGAATAATTATTTCCATGTAATGTTGCATACTATTGGCGAAACAAATTAAAAGAAAAACTTCGTATCAGTGGATGACGTCAATTAAAGAAAATAATTGTGAGAGATAACGTTGATTTTTATCTGAAACTATTTTCTAGAGACATTTAAACTCTTTACTATTTCTTTTGTGCATTTAAGGACAAATTATTCTGTTTCAAACAAACAAAATTGAGTCATGCTAAATAAACAATAAAATATCGTCAAAACTTTTAAGATAACAAATAGAAATGTCAACTACACGTATAGTTTCTTGTGAACAAATTTCAAAATGAGTCATAGTAGATTGATAGTATGTACTTAAAAGCTTTTGTTACACGCAATACGCCAATTGCAGTAAATGCATATGTTTTGAAAACTGATATCCAAATTCTTAAATGTTTTTCAGTTTCGGTCGAAACTCTGAAAATTCATCATGCGAATTCTAACTTTATCAAAGAATGTTGCGAAGGAATTATAAAGAAACGAATATTTATTGATGTGCTACTTTATTTTCTGAAAGTTTTCAATCTATCGTCCATACGAAAAAAAAAAGGATTAAGAGTTTTTTAAAAATTTCTTTCTTTATTTATTTTACTCTGTAGCAAGTTGTGAAAGAATGTACATTTTTCACAATGAGTTAAATACAATGAAATGTTAATGTATTAATATAAATTGAATTGATTATTTGTCTTTTATAGATATAGTCGCACTATAGTTGCTTTATTTCAAACTTGTCTATCAATATTATCTTAATTTTTTTACAGTAGTTGTCAGATTTTTTTTTTTTTTTTTTTTAAAAAATAAAAAAAGTAGTTTGAAATTTTCCTTTTTCGATTCTATAAATGAATGAATGCAAAAAATGCAAAAAATAAGATACCTTTTCTTCACATTACAAAAGAAAGAATATTTTTCAAAAGTAACTCAACGCTTAAAACAATCAGCTGAATGCCATTTAAAAAAATATTGCACAAATAACACAAGGTGCAAGAAAGACAATTTTATAACATGAAATAATATATAATATTTGGAATAAATATTTGAAAGAGAACTAGAGAAACACAAAGTTGAGAAGATATTATTCAAGAATATACGTAACACAGGAAAACTTCTCAGCTAGCATAGAATCGACAATTCAGTTGGTCACTATTTAATAAGCATAACAGGATTCGGATCAAAATATAAGAATTATTAAAATAGAATAGCTACATCATATTTCTATAATTGAATCATTGAAACATATATATATATATATATAAATTAATAGGATTACGAGAAAAAAATGTATCATTTTTCTATTAGGATAGGTTTAGCTTAGAGCTTATATAATTAGCCAAATTATATAATCTAAAGTTTAAGTAAAAAGATTATTGGAATGTGAAAAGGAGATATAAGGAAAAAGGTAACCATTTATATATCTGAAAATTATAAACAAATTAAAAAAATAATGAACAATGTATCTTATCACAAAAAGAAATCTTGTGACATTCTAATATTATGATATAAAAATTTATTGTTGAAAATGATAAATTTTCTATTAAATTAGATTATGGTGAAATAATGGTGCTTTGCCAATTAGACTGTTTGACCTAAAGATACCAAACTTGGTACATATATATTTTGAAATTTAGGAGGAAATATGCATCCTGGAAAGATTTTTTTAAAATTTTTTATTTATAATTTCAATTAATTTCGAAATAAAAAAAAAACTTTCAACCGATTGTTAAAAGTTATTACCGTACAAGATTTATCAAGTGGAATAAAAAATAACAATTCTGTATAAATAATAAATATTCTAATGTATCATAAATAAGTGTTTTAATTATACTTTAATTTATTAATAATGATTTTAATAGTTCAAATTGAGCAGATTTTGTAGTCCTACTATTTTATGATTAATAGAAATCACCCTTTTTACATTTATATTTGTTAGATAGTCTAAAAATATTATTTAATCTACCCACTGACGTCCCTCCTTTGCTTAATGACTTCAGTCATCTTGTTAATTTGCCTGATGAAAATTCGCCACGGATTATACTGAGTTATATATATATCTAATTGAAAATTTTTACCAATATTAACCCAGTTGATTGATGGTTATTAATTGGTAGTGAACCGACTGATCGTCAAAGGCAGTTAGAATATTAATAGACGAATGATACATACTTCGTTTAATGAGCATTAACGTTCCTGAATCATACTCGAAATGCGAAATATTATTTAAGCGATACAATATTTTCCCCTCGAATTCTTGTAAAACAAGACAACGCGTCTCACTCCGTAAAAAGTACAGAAACAGATTTATATTAATATAATTTATTGTTTATAACGCATGTTTTTTTTACAAGAATGTTGTCTAAGGACAGATGTCTTTGTCCACTCTTCAAAATGTGACGAAATTAATACACAGCGCTACCTTTCAATGAATTTGTACTGCACACAACTATTGCCGTTTTAGGGCGATGCTTCTTATCATACGATGCAATAGTTTTCAGCCTGGAAGGATGCCGCTCTGTTGTATCTATTATTTATTCCTCTGCTGAAGAAATGTCCACCATGTTTTTTTTAGCTGTGACACAGAATGCAGCTGTCCACCTTTAGCCCCATAATCATGGCCAGAAATAAAATCTCGCTGATTACGGCTTCACAGATACTTGCTGAAATCCCTCGGAGTCGCATCTGGTAAAAACTTCTTCCATGTAGATATAATGGCTCTTTTCAAACAAATGCTCACCACGGATTATCCAACATATGACGGGGGCAGTATCTCTTCGCTACTGGTTCTGCGAAGCATCGATCGTTAAGTGAGTTTGCACATTTGCGAGCACATGCTGTATAGTAAATATCAGATTTAATGTCAGAAATATAACTTGTCTCACTAAACGCCTATCTAAAATCTCGGTATCTGTTTATAATATTATCGTTTCCGGATTTTATCACACAAATATGTCGCAACAAAATACATTGTTTATTTAGATAACGCATGTTATTTAAACAAATAGAAGAAAGATAGAAATTCCACTAAGCGTGTTATGTAGATAAAAAATAAGATATTTTAATAAAGCATTCGAAGATGATCAAAAAAGGGAAATGTACTTTTGAAAAATATTTTACTTCTTTTCATCAATCTACTCATCACTGTTAGGAGCAACGAATTATTTACTTAAACAATCTCATTTCAGTCACCTACCCCAATATGGGCTATCAAAACAAATAAATTACGCGCTAAATAAATGGGCAATTAAAGGGTGTTTTTATTAGAGATTTAATTTTAGTCTAGTTTTCTTTGCAAGTACGTTACTGATGTCCGAGCAAAATATCTGCCCTGTAGGATCCAATTCGTCGTATATTTCATTCCAATGCTCACAAAAGAATATATTTATCATGAAAACACATATTTTTTAAGCAGTTTCATGACCGAAGAGAGGAAAGACTTTTGAATTTTTAATTAATAATTTATGTACAAGAAGCGATGACGAAACTGACATTCATTCGTATCGCGATATAAATGCAAAAGAACGAAAGAGGACCGAAATATTTTCCCCCGGTGCTTTTATATTACGAGATTCTGATAGGGATTCTTTGACATGAGACGATTTAGGTAAGGGAATTTAGGCATCTTTTAAAAGCATTCGCTTAGAATGACAGATTTTTATTCCTTCACTTGGAGCGTGTGAAAGTGCTGATGAAAGCCATTTTACAGAGCTCGTGTAGTATTAATTAGATAAAAAAAAAAGGTGGAATTTGGATCAGGAAATAAGAGAACATTTTAGAATGAATTTAGTATGGGCTAAATTAAGATAAAAATGTTGGAAATTAATTAGGATTTAAATTAGGTTTAAAAATATCATTATATATATATATATATATAGGATGTTGAAATTCATACTTAAAACTTCTCCAAATATAAAAAAAGCCAAAGAATGTTCTATGAAAATTTTAAAAAAATGTGTAAATGCATATTGTAAAAAAATACAATATTCTCAGTTATGAAAATATAAATTATTATTTTATTGCTATTCTTGGAAATATTTAAAACTTTATTTTATACAAATATTAGATATGCAACAGAGAGAGAATCAAAGGACTTCAGTTTTGAAAGGTTCACAAAAAATTGTCCACAGCTAAAAACACGTCTAGGCAAATTTTTCAAAACAGTTACTTAATGCGACTTTTCCTTCTCTTACATAATCTATCCGAGCAATCCGGGTCACTGACAGCTATGTGCTTCATTTCTGATTTATTTCATTCGAATCATTTCATTGTAATAGTCATTTGTAAATTGTTCTTTCCTCCAGATGTTGGAAGAAATATTATGAACTTTATTTGGTAAATTATTATTATTATTATTATTAGTTACTCGAGAAAAAGAAATGCATCCACCAGAACAAACACAGAAGCAGGCTATATATACCTAACCAGAAGAATGTTTTGTTTGAAAGCAAACCAATTGTAATAAGCAAAAGAGACATGAATCTTTTTTGCTGCTAGGAAACCTAAATGCATAGGCGACACACATGCATAGGCGATTTAATTTGGAGACTGTACATTCCCAAGAGATTTATATGTTTATCAAATTAAATGGCTTGTTAAGGCCATGGATTTCATTTTTATTAAATATTATTATTAATATATTTTGTTATTATGATTTAGTTTTTGCAAAGCCGTGAACAGAATTTTACAAGAGTGTGAGTGGGAGGGAGGGGTCGGCTAAAACACTGCGGATCATTTTCAGAGAATCTAGCGTGATTCTCCTTTATGTGTTATTCGAGATGATGCCTCCATAAATCTGGTATTAAAGAGCCCCTGCTTTTAGCTCCGACTTGTGTTAACTCATGTGTGCCTGATTTATAGGCGTCAGATAAACACGGTATTATGTCTCAATCACTTCCCATCCCCTTTAATATAGTGCTCCCCCCATTTTCTCTTCTTGGTGATCGGGGGAGGAGGGAAAAAAACATCTCCAAAAAATAAAGCAAGAGCGATATGAGGGGAAAAAATAGATGGAGGAAAAAATGGCGCCACCCGGCGTGTGTGTTTTATACGAACGATTTCTTCCTATACTGTGACCCCTGCAACTATAGAGTGAGGGATAGAGCCGGAGGTAGGGTTGCCAATCACAATTATGACAGAGGGCTGCTCGTAATTCGAACGCCAATGTTCGATAAGAACAGAATGGACCAACTGCTCAAAGTTTTCGTCTTCTCTCTAAGTATTCTATATATCTGTGAAACAGCAGGTAAGCACAATAGCTCTCGTTTAACGAACCCATCATTGGTTTAAATTCTATAACGCAAAACCTTTTACAGTGAAATTTAGATTTTTCACTCTATTTTTTTTAACTTTCTCATGTATGAAGTATAGAGACAATATTTAATCTTAAAAAAATAAAATAAATAAATAAAACTTTGAACTTGAGATTTTAACGAATCTCCAGGTTTCAGACCTTTTTGAGTTCGGACACATTTTTGGAAAATGCCTGTTTCAACAACAATTTGAGTTAGATGGATGGAATTTGGCGCATCACATCGTTACACTGTCACATTTTGAGCAAAATCTATTCAGAGGACGTTTGCCTGTTCTGCTGTTCGAATATAATAACCATAAATCGATAACCACAAAACGAAGGGAGCTGGACGGATAAATTTCGATACGCAGATTTAACATCTATTGTGCAGACATCCATAAAATTCTGAGTCAAGTCCAAAAAAAGGGACCTTCTGTTGGCCTGTACTTTCAGAGACTCAAAAACGCAATGACTTATATATATAACATTTGGTGGTGATTTTGTAACTGCAACTGTTGTCAAATTTTGATTTCAATCGATTTGGGAAAAAAATGCTTTTAAAATACAATTCACTTTTATTAGAGAGTATGTGAGAAAGTTTTGGAAAAACCACTCCCATTGTGTGTGTGTGTGTGTGTGTGTGTGTTTTTTCCTTATAGTTGATGGAAAGCAAGATTCAAATTAAATTAATTACAAATATAAGAAACAGTTCTTAAAATTTCTGTATCAACTTTTATATATCATTAATATGCGTAAATATTAATGTCACATGACGTTCTCTTCAATTTCCTTTGCATTCGCTACATTTGTGAGAAAATGAACCATTTCATATAAGAACACTTAAAATTACGTAGATTAATCTATAAAATTCAAATCTGCTAAAGTGCTTATATAAAGTTATCCGTATGAGGGAATATTTAATTTTTTACCATATTTTATTATATTTTTGTTACTTTTCATTGTCATTTAAAATGTGTTGAAATAAGGCATTCTTTTGGTTTTAACACTTAAAACACATCAACAATAAAGAAATAATGTTATTTTCGGTTGTAGGTTATATATTACAGATATATTTTAGGTAATGGATTAAGTATGGACAGATGCGTTTTCATCTCTAAGAAAAAAATCAAAGTTTCAATCATTCTACATTTGAAAAAATTACAATGAAATGTAACAAAAATATAATAAAATATGGCAAAATAATGTTTATTATAATTGAAAAGCAAAGTCGAATTTTATAGATTAATCTATGCAATTTTTGGCATCATTCAGCTATCAAACAGATAACGCGATACCACTTGAATTTCAAGACGATTGGTTATATTATACTAGTGAAAAAAGCTCGCTCATATTCACATTGGATTGGACTTATTTATCTGTTGGGGGAGGGCGATATGTCTGGCAAAACAAAATTCTTCCACTCTGTTTCTTTATGAAAGAACAGACGCTGGAACTCCATATTGCCTTTTTTTTTTTGATACACTGATGCCAAGTTCATCATTTTTGTAATACATTATCCAATCATTTTCTGTTTTCCGACCGTGTTATCAAATGACGAGGGCCATCTTCCGCAGTTCTGAGTCAAATCGAGACATCCATATGGCTACAATAAGCAATCAATTTTCAAGTCAGAAAAAGAGGAATATACAAAAATATATTATAATTATTATTTTCTGTAGCTTTTATTTGCAAAGGAAATATGTGAATCTTTTTTTATTTTTTTATTTTCTTTCTTTGTTATTATTTCCATAATTTAGAAAAATATTAAATTTTTTTTTTAATAAAAACAGCATTCTTTTGGAAGTGTTCAAATATTTAACAGCATCATGAAAACGCCATAATAGAAAACCCAAGTACATGATTGAATCTTAAGTCAGGCATCCCCCATTTTTTCCTTTGCAAATTCTATTGAAATACAATTAGAATCATCTTTCGGAAAATGCACAGCAAAAAGAGCTACTTGTAATAACAGTCATTAAATTACTGCATTATAGAAAGGGACTCGATCATTTGCTTTCATAGATTCAGGCTAGTTTTAAGAGGTGGACGAAGACACAGAACCATAGAGCTGAGATACTTATATCAGCTCTATGCACAGATAGCGGCAGTGCTAAATACAGATGTAGAAGAACCATACTTTTCACCATATAACAAAGGAAATGAGAAAGTATTTTGGCAGATCAATTTATTTTTTAAATTTCCTTATCAAATGAACCTTCTTTTCTACATTGTGTAAATTAGTTTATTCTCAAAACATATACATATTTTTTTACATTTATACAAAGAGCAATATATTTTGTATAAAATATAGCAATCATTGAATGCGCCATATGATTTTTAGAAGGGTCTGCGGTTTCGTAGCAACGTTGATACAATCTTTCAGTTCAATAAATTGCACGATTTTACCTTTAAACACTAAACTTAAATAAATACCGGTCATTTGATTCTTCGTTTTAATAAAAAAATAATTGGAATTCACTAATGAGACACTCTCATTCATATGCAAAGTTTCTCTTTAGATTAGGTGCCCCCCCCCCCTTCCAACTTATGACAAAATTCACCCATTTGGCTTTGGGATCGAAAAAAAAAATTTTTTTTTTCTTAAAATTTCTGAATAAAAAAAAATTACCTATATTAGCATTTTAACATACATACTTCAGGGGTAAAAACGTTGCGAATGTTGTGTCAATTGATTTCTACTAATAAAAAAATAGAACCAAAAGCATTGTTTTCTTCGACACAAGTATCAAAGATAGTTTTTTGAAAACGCCAACGTACGTGGCACAGAAATCGCACTTATTACTTGTTGTAGAATGACAATGTAGTCAAACGATCGTACGAGTCTCAAACTGTTTCATTAACCGTTTTTATAGCTGCAACACAGAACCAGAACTTTTTTCCTTATATACTTACATAGCATGATACCTAAATAGCATTGAGGGGAACCAAGTATATATTTATATCGACAATGCCCATTGACCATCTGCTGACCAATTAAATTTTATGTATATCTGCTATCTTATTGTCATAAAAAATTTCATTCATCTTTTATTATTGTCTTGCAGAATTTTTGGAATTACGTTTATAAACATAGGAAAGAATGAAAAATCAGACCTTTTCTTTAATTGATTTCGTCTGAAATTTGACACATATCGACAATTTTAATTAAAAGACAACATATTCAATTTCATTTGTCAAAGCCTGTTCGGTTGCCGAGATGCACCCAAGACAGATAGACAGACATATACGTATAATAGCAAAAATAATCTTTTCAACTCCAGGAAGTGTAAAATGTGGATATTAATCGCAATCTCGATTCGAATTTCTTGACCATTATGATGCTTTTCATTTATACTTACCTTACATACTTGAGAAAAATAATGAGAACTATCACGTAACCTTTCTTGGTATATTTATTTAACTGTCCGAAACTCATTATTATTTCCATTCTTTGATTTCCAAAGAAGAAATAATTGCATATATCAAATTTTAAGCAAAAGGCTTCACTCGTCCCCTCTTCCCCATGATTCTAGACAAAAGAACGGCAAAAGGGGAGTTGGAGAACTCGTCGTACGAGTAACCTACACCAGGAAATACAACACCCACTCCACAACCCTTCAGAACCTTTTAATTCCTCTAACAACCCAATCAGAAACGGAGAAGGATCAATCTTCAGTTCTGATGAGATGAGGCCTAAATCTCCGGACCTTTCTCCTTTCCTTTTTTCCTCTCTTTTTTTCTCCTTGGTTTCGTTCGTTCTTTTTTTTTTTTTTTTTTTCCTCTCCTTCCGAAATAGTGACCGAAAAAGGGGTGCTGTCCCCTCCCCTGTCTCGGGGTCCCTGCGAAAGACGCCTTTTTCCGCAAGTTAATCTCTCCCCAAACATAGATTGTTCCCCATGCCAGAGATTTTCTTGCTCTTCTTGTTTTCTCATTTAGTCGCTAATCAAAAGACAGCAAAACCTAAGCGGCATGAAAAAAGGAGAGAAAACATTGATTGCCTGAAATTTTTGTCGTAACGCAGCCTAAGTAAGTGAAGCAGCTATTGAATCGCCCATTAAAAATTGCTAAATACGATTATTCACTCAGGCGTAATTATTTTATTTCCTTATCAAAATGGTAGGTTTAACAAAAGTTTTTTTTTTTTCATTCATTATTTGATTAGCTTCAAGTCGGAAAAGTGAGTGGGGAAAGAAGGGCAAGCAACAAAATTTGTACAAAAGTTTTAAAGTGTATGAATATGTGTATAAAAAAAGCTCTGACTTTCAACGGATTGATTACATTTAAAAAAAAACTGGTTTATATTCATGAAAGTTTTTAATTTCTAATATATATATATATTGAAGAGTTAATTTTCTATTTCGAAATTCTAACAAATCATAAATGTTAAACTTTAAATCCAAAAAAGAATAATTTTTTTTGAAATTATTCCTATAGTGGTCAAGTGGTTACGATGCTCAAAAACATAAAGAGCTAGATGCCTGACTTTTGTTAATGATATTTACATTTTGATGATATTTGGAAGAAAATATATTTGTTATTTACATCAAATTGAGTATCTGTCAAATGTCGGGACAAAACAATCAAACGTAAAATCTGAATGTCTGTCACGTTTCTTCATGTCCACAAACATGTGAGCGTAACTCAAACACGCAGTCGATTGGATGGATAAAACTTGACACATTGTTTTACAGAAAAGCATTAAACTCTGAACTAAAACAATTCACGAATAAACAGTTTGTCTGTTCGTATATGTGAAAACTTGAATTTAAAAGTTGAACCAGTTTACATTTAATTGCCACGAATTATCGATATTAGATCTGTATTAAATTTTGAGAAAATAAATGGTAGTCCAAATGCATAATTCTATTTCCTTTACTACATTTGGGAATTTAATATGCATATTGTGCGAGAAATTCAGGGCAAGACCGGAGTAGTTTATTTCTCTAGAAAAATAATTCGGAGATTCTTTTGTTACAGTATATTTGGCGGGTGTCAAGTGACCCCTATTTGTGAATTCCATTATGGTCTTTGGGGTGATTCTTAATGGAATTCGTAGAATGAATGCTCATTTTCATCCGTCTGAAATGACGGTAAACTCTCCGTAATCGAGCGTCTTCAGAAGGGGTTGGAGCTCGGAAGAGAAATCAAGTCATTACATGTCGATGTCAGTGCTCTTGGTGCGATGAAAAAAGAAAGTTGCTGCTCAGATTTGCAATTGCATCCTAGAACATTTAACAGAAACGTAAATCATATAGTCTTATATATTTTGCAATTAAAATTTGTTATTTAAATGAGCTTCCACTCTTTCGGAAGGGTTAAAAAAAATCCCTTTTTGCTCTAAACTTGCGCTGATGGACGTTTCATTTATCAGAATTCTTCATTGGACTGCAATTTGTGGTGAAGAAAGTCAGAAGCAAAATGGCAAAATAGGGTTTAGTGTCAGTAGATAAGTTCATGAACATTTCAGCTATTACTGAAAAGAAAAAGGAAATGGTTGCTTCTTTCGTCAATTCGGAGTTTCTTGAATTCGAATGAGGAATAAAAAAAATCCGGTAATGAAGACATTTCGAAGATTTTCACAAATGGAAGTAATCAAAAATTTCATTCATTTTTTCCAAAATCATCCGCAGTGTCGAAATATTATCTAATCCTAATACAATACATGCCATCATTTTTCAAAAATCGGAATCAAAGCAATATTGTGAATAATTAAACAAATAAAAAAATTTTATTTTAATCTTTTTTAAACATTTGCCTCATTTTCGAATTGTTACTTTTTCTGTGCTTGAAACTATGTCACAGTTTCTATGTCTTATTTAATAATTTTGATACAGAAAACGAAGTTATGCAATAATTTGGGAAATTTTAATTAGTGAATTTTTGACACTTTTTCTTCATCCTCGGAATTTTTCTTTCCTTCGAATTAGATTCGTTTACCGATTTCATTATCTAAAAGAAAACATTAGCTGAGATATTCAAAGCAATTTCTAAATTTTTTCTTTGAAGCATGAATTACTCTAAAAAGAAAAGCTTTACTTTCTAAATGTTTATTTGAAGAATTCTTGCTATATTTAGATGCATTTTATTAATGGACAATTCGTTTGATAATTAAACAGCTCATCCTTTAGATTGCATAGAAAACGTAATACATTTGATGAATCAAACATATTGAGTGCAATTTCAGTTAAACTGACCTCTTAAGATATTAATACTTTTATTTAACGTGATGTGTTTTATGCTAGTTTTTGATGAAAGCGTTTTTAAAAACTAATTTTAATTAAATGCATTCTTTAGTATCTTTCTGCGTTTTTTAAATATATCTTCTGGTATTTTTCTGTTTTTATTCAGTTTCGAATATTTCATGTTTATAAGGATGTAATCTAACCTTTTATTGGCTTCTACATTCTAAAACGTCTTGATTTTTTTAACTAATTTTCAATGACAAAAGAATATTTTAACAAATTTAAGCTGTTAACTAGAAATGCATCGATTCATACAACTAAAAATTAATTTCACTGCCATATAAAAATTAATTTGCAAAATATTAATTTTTAGATTTCACAAATATCTAACTACAAATTATAAAATATATTAATATCTAAAAAGTAAAAAACAAAATTTCTATTAAAAAATTAAGCAATATTATAAAGAATTAAGAGACAATTTAATCACAGTAAAGAAATTGTTCGATACCTGTTGAAAGCTAAAATAAATTATTAAGGTGATTAAAATTCAAATTGATTTAAAATGCGAATTTCATCGAATTTTCATGGTTTTGTATAGACATCCATATTTTTGATAACATGATGCAAGTAAGAAATGAAAAAAAAAATTATAAAAAGATAAGTATTTTATATATATATATAAGGAATATATATATAAGTATATAAGTATAAGGAATATTTCTAATGTGAACTATATTATCTACGATTCAATTAGAATATTAAATACACTGATCATGTAAAAATTACAATATTTATTCTTAGAAATCTAAAATGATAATAGAAAATATTTTTTTTTCTTTCACTGTAAAATTTTATGAGGCCTTTTAGAACATAAATGTTAACTTAAAGAAACCCAACAAATTTATTATAATGGTTTTACATCACAGCATGATTGTGTCCGATTTCCAGAAAAGGCTTATTAGATTTATGAAAATTTTCTAAGATACAATAATAATAATACAAATAAAGACTTATAACCAGAGAAAATACAAAATAATACAAATAACCAGAGAAAACTTTTGAAAAATGATTTTAATGGTGTATTAAAAATGATTTTTTTGAAAATCTAGAATCTCGATCGGAAAAAGAAACATAAAAAAATTAGAAATATATTTACAATATGATTACCTAGAATATTTTTGTCTGCGCCTCCCGCTTATACGTTCCATATTTTTGATAAATTATTTATCTCTTTATTTCAATGATAAAAACGATTGTAAAAAAAGGCTTTAAAAAATATATTTGTTATTTTTTAAAGAATTACATCATGGCAAAAATGGACTTTACAGATTAGTTTTATAGAATATTCGACTGATTTATAAATTTGTATAATAAAAAGAGGTTAATTCCACTTGAACCTTTTTTCCTTCTTGTCATTTTTGGAAACATATTTTTGTAAAATTTGTAATTTGAAATCTAGTAACTAATGTTTATAATATACTATAAAAATGTATCAGCTTCTTTAATGCCAATTTTCTTCAAATAAAATATAAAAAAGAATTAATACCGATGAATTTTTTTCGGCTGAAAAGCAGAAAAATGTATATAAAGTACTTTCCTTTTGGTCAAGAATAAACTTGTTAGTTGGATTTGTACTTTAAAAGATATAAAGGTATTTGGATTTGCTACTTTTCAGTAATATTACAAAGATTTTTTTTTCCTACTTTGCATTGATTAAGGAATGTTACTAATTCAAGTTACAGACAGACTAGAATAATGAACTCATACATGAAGAAAACTCTAAATATTGTACTTTTTTCTTTTTTTTTTTTTTTCATTTTATTTAGTTCTATTGAGAAATCAGCACTTTACCATTCCTGTGCTTGTCTTTCAATAAAACTTTTATCACTTTATTAAAAATAAATTTTGACATTCGACAAGAACGCTTTTATTAAAAAAAAAAATGCTTTCTTGATTATGTGTCACAAAAAGAGAATAAGGAATCGATTAACTTTAACAACGAATTGCCTGATTTGTAACAATTGTCTTAAAGTCATATAGATGCATAAATACATATGAATAAAGATTCTAAATATAACTGTGATCTGTCCACTCTAAACATTTTGAAATTATTTATGCAAACTTAAGATAGGACATTTCTTTTTACTTTATTCTTTTGCATATTAAATAATAGTGGGCAAAATATGTATTTGTTGTATAGACTAATTTCTTATTTAACACTTCTTTCTGTCACATATTCTTAATTCTACCTCAGAAATGCAAGTGCTGTTATGAAGTAATGAAAAAAAAATACTCCTGATCTGATGCAAAGACAAATAAAGAAATAATAAAAGGGTGGATTAATTCATATAACATTAATCCAAAAGAATGGATAATTTTATGGAATAGGGAGAGAGAGAAAAAGAAAAAAGAAAAGTAGATATATTCTAAAAAAGCTTCTTTACTCCTCAGTGAAGTGAGTTTGAAAAAGAATAACTCCTAACTTGTAACTAATGACTTTCATTGAAAGAAAACAAAACTTGACTTTAATAAAAGATTCTATCTTAAAAGAAAACTTAAACTCGAATGCGAGAAGAATAACTCAAACAATAAACTTAGAAAAATAATTTATCTGGTGCAAATAAATTTTACTCGCACATTATGCGACGGCACTTATTCTCTCAAACAAAACAAAACAAACAAATATATATATATATATATATATATATATCGTCAAAAATTGCTACAATTCTTAGTTGGAAAACATTTGCATCCTCCACATGCAGCTGAAATGAATGAGCATCTTATGCGTTTAAATTCATTATGCTATATTGTCATTTATCTTTTCCGCGCGTGAAATAGTAGAAATTCACATTTCGATCATTTCAATGAATCGGTTTTCAATCTTTTCTTTGCTTTTCGAAACAAATTTTTTCCCTCGAGTTAATCAGCAGAAGAAAAGTTTATAATGTAAGTGTAATCTCTGCACGTCAATAAGAAATTATCGAACGGAAAAATCGAGTAAAAAGGATTTTCGTGAAATTATTTACTCCGCCATTTTTTCAGCGCTGATAGTAATTCATCTGAATGCGTGTGTACGTTGAGATAACGATTTTCTTTGACGAATAACAGAAGGCCTTTTAAAAACAATTTATGAATGAAAAGGCTGACAAAAAAATTTGCACCATTGTATAAGTAATCAGATTTTTTGAGTGAGAAGCTGGATATGATAATTCTTACTTAACACGAGATAGATTCTTCATAAAATATCAGCTTCTTCCATTATTCACAGCATACTCTATATGATTTTTTTTTTATCAGTCAAAGTATTATTTTCTTTAACATCCTTTTCTATTTCTTTTGGACATCTTCATCTCATGCTAAAATTACAAAGCTCTAAATGATCTTTAAATAAAATCGGAAGGAGTGAACTCACCAAAATGTTCTCGCATAATCTCTAATGTAGTTGAATTTGTGTTTTAGATACTTTTTTTTTTTTTCCCTATCGAATGAAACCAAAATTTCACGCAGAACTGCAATTGCAATCCCAAAATCACGTACCAAATTCGACATATTTTAGTCTTTGCATTTTTGAGTTCTCGGATTTACATGCTTCTGAAAGTACAGGCTGACAGACAGTCAATCACCACCACCCCCTGTTGAACTTGGTAAATGTCTGCACTATAGATATGTAAATCTGTGTGCCGAATTTTCATCCACCTAGCACCACCTTCGTTTTGAATTTATAGTGTTAACTTATATTCGAGAAGCCGGACAGACAGATTTCCTTTGAACGGATTTTGCTTAGAATTTCATATGAACGGAATTTGTTCAGAATTCGATAGAATTCTGAAAAACTGCAGTAAAGACTGTATTCCAAATTTCATTCGCCTAGCTCGAGCGTTTTTGAATTATTTTTGTCTCAGACAAACATGCATTTCCCAAAAATACGTTTTTCGAACTCTAGTTAGTCTAAAACGTGGAGATTCGTTAAAATCTCGAGTTCGTATTTCAGGACAATCTCGATACTTTATCTGTATTTCGTACGTAGGACAGTAAAATGGGAAAACATGTTTCCATTTCGAATATAAAACATCTCTTTCTCGCTTTTTTTAATTTGAATGTGCGATATTCACTTAATTTTCGTTTCACTGTGTATCTCATTTCATCAAGGAATGCGATGATAAATCTTGGTAAAACTTATACAACTAGATTCTGATATCAACATACAGAACAAGATTAAATAATAATAGTTAAATAAGTGACTATATTATTTCAAGCCAGCCTTTTACTTTTTTCTTTTTAGTATAAAATGTTTACTCGTAAGTAACTGCAATATTATTGCTTATTTCCACGAGTTGCTTCAGTAAATTTCGACTTCTTGGTATTTTTTACCGAGGTTGGAGGCTGTATTTTGCACAATTGAAATTCCGATGCATGAGTTAACTTTTTTTCAGTGTATACACTTTATTATTTATCAACAAGTATTGCATCTAATGTATGAATCCATCAATGAACAAACTCAATTTTCTTTCCACTCTTTAAAGGAAAAGCAAAAAAAAAAAAAAAAAAAAAAATGGATGATCATGGAATTTTCTCTGTCTAAAGCCTTTCCCTCGCCGAGTGCTATCATTTTATTTTTCCTTCAAATTTCTTCCATTTAACATGAGCATACTTTTTTTCCTCTTCACAATATAGTATTTAACAGGGAAAAGTACAGTCAGCTAGCAGCACACAGCAATGTTAAAAATTGCGTTTAAAAATTTTTTTCATGCGAATTTTTTCTTACGAGATGATATTTGAAAATAAATAATTAAAGAAAATATAACTAATAATTGATAAATTTCTACAGCTAAATGTGGACGATATTTTCTGTTTTCAAAATAATTGAATCGATAGTCCTCACTTAAAAAAAGTTGAAAAATTTGAAAGGAGGGCTTTCAAAATATATGCAATCCCAATATTGTTCCGTACGTTCCTATTTAAGGTCACGAAGAAGGTCCCGATTTAAACAGCTTCAAATAAGACGCCTTCTTAAAGTATCAAATGCAGCGATTCTAATTCTATTTATTGTGTTATCCGCTCAGAATAAAATGAAGGAAGTATAAATAATATAATTTTTTAAATGCAGTACATTTTCTTCAGTACAGAAAATGCACTGCAGCACATCTATAAATAGATATACTACTATAAATTAATCATTTTTTTCAGCTACAAAATATGTACATAGAAAATATTGCAATCGTCAAAAAGTACAAGATTTCGATCCAGTACAAAATTTGGGAAATCTCATTCTTTAGAGCTTCCAGAGTTCCTCTTGTACCTATATTTGATCATTTTGCCCTTGTGTCTGTTTGAATAGGATCATTCAAAGCTGAAGGAATGAAAATGCCCAAGTCTTTACTATGGATGTCTCTAATGTTGAACAAAATTTATTAAATATATTCTTCCCACCTGTCGAACATCAAGATGCGATGATGCGTTAATGATCTTGATGCGAAATAAACACGAAAGTTTAGATTTCATTAAAAACGATTTTTATTAACAAAATTATCTTTATTCCCATGTATATGTATATTTATTTTAGCATCATACTTTTACATATTTTACATCACAACTTGATTTTTTTTTTAGATATTCAGTCGCAGTGTAAACATTTATGAATGTAAGAACTGAATTCAGCAGTATATATATAAATATATAATTAACAATTTAAGAATGGGAACCTCTTCATTAAATATAACCTTCCTCAAGTGAATTTTTTTTTATTAATTCATTCTTAAACTATTGAAAATTAATTAAAAGAGAAAAATCTATGCTGTAATTATCGCTAAAAGTACCGCACTCTAAGATACAATACTTGTAAGGTGATAATGCAAGATGTTGACACTAATATTGTATCAATATAGATAGCTACTGCTAATGATCATATAGCAAGTAACATTTTAATACTGATTACATACCGAATCAACAGTAAATTAAAGATTTCGATTAAATAAAAAAACAAGTAAATTAATTGAAAATGGAGTAAATTTTGAATAAAGTCTTTAGTGATATATTCATACGAAGTTTTTAAAATCATAAGTAGATTTTTGAACAGTCGAACTGAATGGAAATAGAAACATTCTGAATAATACAAATTATGTTTATAAACAAATAAATACTCAGATTCAATAATTTTTCACATAGAATACCCCCCCACCCCCTCCTCCCTCAAAAAAGAAGAGGTAAAGGGACAGATTTCGAAAAGACAATCGCTTAAAATAAGCATTTCAATTTAAAGAATTATTAAGAAAGAATTAAAAAAATAATTGTTTACTTTCTAATAATTTATTCTTTAAACTGTTGCTTATTTGCAGAGCAATAAACGTTTTTTTCTATTAATAATAACTTAGAACCAGCGATACGATTTTTTACTGAAATAAATTGAAAGTTTTCAAGCGAAAATTTTTTCACTATAATTATGCGATGTGGCAGCAATCAAATTTATCCTTAAAAATCTGCTATTTATTGATTAAAAGAATGAAGATGTTTTGAAAATGACTAGGAATTTCGATATTTAAAACCGTATGAAAATTCTCTTTAAATCGCTTTAAAATTAAATAAAAAATATTGTTTTCATTCTTTTTTTCATCTATGATCGCTCATTATAATCCGAAACTAGCAATAAAAGTTTACAGATCCAGTTTTTTTTTTACAGCGAATTTGCGAAAATACTCAAAAGCATCAGCTTGCAAAACTCCATACACCCTTCATCAAGACTCTCCTC
Source organism: Argiope aurantia (assembly GCA_026543865.1). NCBI lineage: Eukaryota > Metazoa > Arthropoda > Arachnida > Araneae > Araneidae > Argiope > Argiope aurantia. The sequence goes on along the minus strand of JAPMOR010118789.1, from coordinate 404,222 downwards.
CGAGACCCCCAGCGCCTGTCGCTGATATCAAAACAAAAGAATTCCGACCTACCTGGCGTCATCTGGAGCCGCTCCATGAGTTCCCACCACCACGTGCTTCTAAGATCCGGGGTCTACCCTGAGGGCTTGTTTCTCTGAAGAAGCTGGCACATACGAATGCTCCCGTCTCTTCCATCTCTCCTCTCGGAGACCTCATTGGATGTTTAGGGAGTGACGTCATCAGATGGCCCTCCACGCATTGGTAGTTAGGTCGTAGGGTAGGAATGGGTCGCGATTCTCACGTGTCGGCAATTATTTCATAATGAGGTGATTCGAATTACAGGAGTCGGTTCCTTTGTTGACGTTCATCAACACTCATGCGAGGAGCAAAAAAAGTAATGAACGGGGGGAATTTTTGAAGAACGGAATAATCTTCATTGTGACACCGTAAATGAGACCATAAAAAATCTTCGTATGCCCAGCCTTGGTAAAAGCATCTAATAGTTTGCTAATAAGTTGTCGCCATTAAATACAGTTCATACAATCAATTGTCGAGAGAACATCGAAATTATATCAATTTGTAATACGATATCCACATCTCCGCTTGAGACTTCAGATATTGTAACTGTCTCGGTCATAAAGGTATTTTTTCCGGAAAAATTCGAATTTTATTTTATGATCTAAAAATAAAGATCAAATTTTGTTCATTCTAAAACAGCCTTTCTTTTTAATATATATAAGATGGAAGTACAGATATAGAATTTTCAAAAACACAAACTAGATAAAAATCAAACTAGAAATAGTGATATTTTAAACTAGAAATGAGTGATATATTTTTATTTTTACTATAAAATTCTCGAAAAATACCATTTGAAACGATTATAAACCTTTAACAGGTCAGTCACAATTTGCTTCGGCGAATATGTTAAAAAATCTTCCGTTTGTTTTTAATGTGTTTAGATGAATAAATACAATTTCGAAATGCATTTTCCGTAGAATGATTCACAGAAAACATGGTATCTCAAAAGGAATTCAATGAAATTCCATACGAGTATATCAAACATCTTCGAAAACCATGGTCTTTAAGATAGCTTTATTTAATTACATTTTATAATCACTTTCAGTTCAAAACATAGGTCTATTACATAACTTGAAACGTTTATAAAAAATTTATTTATTAAAATGATTTCTGTCACGTGATCTGAGTAGCTTGAGAAATATATTTATGAAATATATATATTTACTTATGTTATTTTTTCTAACATTGAATTTTCATTAATTACGTTGTACCCCCCCCCCATAAAAATAATTGATATTTTTATTGGGGGGGGGGAGGTACAACGTATTTTGGTATTGGTATTTTTGGTATTGTATTTTTGGTATTGGTAATTGGTATTTTTTCTTCTAATCTTTTACGTTTATTTCAATTATTTGATATTATAAGGGGTTTTTTGACATACCATTTTTTAAAAACTTCATCTCCGAATTGTCGAATACTTTAAACAAAAGAACTTTTTTAGCGTCAGTAAAAACAGAACGGTTCTATCTTTAAGCATATAGCACATTTTTATAATTATCATTATTATTTTTTTTGAAGAAACACTCAAATCCACACAATGCAAAGAAAATTACCTGAAGGTAAAGAATATAGATACATAATTTCATCAAATATTTAAAAAAACAAAAAATGCAGCCATTTCATCTTTGTTAAACAAAAATTATTAAAGCTATCAAAGAAAATAATGCGCGATATTATATCAACATCTAAAATGTTTTCGATTCAAAACAAATAATTTTTAGCATATCATAACAGTAAATGAATAGGACAAAAGAAAAATTATAAATCAAAGAATGATGTTTTGCTATCATTTTGAGTGATAAAAATTTTTCTGACTATTTGACACTAATATTTGGCCAAAATTATGACAGAAATTTTTGGAACCCAAGTATTAAACAAGACGAAGTAATAAAGGAAAAGAAACAACTACGGAATATCTTTTACATGTGGCAAAAATCTTCACTACAAATATTAATCATTGAATACTTTCAATGCTAAATATATGGATTAACTATGTTATTATTTCTGTTGTTTCTTATGGCACTTGCCACGGACAAGCCCGCTGTTACGAAGACAGCGATTTAAGCCGGAGGGGGAGCGTCTCTTGTTTTTCAGTAGCGCCAACTAGGGCAAAGAGAACGATTTTGTTACTCACGTATCACTCATTCGCTTTCACAACCCCTTTTTACAGGAAGGCACATTCACACATCTCACAGATAGAACATGTCTCTAGAAAACAGAAGAACAGACAGAACAACGGAAGAACAACCATGCCCAAACCGGGATTCGAACCCGGGACGCCCAGATCACGGGGAAGACGCGCTACCCCTATGCCAGGACGCCGGCTGGATTAACTATTTACAATTTTATACAATATAAATTATTTTGTAACTTGAATAAATCTGTATTTAAAAATACAAATGTTTAAACATATAAAATACTTAAAAATCTTCCATAAAAATGAGTTAAGAAAATTATAATAAAACGTTCCATTAATCAAATAAGTACATTCAAATAATTCATTATAATGTAAAATACTTCTTTAAAGAGGCATGTACGATGAAAAAATGTTAGATACAAATTAAAAATAAACAAAATAAAGAAACATATATGATGAAAAACTATGTTAGTTACAAATACAATTATATTAATAAGAAAATTTAGATGAAAGAATATTGTTCGATTTTTTAAAAAATTACACATGCAAACTTTGCATGAATGAATTTTTAATTAGAGAAACCACTATCAATCCATTCTTTATATATTAAACATTAGAATTACACTTCTCTATATTAACCAAGGAATTTTCTGTAACAATGAATGCGAAAAGTTTTCACTGGAATCTGGTGTTCAGTTTTTTGGGAGGGATTTTTTTTTTTTTTTTGACACAATAGCCTTATTTGGCTAAACTGTGCCAAAGATACCATTGTCAGGATATTGCCGAACAGAAACAGTCAAATATAAAGAATTCACAATATAAGTGTTTACTTCATTGAACGTTTTTACAGCTGGACTTAATTCAACACTTCGCTAATGAATGAAGCGGAAAAAAGAGCTATTACGTAGGTCAGTCAGAAAGTGAGTGGCACTACAGCGTAAAAATTGTCGGCCAAAGGCTATTTTGAAGAAACTGAGTGGCAACACTTCAGACATTATCTTTATCGTGTGACGTAACGGCTTTCGTGAGACAATTTTAGTTTTTCTGATTATCTTTCGGGAGCATATCTCGACAGCTGCAAGTGGTATCCAAAGTGGAAATACGTGCAATGATTCGTTTTTTGCTGGCGAAAAGGTATAATTACTCTGAAATTTATCAGAAATTGCATCAAGTGTTTGGTGAAAATGCAATGTCACGTCAAGCTACCACGAAGTGGTGCAACATGTTTGTGAGTGTACTCACAGATATTGATAAAGTTTATTTGATTCTTGCAAACAGACGTATAACAATAGATGAAATCTCAAACTATATTTCTCAAGGATGTGTACATAGAATGATTGCCGATCAGCCTAAATTGCAAAAAGTTTGTGCTCGATGGGTACCTTGTCATAAAGGAAAGCGTTCTAAAAATTGCGTTTGAATTTCAGTAACGTTACCAAAAGGAAGGAAATGAGCTTTTGGACAAAATTATGACCGAAGATGAGACTTGGATTCACCATTTCTTGGCTGAAAACGGAATGCAGCTTCACTCGAGTGAAAACGTTGCACTTCCCCGACTCGAAAAAAGTGTCGAATTGTTCCATCTGCGAGAAAATTGATATTGAAATTGTTTTTACTAATTATAAATTTTTACTAGTTATATGCCCTTCATGCTTCTGCGGAAATACAAAATTTCTCTTAAATTGGCAATATTTATATAGTCTAGATTCATCTGTGTTTTAGTAGTAGCTGCAATTGCACTCTCTAAATGCAATGGGGCTTTTTATTTTTTTTTTAGTTTGATTCCGAAATAATTTAGATTGTTTCAGGAATAGGCTTTAATTTCATAATGCTTATTTTTTGGATTACTTATATTATATATATATATATATATATATAAATAATCCACTAATAGTTTCGGAATCGCAACTAAAAATTATTTCTTATTCAAACTAAAACCAAAAAAGGAACAGGAAAAACATCATAGTATTTAGAGAGCGCTACTTCTAAAACACAAATGAATTGAAACAAAAGTAATAAAAATCAAGTTAATAGCAAAATCAAATTAAACGAAATAAAAAAAGAATCCGGCCTGAAGACTTTTTCAAGGGTCATCCTCAGGCAGGGATTCAAAAAAGAGGATCATGACCCGAAAATCCCCTAAAATTAGGCCCAAGAGATATAACATTTTAACAAAACAATAAATTTGAAGAATACATCCACTAATAAGCAGAAATACAATAACAAAAATACCATATAATAACACTCAAATCAGTAATGAAACAAAAAGGAAAGCACATACCAGCAGCAGGCAAAGAAATTGTAAGCTATCGATTGTGATTCCCGCTTTTTAACACCTCCAAGCTGACGAATTTAAGATAAAAAACAATTGTAGGGTCCCAGTGCCATCTATTGAGTGATCTATATATATATATTGAAATTTGTCCTGTTGTAACACTCAAAAGACTGCATTATATATTTTTGTGCTCAGAGCTAGTTGATTCCGGTTTCAATTCTTAATGAAACTAACGTTCCTATAAAAAGGTTTTTGCAATTCTGTATTATTTGTTAAAAAAATTTTTATTTCAAATTTATGTTTGTCATATTTTGAATCAAATTTTTATAAATTCCAATTATTATTGGAATTCAACTTTCCATAAAGATTATTTAGTTTAAAATGTTTTCGTGTTTCTCTAGGACTTGTTTATATCCAAAGACACCTGTTAAGTTTGTTTAATTGAGGTATTTTGGCGTTTGGCGACTCACTGCGTAGGTCTTGTCAATGCCTACATAACTTTCCTATTTAAATTTATTTTCTCAGATTAATAGACTATTATTTAAACACAAAAATATGATATTTTAATATTCCCTCCACTATGTCTCCTTATCATTTTATTTATTTATTTATTTTTTAGTTATATTACTTCCGGTTTTAAAGTAGCATTAAGACTATTTTGGATCGGAAGTAATTTTGAATCGCAATCAGATGATGAGGACGACACCTGAGCTGGCACCCTCCTTTCCAAACTTTCGTACCGCATCAACCGGATGATATGTGGCCCCGACAGATTTAACGGGCAAAGAACACGTACATTTACACGGCGTTTTTGGTGTGGAATCGGATTTCCAACCTAAAATTCTCCGATCCGAAAAATGACACGATATCACCAAACCACTGGGGCCTTTTACTTATCAGGAAGTAAATATAATCTGTTTTAGACAGACAAGCCCAAAACCCCCAGCCAATAAAATTACTGTTTATATATATATATATATATATATATAATAGCTTAATTTAAAAGCACGGTCGCCACTTTAAATTTTTCTTGATGTTTACACGCCAAATTTAGCAATCCCACTAGTGGTGCAGAGAATATTTGGCGAGGTTTTTAATGTTTAGATGGACTTTGGTGAGATTCGTAAAAAGTTCGTACTAACACTTCAAGTCTTACCAAATTTCTAAATTGATTCTCCTTTGAATTTCAATTTTATCAACACACCTTTAACAGGTAAATAATAAAAGTGTAAGGAATGATAAATTCTGAATTTTAAAAGAAATAAAATAATTGCAGTTGCATAAATCTCTAATTATAATAAAGCTGAATGTGTGTGTCCGTGTTGGCGTTCAACAGGTCAGAAGGCTTGATCTAAAGCTTCCAAATTTTGCTCAGATATACTTCGAAGGATGGTAATATTTATATTGGGGGGGGGGGGGGGGGGGTTCTTTCCAGAAATTTTAATTTTGCTTATTTAAAAATAAACTACAACTTCCAAAATTATTCCGACACAAAAATAATTTTTAAACAATCCAAAAGAATTATATTTTTAAAGATGCCAATTTAATTGCTGTAAAATTTTTTTTAGTCTAGATTTAATTAGCTTTTAAACGTATTTTTAAGTAGATTTCACAACAATATTTTCATTTTTGTTAATGAAACCGAAATTGTTTCCCTTGTTTTATCATATATTTGATCCTTTGATTTTCTTCCATTGTTGAAAGCTGAAGAAGGATCCTGTTTAATATCTGTGTATACGAATGAAAGGACGAATTAAAAAATTGAAGTAACGAAACCATTAAATAGATTTAGAGATGAACTCGACATAATAGCACTATGATATCATGGAACTAATCTCCATAAAAAAACATGCAAGACTTAAGAAATAGCACAGCTTTAATGGTTGACAGTTTAATGGAATCATGGACATAAAATTTTATCACGATTTTTACGATTTAATTGATAATCGATAAAATAATAAATAATAATAAAAATTTTATAAAAACGTTTTAAAATATAACCAATATCTCCGGTAAACCAGCTGGTCGTCAAAGGAAGTGGTAATTAATATGTTGAAGTGATTTTTTTAGAAGATTAATATACAGTTAAAAAATTAATGCAATTGAAAATTTAAATATGATATAGGAGCTGAGTTATTTCGCAAGGGTTTCAATCATTCTCAATAACTTTCTACACATAATTATGAAGCACACATATAATTATGAATATTTTGAAACCAATGATTTATTTTCTTGAAACCCTTTTAGTATTATCTTCCGTGGGTTCCTTTTAATGTCATCATCTTTTAAAGAATGTTTCATAGCATGCCTGAGATTCATGCTTAACTCATTGGAAAAAAAAATCTCCAACCACCTCGACTCGTTTGGTGAGATTTAGAAAATAAAATCCCGTGAAGCATAAAATGTTGCAGATTCCAAATTCTACATTTTTTTTTTTTTTTTTTTTTTGGAGAATCGCACGAGATAGATGTTTATATTGATTTTTAGAAATCTTATTTTCCACTTTTAATGCGAACAACTTTTCTGACTAGAAGAAGGCAGATTTATGACAGAGACTTCTAACACGACAGCAAAAAATTACCGCGATAGATTTTCTCAGTCATTAAAAATTTCAATCTTTTAAAGGTCCTAATTTTTTAATTTATTTTATCTATTCATTTATTTTTTTAAAAAGTAACAGATCATTAGAAGTTGACTTAGAATAAAAGATGAAAATAAGACTTAGGCTGAAATGACAACGAAAACTTAGGCTCAATCACATTAAAATTATTTCTTGAAGCAAGCCAAGTGGTATTTCATAATGGTCCTTGATTTTTAGCTTTTGTACTGATTCAACTATAATATCTTCGAAATATAATAATATCTTAACATTATTTTTTAAAAAATTCAAAGGACAGAGAGAAATAAAAGCTAGAATTATTGAGGAATTTGAATTCAAAACTTTTCAGTTAACTACGCACCACTATAAATAGAGTTCATTGAATGAATTTATGAGAGTTAAAAAATAGCTTAGCAATTTTATATATATATTATATATATATATAGCATTTTTATTTCCGGAACTTCCTAGTTCCTGTATTCTACTCTGCATTCTTCTGTTTATTTTAGGATAAACATTTTTATTATATTCTTACTTGTGTTGATTTTGTTTAGCTTATTTATTTCTGTTATTTTCGAACTAAAACTTAATAACTGACATTTTGTCTGGTGTTCCTTATTTTGAATTACCAAACGAAGTATTTACAATTTAGTAAAACTGTTATAATATAAAAAATAAAAAGAAAAAAAAGAAAGATTTTATCCATAGATATCCATCGAACAAAATATCGTAGAAAGGAATTGGAAATTGGACTCCAACTGCGATTCCGCCCAATCCAAAAAGGTGATTGGCAGTCATTTGTGTCATCTAAAATTTCTAACAGACTTGTGTTCACAAATTAACTACAAAGAAAAACTATATTGTTGATCAAAAATTTAAATGCTCGTCATGGTTCAATCATTGAAGCAAGAATGATGGCCTCAATGAATAAGTTGCCACTGCTCTGCTAATTGACTCTTAATAAACTGGTCATTACGTAAATTAACTTTATTCCATTTTACCTAATCATATTTTTCAACTTTATTAGACTCTGTGAAGTATTTAACCACTGCTACATAAACGATTACAGGCTTTTTTTTTCCATTTAGTATAATTTGAATATTTTGTTTGCTATTGTTAATCACCTGAAGTTTGACAATTTTACAGGGCTTTAGACAGTTAATTCTTCGATATGCTTAACTAATTTAATGGCTGTTTATAGAGAAGCTTTTTTTTTTTAATCCTCATTGAAAATTTTTTAAATCAACATAAGGACAAAGCACGACTTCATCTATGTATCAGACTTCAAGTATTATTTGTTGTAAAGAAAGAGTAAAATGCTTTCAAAAAAAAAAAAAAAAAAACATATTAAGATGCTTAGAGAGATAAAATGTTTTCTTAATATTCTAAACATTACGCCTTCTTTAGGAGGAAGTACGGAAATATTTCACAGCCTATTTCCATACTTAAGCCTTAACGAAATATTGCCTTTCTCTCCGTCTGTTCCACTTTCCGCATTGATGTTTAAATTAATCTGGTATACAAGATGCTTTTGTGAAACCTCTTAATATATTTTGATAAGAAAAATTTAGGCGCATTTATTAATTCATTAATATAATTTTGTTTTGTTTTGTATATCGTATTTTATATTGTCAATGACCGCCGATTGTCACAGCCTGTGCGGAAATTTAACGCCAGTCACGAGTAACTAATACGGCCCGAAAGGGAAGCTGAGTGCCAGTCACCGATGACTGACGTGGCGTTGAAGATTTCTTCATTTCTACTACTTTTTGGAGAAATTTATTTAATCTTTATAAGAACAGTTCATGATATCGGTTCACAATCAAAAATATCATAAAGGTATAGAATGTATTAGTTAAAAAAAAACAATATTTTCTGATACCTTTGAGAGGGAAAATATTTTCGAAGCTTATCAATTTATGATGCAAAAGCAAGCATGCTCATTACTCATTTTTTTTCCCATGTAGATGAGATAACAAATGCTATTTTCGAGAAGGGGGCGCGGAAAAAGGTACGCATTAGATCATTGGGTCACATGATTACTAATAAGAAATTTATTTTTATAAAATTTTTTAAAGCAAAGGCAATATAAATTAATAAAATTATAACGAATTTCCCCAGCAATAAAAATATTAATTGGTTTTGTGAAAAAATAATTTAAATAGGTTAACGAAGAATACGTTACGAGTGTAAATTCTAAAGGTACTAGTAAGTAGTAACATTGCACAAAATGACTAGCTTTAGTAAGCTATTTTTTTCCGCTAATATGTAGTGACTATTTACAAATTTATACTGATATCCATAAAATGAGGGAGAACGTCATTTTGTTTATAAAAAAATGAACAATTTTAGATAATTCAAGACATAAATATAAAAACAAATAACCTTAAGGTAAAAATAAATGTGAAAAATAATAAAGTTATAAAAATATGCAAGAAATACAGGGCTAAAAAAGAAAACGTAACAACTTATGATTTTCAGAGGGATAAGAAAAATGATAATTAGAATTTGATTATAGTTTTTTCCCACGAAACCTCAGTAAGGTATGTGTACACCTTAAGGTATGTGTATAATACACTTGGCGCCTTGATATCTTTCATTACGGCGAGTAAAATTTCAATAACAACACTGTAAAATTGCGTGCATAAGGAAATATAATATGCTGATGATAAATTTATACACGCCTAATCAAAGTGATACTTTTGGAAAAATAATCTGCTCTTGATCCGGGAAACGTACCATTGTTTTGCAGCAGACGATAAATGAAATCTGCTTTCATGTTTAAAGAATCCATTTTGCCGCCGATGATTGTTCCGGTTGATATGTTCATGATGTCATTCATTACTTCTTTTTGTCAGAAATATTCAATAGAATCCTCTGCATTCAAACAAACTCTGAATCAATTAATTTGGTATTCTTTGCGATAAGTTGACAACAATTATCCGACGTTTTCTTTCAGCAATAATCTCGAAAAAACGATTCCAAGTTTTCAAATATATATATATATTTGGCCAGGAATTATAATATCTAGTTTTCATCTCAAAAGTTTTTCGCAGTAATAAATTTTTGGAAATTCCAAATTCATAAACACCTTCTGAGATCGAACAACCTTTTTCTAATTTATTCACAATATTTTCCCCAATAAATTAGTCTAAATTTATTCTTTGAATCGTATAATTTGTCATAGTAAACATAAATATTTATGTTATAGTATAACATAAATAGTTTGCATACTGCATATCTCTCTATATATAAACACGCTAACGTACGTGGCACAGGAATTACAAAGTCAAATATAAACAAACCCTCTTACGAACGTTTCGATTCATTCATTGAACACTTTTACAGATGCATTCAATTCAACTCTTTGTTTAGCTATAAAATATTATTAGAAACGAAAAAGGATTTGCTGGTTTTATTGCAGAATCCGTCGAATTACCAATCAGTTAAAGGAAAGCAATGTGAACGAATCAAGATTGAAACGTCAAATAGAAAATTTAAGCAGTGCGAACATTCGTCAGACAAATAATCGCTATGGGTATTGTTAGAGTATTAAATCAGTTATTTCGAGCAGTGCGAGAAATTATTAAATGAAATAACTAAAATTTCTATAAAATATCTAATAATAATTCTAAAAATTCTATGATAAATCGTGATTTTAATGAAATAATTAGTGATAGTGACATAAGCTTATTTTGTTAAGACTTAAAATGAATGCTCGGTTTTCTCGCCAAGGTCGTCATAACTGATCGTCCAAAGTCGTCGCCAGATCTCGCCAAGGTCGTCGATCGTCCAAAAACTGATCAAAAATCTACAATGTTGGATGATTACGGAAATCATAGCAAACAGTTTTTAGGGCTTCAAGAAAAATTCATTTCGATTATATTTGACGTGAAATCTCCCCAGAATAATTCACGTTTGGCGACAGTACATTGATTTTAAGTCTAGCCCATATTTTAATTTGCCAGAACAATAATTTGTTACTGACCGATTCTATTTAATTCACATGTTTCATTAAATAATATCATGAAATTTTAATAAATGCATTTCCCAATAATTGTTGAAAACCAGAAAAGTCAATATTCTTGCGAACAAGCTGGTCTCCAAAGGTGGTTATCCATCTTCATCACTCAATCAATCCATCAATCATATTTCTCTTGCCTCACAACTATGTCAGTTTTCTTTTGTAATTTAAATTATAAAATAGTATTCTTTTTTGTTTCAAATGATATTCTGTAGAATACTATTTGAAAAAAAATATTCTGTATTTGTTCCTTTATTTTTGAAAGCAAGCGTTAGAAAGATTAAATATCAGTCGAGTTTTTTTTCCCCTAGAATAATCGAATAATTTCTTTTATTTTCAGTTATTCACACAAACTTAAAAGAAGAAATTAAAAGCATGTAAAAAAGTTACAAATATTTTAAGATGATTAATGACAATGAAAATTCATTTTAGGGATCTCATTTAAATTCCCACACACCTCTGTATTCAAAAAAACATGCGAAAATTTATTAAAATTATAGTAAGAATTGTTTGGAATAAAATTGTACTAATTCTTGAATGGTTTAAAAATATTTTTATAATAACTGTAAAAAAATTTTAATATATATTTTAAAGTAAAAATATATTTTTAAAAATGGTGTAAAAATATTTTTGTGGGATTGATACACAAAATTTCAATTTTAAATTTAAAATCTAATTAAATTTTGTAAAATTGCTCTCATATAAAAAAAAAAAGTAGCTACCATTTTGGTAGTGTTTTCGGTCCAATAAAATGTTCAACGTAAAGTGTCTCGATGCATGTCGAAAGATATATCACACAATTTACATATACGGTATCTGTAATTTTTATTACTTACAATATTATTCTGTTAAAAACTGATACTACGTTGAGATTATTTTTCTTTGTTGTATTCATGACAAACTAGGTCGTTTTAAATAATTTTAAAATGAAAAAAAAAGGGGGAGAATGTTAAATTTTTGTTTAAAGAGTTACAGATCTTTATGGATTTTCAATTTCATAAAGTTATATGTTTCAAATGTTATTAAAATGTATCTGTGAAGACATTGAGAAAGTAAAATGCTCTTAATACGTATCAATTACTTCCTTTCGTGTGTTGCTAAATTAAATGTAATCATGCGATTTCCTGAAACTCTAAAACTAAGTGCAATTTTGAGATGTTTTATTTATACATTTAATACGCTTTTAAATATTTACGGTTCTAAAAAGAAGGAGGAAGAAGAGACAAAACATAAATTGTTGGAGCTACATTTCATTGGGTTGAAAAATAAAGAATAAATGATTTTTTTTTCCCTTTCTCCTTTTTTTTTTTTTTTTTTTTTTTTTTTCATATTTAAAAATGCAAGCAGAAATAAAATGATTTGAGAAAACTATTTAAAAGAAAATTTAAAACTCCAAAGAATAATGTGTAGTTTATTTTTTAAATTTCTTTGCGCATTTTATTATTATTTTTTTATGTATTTTGAGATCGTCAAATGCACGAAACTGGACATTTCTGACTTCATTTGCTTTTTACGATAAATCAATGTTTTACAAACCACCGAACTTACTCATGATGTTTGTAGTATTTAGGAGAAAGAAATAATACTTTAGAGTTGACGTCGGTTTTCGAGCGAAAAAAACTTTTAAATTAACTAAACCTTGAAATCCAATAAAATCCAATCTTAATCCAATCAAAAAGCCTTAAAAAATGCAAAGGCATTGAAACTATTCATGAGTTTTCATAATTTAAAGAAAATGAATAAATAGTGTCTATTAAAATGAGCCATATAAGGAACCATATGAACTACATTTTGTGGTAGAGGATATCTTTTGGGGTCCATGTCCATAAAATTTTATGGGAACGTTAACCCTTTAAATAGAGTCAGATAGTTTCCTCAGGGTCCAGTTCTCATTAATCCCGGGCCAGTGGCTCCTTTCGCTTGTTATTTGCTGTGTAATGCGCCTCCTGATTTTCCTCTCTTTCGGCGCTCCCATCTCTCCGTGTTTGACCATTCAGGCCGCAAAAAATTATCTACACATTTCGATTAACAATAGGAACTAGGATATTTAATAGGAATTAGTTATAACAATAGGAACATTTTTTACTCATAACTATACGATTTCTACGCATAACAATAGCAGAAAACACTCCATATAGATAGAATATATACGAAGTAATTTTCTTACTGCATTTATTACAGAGATTTAGAAAGGTTTTATGAGTTTTAATTTATTTATACTTGCCCTTTTGTCGTGTCATCAATCGGAATTTTTAAAGAGAAAATGTTCTATAAAGATTTAATTATCATTCAGTCTAATTTGGTCATTTGTCTTGGTATTCAAATTCTCCTATTGAAGGCATTAAAAACGCATATTAAGGTATTTAAAGGTATGAATGATTGCGGTATTATTCAATAAAAGTTTTTATATAACCATTTTTTTTTCATTGAATACTGCTCTCCTATTCATTCTTTGAACTTTTATTATAGATTCGAAATCCATCAATACTGCACTCCACTAGTTTACATTTTTTGTAACTTCAATTTTATTTGCAGAAATGATAATTATTATAAACAGTATTTCAGAATTACGATTAGATTATGAATTTCTGGGTACTTAAATAACGTGCTAAATGCGCGCCATTTAAACACGTTATTTATTGCTGATTTTTTTTTATTTTGATTGATTCATTCGGATTAATCAAATTTGAAGGAATTTCAATACAAATAAGAAAAGAAAGTGAGCTTGCCAATTTCCAGATATTAGCAACAATAAATGTATAAACTATCTGAAATGAAAACTTGATGACGAAATGAAACTTGAAACTTCATGTCCAGGTGTTTGGGTCTGATTTGTCATAATATTTTTCTCTATATTTCTACTCTATATTTTCCTCTAAATATTTAAAATGTTGGATAATTGAACATTCTCCAAGCTCTACAATTATTTTGCGTATTGATAGAATTCTTTCATAATATCTTTTTCATCGCTAATTTTCATCTGACTAACAATTACCGATTTGAAAGATTTTTTACATAAACTCTTTTCCCAGAGTAAATCCCCACCCCCCCAAAAAAAATGCAGGTGATTTATATACACAAGCAGTTCGAAAGGAAACATATATCCATTTTCATATTTCTCCCTTTAATAAGACTTCTATAAGACTTCAGAAGAAAATTATTTTTTCAGTCAATATGAGTTTAACTAGATCTCACAAAAATAAGAAAAAGATAATTCCAGAAAGTTTTTCTGGAATAGAAACGATACAAACTTAATAATTTTTAAATAAGAATTATCATTTTAATAAAAAGTGCCATTCTTTAATAATTCAAAAACCCTGATCTGTAATTTATAATGATGCATTAAATTAAAATAACATATTTTAACCTGCAAAATTTTTTGAAAAAAGAAATCCAATTTGGATGAGAATTTTTTTGCGAGGTAAACACTAATAGATATAATAAAAGATAAATTGTAAGAGTGAAAAATTCGCTTAGATGAGATTCCCAAAGTAATTTTTGTGCATTAAGAATGCAAATATTTTGCCATGATTTTAGGTTGCCGAAATAGCAAGGAAGCAAGTCTGCATTGCACATCCATGTAATTGGCTGACAAATTAAGCCCCTTTTTTTCCTTAAACAATTATTTGAGAATAATGTCCCCTTAATTATGATTTCTGAACTAACCTACATACCATCTTTTTTTTTTTTTTTTTTTTTTACTTTTTCCTATATGAAATATGGAGAAAGTATTGCCATCCTTTAAAAAATTAAAACACGAGATTTTGACGAACATTCACAAGACATTTTTGAAGATGTCTGTCCATCTGTAACAAAGATAATTAAAAAAATTGTTTTGATATAGATGGAGGACATTTGGTATATGGTCTTAAATTAGTACATTTCTATCAAATTTTTAGCAATATCCGTTCAGAGGTAGTCTGTCTGTCCGGGTGTTCGAATATAAATTAACACCATAACTACCAAACAAAAACAGCTAGATGTATAAAATCCGATGCACAGAATTAACATGCATACAGCAGTCAAACTTTGAGCCATATTATTCCTAAATCCTTTTACAAGAAGATTACGAGAGAAAAAATGGCGGAGTCTTGGAATCAAGAATATCTCCTTTCAAATAAAGGGAGCTTAACAAAGAAATTTTTTCCATCCATTAATAAGAGACTGTCATGCCATCATTTTTATATTAATTACACAATAACACAATTTCTAACTGGTCATGGTAACTTTAAAAGTTATTTGTGCAAATTTAATTTGTTTCCGTCATCTTCCTGCGATTGTAATATTGGTGGGGAGGAAAATGTTGAACATGTGCTCCTTCTATGTTCCAAGTTTGTCAAAGAAAGACAGATCCTAAGACTGGCTCTCAAGGACATGAATATAAATTGGCCTCCAGAGTTTCACCAACTTATTTCCACTAGTGGTGCTTTCGAAAATTTCTGTAAATTTATTGTTGACATCTGTAATCCTTCATAACTGTTAAGTTTTCTTCTTTTTCTTTTTGTAATGCGTTCAATACTTACTTCTGTAAGCCCCGTGTGATACTTTGTGGTGCACGGGGGATTTATAAATGTTCAATAAAAAGAAAAAAAATCCAACGAGAGATTTAACGTTTGTCGGCCTGTATCTACAGAAACATGTAAATGTTATAACTCAAAGATGCAATGACAAATATATCAGATCTAGTGTGTGATTTTATAACTGTAAATATAGTTCCGTATCAATCAAAATTAAATGGTAAATTCATGGCTTTTCAATAAAAATTGTAAATTCATGCCAAAGGTCAATATTTCGCAGTTATTATTCGCCTGTGCCACGTAACGCTTTCTCTGGGATAATACGCTTATTAAAGAATATGCGGCGAAATTTTACGCAAACCATCCAGTAGGTATTTTTTAAAGTCGGATGAATTGATTTCATGGATTAATAGTGACTGAAAATACATCGAAAGACTCCACTAAAAATTCTTCGTATCTTTCGTTTTCAGAAATGTTGAAGTCAATTATTCTAAAACAAATTCAGGGTTGGACTTTTCATTGCTTCGAAAAAAAAAAAAAAATCACTTTAGCTCATAAAGACCACAATATCGCATAAATATTCTAAACGTTGAGTGACATCATGGGAGAACTAAAAAGGCAAATAGGAATCTTATCTAATGTTTACGTCAATCCAATGGCTTGAAAACGTCTCTCAAGTGATTGTTGAGTTGGTTTGAAATGCACTGAAACTAAGACTTGAATTCGAAGTAAACCTGCTTTTGCCAAAGTAGCATGAAGCGGGGTCTTATAGTTCTCTGATGGAACGAAGAGGAGATTCATTGGTTGCAAACCTCATCTCCTCTCTAAACTGGAATACAATCTTAATTAGTTCTCAAATTCCGAGGCATTCAATACCTATATAAACAACCCTTTCTGGGAACGGAAAATGCTCCTGTTTCGCCAAAAGGTCGGGTTTTCTCGGATTTTATTCGATATAATTCCAATCCATGCTCCTTGCATTTGGACAAAAGACGCCAAATTAGCGTTGCAGATCTGTCTTGGATTAAAAGAGCTGCAAACAAAATCACGCTGGGCATCTGCGCCTTAGTTACTCACCAAGGCGCAACCACATCGGATTAATGTCCAGTTTCCTGCATCATTTTAGGGGGACGTAAAAAGGGATGGATGCCATTGCGTCTGTATCTCATTCACCCTCGTCGAAACGAACCCTCGAATATCAAGCCCTCTCCCCCTTTCGTTAAAGCTCCCCCCAGCAAGAAATCGATTTTTCCGGTCACGGAGAAAAACAAGCCTCTGCATTCGGTTCGATAAGCGGGTAAAAGGGAAGGCTGGGTAAAAAGGGGTTCGCCCCCGCGTTAGAATAAAGGATTACGCCTCACCCCTTCCTCAAACTTTGCTCATAACCCTCCTCTCTCCGATGAGATTTCTCCCCTCTCCTAGTTCTTTGAGATAGGGTTAAGAGATCGAAAATGAGGACACGAGGGGACACCCATCCAATTTTTTTGTGGCATGACAAGAGATTTTATGTTCTTCTCCCCACAGAGAAATCTCGTAAAGAAGGTTCGAGAATTAATTCAGGGAGTAAAACATTGATGTTTGATGACTAATGTTGTCATAAAACAATGCTGAAAAATTTAATATTTAATCGTTGTAAAGATTTCAATACAAACGAATGCTGATCTTCCTTTGCCGATTAAAAAGAAACGAAACTGTTTCACAATATTATATATATATATATATATATATATATATATATATATTCTACCAGATATTTAAAAACAATCTGTAGAATAAAGGTTTAATTTCAATATATTTATATTAATTGGGCGCTGAAACATTTAACTTTTATCTTACTTATTATTTCAATTTCATTTCCCATTTAGCAGAAGGCTCAATCGTGTCTATACAAAGTTAAGCAATGAAACTCCAATTTGGCTAGATTCGAGTAATACACGCGATGACTTGGCATGCAAATATCAGCTAAAATTCTTTAATTTAAAAGATTGAAATCAATAAGCAATTAGAATGTAAGCTCAAAACTGATACTTAAAAACCAAAATAGACGAATTTGAAAGCCAACTGAGTTCGCTTAGTAATGTAAATCGAAATGTTTACTGTTATTCATGAAATATATTATCTCTAAACGGATAAAGAAAAGAAACAGTGCGATATATATTTTTTTTCTGTTGAAATAACTTCAACCTATCAATTCTTGTGACTTCAATCCTCCAGATACCTCCTTTCAATTTTCAATAGCAGCTAACATAAGCCGCGATAGCTTGGTGGTCTTCCAGGGTCAATTCCACACACACACAAATAAACACAGCCATATAAGAGGGTCTATTGCCTGATAAATCCGTCAGAACCAACTGCCTTCTATGTTGTGGCACGGAAGTTTAGAGAATTTCGAAATGTGGACAACCGTTCAAGTGTGAACTTCATCTGTAAATGGTTCAAAATCAAGAGGTTTGTTTTAAAATAACCGTCATGTTTAGGCCCCATTTAGAAACAATGCAACTAAATGGCATCTACAAATGTTTCATTTTATCCTGCTAGACAGATTAGGAAATCTGTATTGATTTTCTCGTTTAAATTATTAGTAAAAAGGAAAAATATTGTACCTTTGATCACTTCTGTCTGTGCTGGCTATGGAACGTAAAATGTTAAAGTTTTTTCTACTTAGTACAAAAACTAATCACTAATTAGTTAGTTAAATTTGTTGATATTTTAAAACCAGTGGGTGTAGTCTCACCAAAGTTTTCTCGTAGTAATTTCTAATAAATTTGTCATGCCAAAAAACCCCTTACATGGCACTAGCGTACAATAGTTACAAAAGGCTCATTTTTGGCGTGAATTTAGCATTTTTAGTGAATCTATCGTGTGATACTTGGCAAGTTATTTGGCGAATAATCACTCGCAAGCGTAATAATATCCAAAAATCGAATGAGTGTTTTAGACATGTTTTTCTTAACCGATTGATGCAAAAATGCACTTGTAGTCACAAATTCTTATACTAAATTTGATGGATTTAAGTCATCACGTTTTTGATTTATCGCGTTTATTGATTGCTGAAAGTACAGACCGACAAAAAGTCAACCCCTACTTGGATTTTGCTCAAGATTCGTCAGGTGTCTACACTATAGATGTTAAACCCGTATATCGAATTTTATCTGTTTAGCTCTCTTCGCTTTGCAATTTGTTAACTTATGTTTGAATAGCCAGACAAACGGACTTCCTCTGAACGGATTTTACTCAACATTTCACAGAAATCTGCAGATTTGGTGTAAAGACTGTAAACCAAATTTCCACCATCTAGTTGAAATCTTTTTGAGTTATCTTTGTCACAGACAGACGGACTTTTGAGCTCAGGGAGTTTTAAAGCGTGACGATTCTTCAAAATCTCGAGTTCGAATGTTTTGACGATTACTATACTTTTCCTATACTATGTATACAATAAAATAAAAACAGATACTTTGATTAATAAAAGTACTAATAAAAAGTAAATATCAAAACATAACATTTTGCCTCATAGCATTCTTTAATGCGATTAAGAAATTATATTAGTATTTGCATACTATACACAGAATAATAATTTTATTTTGTATAAACTCAGATTTTTCTATTTGTAACCAAAAATGAGTTATGCAGATTTAAACGTGGAGTGCAGCATGTTACCATGTTACACCTTTGACCATCACGATGTGTTGTTCCTTTGATCCTATCAGAGTTACAAAATTTCTTATTCAGAAGAAACGAGAGATACTTCAACCAAGATCATTTTCTCAGATTGTGAAGAAGATGGTACTTTGTGAACACCATCTCTATTTGACACTTGATTTTATGGACTATCGCAAGAGACTTTCGTTCTAATTTACACTCACATACACATTTTAATGAAGGAAAGGCAGATATATTTTGAGAGCCCCAAGTAAATTTTTTCATTTCTTCTAGTCGATTGAAAAATCTGCTCTGTCACTCCTTGATGACCACGAAATTCGTAATTATCCCTGTTACTGAGATGTCATTATCGTGACTTTTCATCCTCGCAACAATTACCGAATGCATCTATTAGACAGATGTATTGGGCCCATTCAAAACTCATTACAACCAGGTAATGGGGAAATGGATGCTAACATCAAGTAATAGATGTGAAACTGTTACTATCGACGGTGAAACTAAGCTGGGTGACTAAATCCATCTCCATATGCTACCTTGTGTTAAATGTTACTGTTTACAGGTTCTGTTCCCTTTAATATTTTAACAAATTGCGAGTTTCTATTTTCAGATGTGACGAGTTTCTATTTTAAGGCCGATGATCCATTCATATCGCATGCATGATTCAACCATTGTAGATCCGTCGGCACAAATTCGGGGTCAAACTCTTGAAAGTCTAAATATACCATTGATCTCTTCAGTAATATTTGTTGAAAATGGGAGGAATCAGCGAAGAATAAAAATTAAAATTGAAAAATAAATCAAAATGATTGTCTCTGACAGTCCTGAAATGCTATTCTGACAGACAATGAAATCAAATATTGATGCCAATACTAAAAACATAGAAAATGACTAAAAAAACCTATTTCTTTAAATTATTTTTTCATAATAAAAAATAAAAAAATTACAAAAAAAAAACTAAATTTCGAAAAAAGTGATTTATTTTTTTAAAAAATTATAAATTGCAATAAAAAATTTCTTATTTATTAAGGAATACATTCTAAAAGGAATAAACCCTTCAAAAGCTACGAATACGAATAAATTTGTTTTATGTTTTAAAATGTGAGACTTCATCAAAAATAACCGTCTTATTATTTCTTGTGAAAAATTCAATTTCCTTTTTATATTTGTATCCGCATCAAAGGAACAACATTCCCGGTCAAAGTTACAACACTAGCTATATCTCTGACTTCAATCTTTTCGGGGAAAACAAACAAACAAGCAAAAAAAAAAAAAAAAAAACTGCTTTTCTTTGTTTTTTTTTAAATAATAAATAATTTTTACAATACATTTAAAATTAAGCAGAATTAAAATCAGTATTCTCGATAAAATTTTGTACTTACATACGAAACCAATAAAACATTAATATTGAAAATCGATTAAAGGTACAACATTCTTTCCTGCTACGATTTAAAAGCATTACAAATGGTTCCGATTTAAGTATCAATGAAGGAAAAAATAAAATGGCACTTTTATATCAAATAAAGTGAAATGTACTTTAAGTGCTTCGGTGTTTGCATTATAAGGAAGAATGTACGGATAAATGCCTCTGTACTCCAGGTATCAAACAAGATGCAGCAAAACTCATCAATTTGGTGACTAGGACTTCTTTCCTTTCTGAGAAAATATTAATTGGTGATTCAAATAAATCCTTCTTTGGAATGACGATAATTTAGCCATCTTATGAATTGGAAATGTCTGCTAATATTAAAAATTAATTTTAAGAAACATCCGTAAAGCAATCAGGCATTCTCTTGTCCCTCGGTCAACAATTAGTTGGTTAATTACGAATTTACAATAATATTTCTTGAACGTATAACTATATTTCTTTCGCAAAAATATCTAAAAGCAAAATAAAAAAATAAAAAAAAATTGCTAATAATAGTAAATGAAATATGCGTCACTTAAAACAATGTTGTTGTTTTTTTGACGCATCAAATTTTCTGAAACTAATAATATAACCGATATGGTAAAAAACGATTAACCGATATGGACAGAAAACGATTATCATTCATTTTAATAAATGAACGTAAAATTACATATATAATCCTACTTTTTCAAACACTAATTGTTTATTAAAACATAATAAATCGAACGAAACTTGCAATATTAAATTCTTTATGAGAAATCGCTTCTTACTTCTTAAAAATAAGAGGTTAAACGATATTCATTAAGCTAAGAATCGGAAAACAAGAGAGGGGCGATCAGTAACTTCATTCGTCAGATTCTTGCTCGTACGTACAAGTATCACTTACAAAAGATTAAAAAGACCTTAGTATTACAACAACAATTTGTCATCATATCTAATGCATATAAAAAAAAATCTGCGGAACGGTCCTATTTTACTCTCCACACTCGACTACGAATTTCGCATCCGGCGAACGTTTTTTTCTTTTCTCTCCCTGAATTGTGCGAGGGAGAAAAACAGTGCGTATGAACGGAAAACATAAATAATGTTTAAAAAAATGTGTCGCGACACGCGTATATCTGAAGTCACGCGGCTGTTTGATTCGTCTAGGGTAGAAGTAGGTCAAAAGCACGACCAACGCGTGCCGGAAAAACACCTCGGTATTTTGTTCCGTTTCTTTTTTTTTATCTAGTTTGAGTTTTTTCTCCCTTGACAGTAAATAAATTCACTCCTCTTATTATTTTATTTTTCCTTCCCCAACTCAATGGTTTTCAGAGGGACCGTCTAGAAAGTGACGTAATGTTGCGAAAAATGAATATTGCATGTAAGTCATTAAATCTGGAGGGGGGGGGGAGGAAGACTTTTTTGCTAAATATGATTAATTGAAACAAAAAGAAGGAACTACGGTTTTAAATTTTCAAAGTGTGGAGCGATTGATTGATTTTTTGTAATCTGTACTATTACATCTAAGAATGTTAGACGAAATGAAGAAAAATTGCATGTTAAATATATCTTTCAACGATTTTCATTCAGATTACCTTACTTTTAAATGCATGCTTTCAAGCTTTACAGTAAATGATATTTTAAACTTTTTTGATAAAAAAGAAGTCTATGATTAGGGTAACGTTCCTCCGAATGACCGCAACAAAACAATTGCTCATGCCAACATGCGATATCATTAATTGTTTCAAAAATTTTGAAAGAAAAGCAATGTTAATTCAAGAAATGCTTGTGCATCTCGGTGCGTTGCATATAAATATTAATAGCAATTAGACAGTAATATTTATATGCAACGTTTATAAATATTAGCTAAATAAAACTGAGCTTAGCTAACATTTTAACATCTTCTAAATAAATATAACTATTTCTTTTCTTATCTTGCTAACATTTTTGCAGAGCAAAATTTGCATTCGAATGAAATTCGTCAGAAATGTAAACAATGAACAAAAGTATCCAGCACCGAAGTTGCAAATTCACAAGCGAAAGCTAAAATTAATTGGAAATAAATTAATATAATAAATAAATATGATAACAATATAAATAATAGATATAATATAATAATTATTATTATATAATAATAAACAAATAATAAATATTTGGAAATATATAATAAATAAAGTTATTTGGATTTATAATAATGTAAACAAATCCGTACAAGCAGGGAGGAAAAAGCACTGCACGAAACAAAATTTCCTTTTCACTGCTGCATATTAATACAAACCTCTTAATATCGTTAGTTAGTGCAAATAGGTATAAATATAAAATATTCTACTACTAGTGCCTTTAGCGATTTTCTATTTGTTCCTGGAACATTGGATGTTTGTTAAGCTCTTAATATGAAATGTATGATTATTTAAAACGTCTCTTTAATTACTTAAGAATACTAAAAAATATCATTAAAAGGAAAATTGAAATTTATCCTAAAATAACTTTTCTATTGCTTTATATTAAAAGTATTTTAATATTATTATAGGCTATTTTTATAAGTATCCACACACGGAGAAATTTAACAACTGCAACAAAAAAAATCATGCTATGAAGGTTATACAATATTTACGATTTCGGATATTTTGCATCTAAGTAAAGTATGTTGCTATGAGAAAAAGAAAAACTCCCGAGGAGTCTGGAAGTGAATCTAAATTTCCAAAAATACAGTGAAGAAAAATATTTAGAAGATCATTAAAAAAGAACTAAACATCAAGATTCCCATATTATAAATTTCGAGAAAGCAAATTATTTTCGTCATTTTCTTTTTGTGGATAACCCCTCAAGATTAACATAAATGGCTTTTTTCTTTCACTTATTGGAGAGATACAAAAAAGGTTGCATGTTGCGTAAGCGAAAGGTTGCATGTGGGGGGGAGACAAACATATAGATTACAGATGTATTGTATGTTTGTAAGTAAGAAAAGGGGGGAGGAAGCGTTTTGCAATGCACAAAACACAACAGAATTTTCTTTCAAGAAAACAAAACTGTGTCAAAAGTCTCGGGTCGTTTTATTCCACCTGGATACGCATTTGTTGAATTTCATTTTTTCTCCTCAAATATTTATAATTTATTTCATTTTTATTTACTGCATTTATATCTTTATATTTATTTTATAACTAATCTCCAACTGGTTCACCTCAAACTATTTAAAATTGCCTCATTGATAAAACTTGTATATTTAATGGAAATTGAAATTTCGATGAAAATGAAGTATTCTATTCTATGCTTGCTCTTAAAATAAAAACATTATGTATTAGAATAACCGTCAGATTTTAACAATAGTTATAACTAATGCAAAATTGAGTGCGTTATATCGTTAAAAAAGTACAAAATAACTAAAATATTTAAAACAAAATTAACGTTAAAAATTGAAATAATAAATTTGGTGCTTGGTAAAACCATTTTTTCCTTTCTCTTAGTCAAAATTTCTAAATGAAAATAAATACGAATTATAACAATTGCGATATTATATATCTCAAATGATATTTTTTTAATGCGTAAATATCCAATATCACATTTAAAAAACATCAATTTGTATATATTCTACAATATATTTCAAATCTAAAACTTCTCAAATGAAATAAAAGCCAGTACACTCAATGTGTTTAAATTGAGGAATAAATTTTAAAATGTATATAACATCAAACAGTGAATAAGTGAAAATATATTTTAAAATTAATATACTAATATCCGCGTTTAGCATCTATATTTTAAAATAACTGGCAATATCAAAGAATCACTCTCTTTACTCCAGTCACACACACGCTGTACCGATTTCACCAGTTTTTATTTCATATTACTAATGATCACATGAATTTCACATTAAATCAAGGAGGCAATTCTCTCAAATACCGACAATTTCTGAGAAAAGTGTGAAAAGCATTACTTCACTTCTCATTCTCTAATTGGAGAATTCTTGACCTAGTTTTCTACTCCCAATCACTAAATAAAACATGTAATTTACCGAATATGCCACTTTCACTTTCGAACGAAAACTCATATGATATGTCATCAATGAATATTTGTCCTTTCTACATGCATTTTCGCGAAATATTACGAAATAGTCAGAGTGGTCTAACTCAACAACTGGACCGATTTCACCAATAAGCGCAGTTAACCAATTTGAATGCTCTACCATTATTATATAGTCATATTTTAAATAATTTTTATTTGACAAGATGCATTTCATCAAATTCGCCTACATGACTATATTGATGTCATAATATGGTAGGGAAAGACGCTCGGTTAATAAGATTAATTGTCAACCAATCTTAATTGACTACATCTCATCACAACATCTCGCTCAACATATGTCTAGAAAAAAATAGCTACAATAATGATGGAGCACTCTCATTGGTTAGCTATATTTCAAACAGACGCTATCATCAACTTCGTGGAAAAAATTGGCAAAATCATTACCTTTTGTTACCATAATTATTTTCATTACCAGTTGTTGAAATTCAAGACATTTCCAAAGTTTTTATTGGGTTGTTCGGAAAGTAATTTCATCATCACATTAGAGGAATTAATTGTATTTTTTTGCACCCAACTTCACATTTAAGCCGTATAATTTTTATATGCTTTGAGAGCTCATATAGCAAGGCTTGTGTGGAAAAATTCCAATTCATTCTACGCAGTAGTTTTTGGTTGGTGCCCTTTTAAATATGGAGAGCGATAAGCAGCATTTTCGACATATCTCACTGTTTTACTACAGAAAGGGTAAAAATGCTGTTCAAGCCAGAACGAAATGGACCGATGTGTATGGAGAAGGTGTGTTGACAGTACGTCAGTGCCAGAACTGGTTCGCTAAATTTTTTAGACGATAAAACCTTCACCTCAAATAAGGAGGTCAAAAACCACCTCGATCCGTTTTTTGGCAGCAAAGACCAAACATTTTATGAGCGTGGAATGATGCTACTACCAGAAAGATGGCAAAAGGTGTTGGACCAGAACGGCCAATATATAATTTAATAAAGTATTTGTTTATTATACGAAAACTGTCTTTCATTTCCACACACACACAAAAAAAAAAAAATACTTTCCGAACAACCCAAAATCTTCCGTAATGGAGGGTAAGAAAATAGCCGACTAATAATGATGTATCAATAGGTCTTGAGAATTCATATGGACCAAACTTTTTGAAATCAGTTCAGTGGTTGGGACCGCGAACTCTGTCGCAAGATTTTTTTTAATTCAAAAATGGAAAGAATAGAAATACAGAAGACCCTTAATAACTAATATAAGGATCATGATTTTTATATGAAGTGAAAATGATCGAAATCGTGCCATTGATTGGTGTTAAATGACAGATTATTTTGGTTTTTCTTATTATTTTAAATATATATATTGCATTATATGTATGAAAGGAAGGAAACATTTTTTTTCTGATTTTTTTAAACCTTTTCTGTAGTTCTTTCCAAAAGATATTTACAAAATATAACATCAAAGACGAAAAAAAAAAAAAAACCTGACTTATAATATATCAACAATAAATAAACAACAACCCTCGTACAACAATAAATAAATTTCGCTCCATGCGGCTTCAATAATTTGGAGAATAAAATCTCGCAGATATGTTCACTATAACACTTAGTAATTAGTTTGATTTTATGGAAAGTATTGCTGGAAATCATAAATAAATTATTTATTTTATTTTGATCAATTTTTATTAGAGTGCATTTATACTTAAGATAGTGTGAAAAGAAGTCTATGGAAAATACCACGCTGCAAACAGCAATCGAATCTCATGTGGATGTTTCTCATAGAAGAATTTCAAAAAAAAAAAAAAAAAAAAAAAAATTTAAACAGACATAAGTTGCTTGCATTGTGAAAGTTGTGAAGACATTAGTTGCTCGTTGCATGCATTTGTGAAACGTACAACTTCCTGTTAAAATCAATTTTCAATTTTCTCTCTCGTCTTCTTTGTCTTAATGTAAGCTATTTGGAAAAGTTCAAATTCTTGCCACGTCTTGATACCCAAATCAACTTTAATTTTATTAACTGCGTCAGTTTAACCATAACACGCAATAAGTGAACTGTCTATCAAATTATGACTTGGGTTTTCGATTTAAAAAAAGAATGCCAACGATAAAAACATTTTATTTTCTATAAAAATATAAATTTTATTAGATACTTTCTCCGATTCTTTATGATCATTTTTATCTTTTGTTTTATTTTAACAATTTCCTATCCAAATTATTATTTCTTAATAAAAAAATTAAATATTTAAAAATATTTCTAAATATTTTATACTTTACTATTCCTTTGTATCCAAATTATGTTGCAATGAATAAAATATAAAATGAATACAAATAATGATACCTGCTCATTATTAAAATCAGATAGCTCAGGCAGCACCCAATGTCCTGTCTCCGGCGGAAAGGGTTAATGATTGCCCAAAAATTAAAGCAATGCTTATAAAATTTTCCAAAGAATTCTTTTTGGTTATAATTTGTAGCAAAACAAAATTGTATTTTTATTTGCTACAAATAATAACAAAAAAGAAAAAAAATTATTGCAAAATAAAAAGTATTTGATAATATTATAAAATGTTTGCGTTCACATCAATAAAAACAAAATTATGTATTTTTATGATGATAAAAAGTTTTATTTTCAGTTTATCTAAAAAACTTACCAATACGGCATTAAATATCTTTATAACAATCACTTTTTAATCATCGAATATTTACAAATAATTTTAGTAAATGTTAGGCAAACTGAGATTAAAAAAATCATTTTTTTTTTAGAATTTCAATTATGAATATTGAAATTTTCCATTTAGACAACATTTTAAATCTCAATTTTTTTCATTTTCTGATTTAGGAAATTAGAATATATTTTACTGCAAATTTATATTTCTCCATTGAATAATTTTCTTAATTTTTTAAAATTTTGCTTCAAAAAATATGTCATTCAAAGAATAAATGCTTGAAACTTTTATATGATTTAAAATGCAAGCGAGGGATAAATAATATAAATAAATAAAACTTTTATCTAAAATGATTAAAAAGAATCAATTGATTATATTAGAGTTACCAAAACTTTTCCTGTTTGGTGAAAAAATCCGTTTTCTTTAAATGGGGATAAAATCTGTGTTTTCATGCCATAACTTTCGAATATATTGCACGAAAACCATTTTTATGGCATCTTAAAAATAAAATAAAAAAATCTTCTAGTGATATCAATTTTATTATCGAACAACTAATTCTCTAATTCCTTTAAATTCAGTAAAACGCAATTCGCAGCTTTTTTTGTTGTTGTTGTTGTTGTTGAATTATTTAGCCTACTTCACTTTTGAATGAAAACTATCACTAGTGGGCTTTTGCCAAATGTTTTCTTCGAATATTTTTTTATCATAAGAACTTTTTAATATACCCGTATAGTAATTTACTTCAAAACAATTTTTTACAAAAAATTATTGAAATTGCTTTTACTATTTGACATAATTTTGCATCATATGTTATTATTTCAAAATTTGTAATACATTTAACTGTTATACAGGTTGTTTATTTAGTCCCGGGCCCATTTTGATGTTTAATAACTCATAAAATAATAAAGATAGATTAAAATTAATAACATAAATGGTTAAATAGGCTCAAAAAGTTTCATGACCCTTGTCAATGAACTTCCACGTGTGCCCCCTTCGTCGCACGGAGAATATCAAGTCGATAGTCAATTTCACGCCAGGTAGCGGCAAGCATGTTGGCATCCACAGAGTCTATTGCGGTTGTAATTCTGGCTTTTAGGTCATCAATGTTCGACACTCTCCTCCGGAAAACGTTGTCTTTTACAAACCCCCAAAGGAAAAAGTCCAGCGGCGTTATGTCAGGTGATCTTTGTGGCCAAGGAATTGGACCTCTTCGCCCAATCCATCTTCCTGGAAAATGGCCATTCAAAGAAGTACGAACGATGCTTGCACTATCGATTTCGTTTCTATGAACCACCATAAAATCTTTGCTTTCTTTTGTGGTGTATGCATTCTCCTTAATATCCGCTCGAATAAAACATCACATACAAAAGTACTACATAGAACAAACACATCAAAAGTAAACATAACATTGCAATAGTTGCCAAAAACAAAAGAGAAAAATGCAATTAATAAGCAGACGATATTTAGAACAGTACAGATATTTAGACTGGAAAATGAAATTATCTGAAATTAACCACACGCGCAGACGATATTTACAAAAGTAAAAATATTCAAACCTGAAAAGGAAAATATGTGAGTTATTCCATCAATAAATGCCATAAGTTTGTTTATATCTTCATTATTTTATGAGTCATTAAACATCAAAATGGGTCCGGGACTAAATAAATACCCTGTATTATATGTCTTTTAAATGAGGTGAATTTTAGGAATCATGGAATCGCTATAATAATACGATAAAAAAACATAATGTAATTTATATTCTTCGACTTATGCAACGACTTATGACGCTACTAGTACAAAAGCGAAATAAAATAATGATAATGATAATCAGGATTTTTTTTTCATTCGAAATTGGCTACTTTTTAGTTTTAATAACTCTATGAGTTCCGTTCTATATTGTTAACTGTTTAAACTGTATATCCCCTTTTAGGAACCATTCAAGACGGTATATCATTTAGATGTTTTATTTAATTAGTTTTAAATTTTGATTCTTAAAAATATTTACAGAATGGTAAGAAGATATAGATTAATTTTTTTTTGGAAATTCAGCTAAAAACAATTATACAACATGTGTTTATTTTTGGATGCAATAAACAAGTGTCTGTATTACGTGAATAATTATGCATCGAATTACTTTTCAGAGTGTAAAGAGTTAAACAATTCCGGATATTTTTCAAACGATTGTGTTTCCAGCCGTTGCTCTTTAAATCTTTTTTCTTTGTATTCAAATAAAATTGAAATGAAAAAAAAAATATTGTAGGTTCCCATTTTGTGCGATTAAAGTAAAACGATCTCAATCTGGGGATAGAGAGAAAAGCCGTTTCAAATTCAAAATTTCTCACGAAATGTTCTTTATTTTTCTCCCCTCCCCCACATATCAGCTGATGAATTACCGGAGTAGATTTTTGGCAAACCGTTCCAATAGGATATCAACAAGAAAGACGTGAAAGTGTGTTGAAAAAAAAAATTGTACAAGTACATTGAAAAAGGGATTTAACGCTCGCAGCTGATTTTTTCCCACCTACACCCGGCACTTGAGCGAAATAAAACGGATTTAGAGATTTCCGCATATCAGAACAGTTCCTTCCCCTCCCTCCCCTTTCCAAAAAGTGTGAGTTTGATTAACAAAGACTTGGCACTGATGATTCGGTCAAGTCATTACATATGTGCGAGAGATGTACGTCTGAAAAAAGACATAAGGGGGAACATTGCTCCGACAAAATTCTGTATCATTCTGGCTATTTAAATACACTTTCTCAAAACATTTCAAAGTATGAAACATTACATTTTGTTTAAGGAAAGTTGACAATCATATTCTTCCTTCCAGCTCCTCAACCATTCTGTTCACAGGCCATCATCGACCATCGGATTATCATATTTTAATACTTAATTTGAAGCTTTAAGATTAAAATGAATCCAGATATGTTATAATTTTATGTTAAAATTATGAGAAATACATTGGCCATTTTTACGAAAATACGATCATAGCTCTCAGCAAACAAAATCATTGAACAAAGTTATCAAACATCTCTAGAGAGCTAAAACAATTTCTTTTCTCGTTCATTTCTCTCCGATCCTCTAAATTTCCAGAGGAATCTATTCTTCACCGAAAATGATGGAATCTAGGACAGCCCATCCAGTTTTCCGAAGAAATTTCAAATAAATAAATAAAAAGACTTCAAGTCCGGAAGTTTCCGACTTTGATCTCATAGTTCGAGTAGTCAGTGGCAAATTCATTTCGAAATTTTAGAACACATTCGAATTCCTAAATTGTTACTCATTGGCTGTATTGGCTATAAAACATTTAGCTGTTCGTTATAACTCAAACTACTGCTTGATGAATAAGTTTTGAATACAAAGGATCAAAACCAGACGGCATTTCAGTGTCATAGTTAATAAAATGATAAAATCACGATGATACATCGATATATTTTTAAATGGTGCCTAAAAAACGGGACGGAGAAGATGAAAGAGTCTCGACTACTTTTAATGATATGCACCTAACAGTCTCTTCAAATCAGCAGTTCATTCACTTCTCAATCCCTCTCCACCATCCAACGTATCGCAAATATTTTGTGATACCTTTCGCCAAAAACCATCTGCCCAAGAATTCTTACCAATAAACACTCGCAGCGAACTTCTAAATCCAAAAATACAGTTAGAAATATCAAGTAAAGTATTTTTTTTCTCTGTTTCCCCCCCCCCCCTCTCACCTTCTCTTTTCCTCCCTTTTCTATAATAGACACGTTTTCATCAAACTGTGACGCACTGAATTATAGATTTTCCTCTAAAAACGGATTTCATTTAGACACGCTATTTTTTCAACACTAGATTAAATCCCAGTTCCACGAGGGGAGGCGGGTTAATACGAATCGGAAAAGCGAAAGAAAAAAAAAAAAAAAAAAAGGAGAGAAAAAAAGAGCATTAAATTGTAAGTGAGCCTCCTTATAAACCGCTCGATTTTGGTTAAAAACTACCTTTTTATTTGTTTGCCTCCCCGCCCTCGAAGGGGAGATATTTTACTTTTCTTCCCGATTTTTGGTGAATATCCCTCATTTGCGAGGGCCGATGTTTGCCGCAGCCGAAGCGAATGACCTTTTGTTGGGGCGCGAATGATGACGTAATGTTGTGGGAGAGGAAGTGGGAATAATAATATCGCAGTTCGCCGAGTGTTGATTTCTGTGTTTGAAAAAATGAGAGTTAAAAAGTACAGATTTTTTTTATATATATATATTTCATTTAAGTGAATCTGTATCAAAGGATTGATTGGAAATCCTTTTTTATAGCTTTAAAAATTTTAAGACTTACAATACGTAAGTTTACTGCACACTGTCGATGAAAGAAATAAACAACTCTTCAATAAACTCTTAAAAATTGGTTACTTAGCATTGTTCTTAATTAAGCTTTCTAAATTAGCGTACTGATTGGAACGATCTCGAACTCCGCTTCGATTGGTTTCATGTGAGGAAGGTTGAAATAAATAACAGATTTGAAGACTGTAAAATGTGTAGTACCCGTTGGAATCCTGTAAGCACTGGAAGTTTAAAAAGATAAGCAAGCGTGTGTATTAAATTTATAACTTGACCTAAGATTAGTAAAATATTGCCATTAAAATACAGCCAGCTTTACTGTTCGTTAATAAAGAGCAAGTAAATGCATTCATTTTCTTTATTAAATTAAAAAAAAAACTACGAAATTATTAAATTTATCTGACATGCGATACAAGACATCTTAAGAGAATTAGTCACAGTGTTTTTGTACGAATTCACGTAATGCAAGATGCTGCATGAGCGCTTGTTACAATTTTTACACACGAATTCATGTCATATGAAGATCTCCAATAATTCCCACGGATTTATTCATTTATTAATTGGTATCTCACTAAAATCTCGATATTACTTCGAAGATACCCTGTATTTTATCCTCTCAGCTCAGATGAGTCCTATTGAAGAAATGAAATAGCAAATGTGAGCTTTCGTCAAATTGAATCGTAGTTAATCAGCTGCATTCACTAATTAACTACGATAGCTGTGTAACTCACTCGTTCTTTGCCCTTCCCCAGGGTGAAATCGTGCGCATATTTATAGACCCTCTCTGTTTACCCTGCAAGGCCATTTTCACACGGAAAAGTTTTCTCGGAGAGCCGAGTGCTTAAAAAAAATGGTCGCGGGGAACGGTGACCATTTGTTTTTTGACCAGTGTCGCGGAGTGTTATTAAAATGTATGTCCTGGCTCGTGACACGTGCGGCCGCCCTAAAATATAGTGGCCATAAATCTTTTTTATGGCTTTTTATCAGTGGAGCGGCCCACCCATCCCTGAATGGGATGCGGACTCTCGCTCCTCGATGACCGGGAGGGATCAGATCCGGCGATTTACGGATTTCGAACGCAGCTAGACCTCAATTAAAAGAAACTATTGTGGCTTCGCTTGTGAAAGGAGAGCGAAAAAAAAACTATCGCTCTTTGGCGTCGAAAGAAATTTCACTTGGCGATTTTTTTTAAAATCTTGAAAGTTATTTGTTTTTTGTGATAATAGGAGCTTAGACATTTTTTAAGCTGAAAATATTTATGGCAAAATAACTCAGATTTCAGAAGATATAACCTATCTTATGTTCTGTTGATTTATTTACAGTAAGGGGAAAAAAAAAAGACATGTTTCTGACTTACGGAAAAAAGTGTTAGCCTTTGATATTTACGCAATCTTAAATGATGTTTGTGAAAAAATAATCTATGTGACTATAACTTAAAAAATGACAATCCTTTTTTAAAGGCTTTAGAGTTTCGAAATCTAAAACGTTAATATATCGAGGAATAGAAGCAAGGAAAATGTTCTAATGGAAATGAACAAAATACGGCGAATTTATTTTTAAAAAAAACCACATTTCTCTTTCGTATCGCATTCCAAAAGATTTATTTTTCTGTGTTAAAAATTATTTCTCGCGCAGAGTTAACAATATGATAGGAAAAGAACAAATGCTCTTTTTTCCAGATAGTTTAAATAAATTTTCTCTTCATTTGCACTAAATAACCCAATTAAAAAAATATTACAACTGCGATATAATATTTCACAGTAAGTGCATAACTGCGAGTTAAAAATATAGGAAGAATGGTCTGTCAATAATCTCACTTCACTTCTTTAACAATATTCCGCGTAATTGTTCGACATATTTAAGACGTAAAAGCTGTTGTTTTATGTTACGATTACCCGAACAGAAAGTTTTTGAATGGAATTAAAGCATATGTTTAATTAATTGACTGTTGATTTAAATTTATTAATTACATAGCAATACCAATTTTAATTTAAAAATTGTCAAGAAATATTTTCCAGAATCACTGAAAAATGAATGTGCACAAGTTATGCATTTAGGTGATTTAACTTTCCATAAATCTATATACAATACTATCATGTAACGATCGACTCAATTTTTGACACTCTTAAAAGTTCTTC
This sequence comes from Argiope aurantia, assembly GCA_026543865.1. Taxonomy (NCBI): domain Eukaryota; kingdom Metazoa; phylum Arthropoda; class Arachnida; order Araneae; family Araneidae; genus Argiope; species Argiope aurantia. Next base: position 370,423 of record JAPMOR010118789.1, on the reverse strand, counting down.
TCCAATTCTAGAAGCAGGAATTAATAAGCGCTTGCACTGATGAAAAGTGAAAAATAAAAAAAGTGCTTAGAAATAAAAGCAAAAATAAAGATGTCCAGAAAGAAGGGAAGAAAAAGAAGAAAGCATAGTAACTTAATTTTAGCACTGGCAACATGCCAGTGTAATTAAACTTTGAGATATGTTTAAATTCCAATAACAAACAAATGAGGGGAATATCCCATCATTTTCTCGCATAGTTGCTAAAAAAAATGTGCAAAATAAAATAAAATAATATAAAAATTGTGAGTCCTGGGCAAGGCCTAGAGAACAATGAATACTCAGAATTTTATTTTCAGAGTACCACACATGAACTACGTATTATCGCATATGCATTTTGAACACATTTTCTTTCGACAATTCGAAGCCAAAATTTGACACAGAACTATAATTTTAACAAGATCACGTACAATATTCCATTCATCCATATTCTTACATTTTTGAGTCATTGCGCTTACGTGCGCGAGAATTACAGATTAAAACATTAGCAATTAGACATATTTTCAAAATTTGTTAGAAATCTACAAATTTGGTGTAAAGACTATGTGCCAAATTTCATCCATCTAGCTGAAATCGTTTTTGAAAACATGAACAGAAAGACGTCATTCCAAAAATGCTCTTTTCAGACTTACGGGAGGTCTGAAACACAGAAATTTGTCAAAATCTAGTGGCAGAATTTTTAATAATTACAATACTGTCTATCCGGGTACTTCGTATGCGAGAAAATAAAAAAGGAATTGCAACAAACTGCGTTGAAATTATTTCTGAAAAAAAATTAGAAAATGGTTGCTCCAAAGACAAAATTGGTATTGTCGTAAAGCTAAGCTTTTAAATTTTAAAATGGTTTAAAAATATCTTTTGTGCGATGATATTTTTCGAAGTTATGGCGGAGAAACTTCCCAAGACTTTCCATATTTTATCCCCATTTTACTCCCTTTAGCAACTTTATAATATCTTTTAATTATTAAGTATTTTAATTGCCAAGAAACATGTGTTCTAAATGTTGCCAGAATCTCTCAAGGAATCAGAAACTGTATGTTTCAAATAATTCAGTTTGATATATGTGATGTTAAAGATAAATGGGTTATTATAATAAATTTACCAAACTGACTATTATTAATAAATACAACCGATTCATCATATTGACCTTTGTATATATATATATAGTCTTCTCAGAAATCTGTTGGTAAGATTCATTCTATTGAAAAGCTAAATAATTTGTTTTATTAAAATAAAGTTTAGCTAATGTGCTTTAAAGGTACAACGTATGATAACGGAAGAGCAGTTAACTTGCAGATTCAATCCCCCAGAAATTGTTATTTAAATTAAAGTTAACTTTGCTTTTATGATAGAAAACATTTTTATAACAACTAACGACACTTCATTTGTAAGAAATGACTGTTGTAGCTTGATAAGTAAGACTAATACTCTTATCAAGTGTTACCTGCTACTATGTGTCAGGTTGCATTGTAAAAAAATCGATACGGTTGAATTAATTTTTTAAAAACTCATTTTTGACATAGAAGAGAATAATTTACATCTTATAAAAAATATACAAAGACTTATATATCAAATGTAATATGAGAAAACGAATTTTGAATTAGCATTATTTCTAAATATTTAAGATATTTTTTCCTTCGTTTTCTTAAGATTGCAAGTTTGTTTTAAAACATTTTATTGTCACCAAACTTCAAAGTATAAGGAAAATTGAAATGAACTGTTTTGAAAAGTATTTTTCTCTCCTTTAAAAAGCGTTTCCCTAAAAGAAATTTAGACTCGTGATTTTTTAGAGAGCAACGTACTTCTTTTAAATCGAACTCTACGAGAGCTTTTAGAAGTCAGTATGCCATTTTTCTGTATCTCCTTCCGTTCTAAACGGTGTTTATTGCAAAGTACCTATTGTCAGATTATTTAAAAGGACTCTAAAGTTTAGAGTAGAAGATGGGAATGTATAAGATCGGATAATACACAGAAAAACAAGAAAAATTGTTACACCTGCCTAATATCATATAGAGCCTCCACGAGCGCGCAGAAATATCGCAGAAACGACATGGCATGAATTCGACTGAAGGTATTCTGGAAGCAATTGATAACGTGAATTCCGCAGGCCAGTCCACATTTCTACAGGATTATGACATGATAGAGATCTCTGCTGAACAGCACGTCGTAAAACCTCATAGATATGTTCAATAATGCTCATATCTGAGGATTTAGATGGGCAATGAAAATGTTTAAATTCAGGAGAGTATTCTTGGAAGCTGTCGATAGCAGTTCTTGAGATGTGGGGTGTCGCAATGTTTTGCTGGAATTATCGAAATATGTCGGAATGCGCAATGAGTAGGAATGGGTGTAAATGAATGGACAAAATACCTACTTACATACTTGCCACTAGTCAGAGTCTTCTTTGATATATTAAGGTCTCCACATCACATTAACGGCACACGCCCCATGCCCTTCCATAACCTCTATAAATTGAACAGTTCTCTGCTGAAAGTTTCAAGAATTTATGAAGTTATCTTTATACCCATACATGTCCATCCTTTCAATTCGATAGGAAATGAGATTCCTCAGGCAAGATAACATGTTTGAAGCAATCAACAGTTAAATAGAGGTGTTGTCGATCCCGGAAAAGGCCGTGCTGTCAAAATGGTACACGAGCGGGTTTTTTGGCTCCAAAGGCCCATATCATTGATAGCCCATTCAGCAGTTCGGATGCTGACAGTTGCTGATGCCCCAGCATTAAAATCAGCGGCAATTCAAGGAAATGTTGCACGTCTATCTCATTTAAGGATTATCGCGTGCCATCGATGGTTCCATTTTTTTCAAGGTCTTTGTCCGGCAGAACCGATGTCGACGATTTTATGTTTTATTGGATATTCGATATTTCCGAAACACTCGTGAAACTCGAAAATACAAATTTCATCACTATCTCGAAGACACCATGTCCCATCTATAGTGTGTCGATTTTAACGCATATTCAAAATGACTGATAACTTGCCGTTGTAGTAGCAAGAATGGATCTAACAGATTTGCTAAACTCGTTTTTTTATGGAAGCGCTGCCAACCACATCACGTTGCGCTGGTTGTTGTACAGTTCCTTTATATTTGTATATACGTACCTTTACCAGTTTTTCAGGGTGGAATACAGACGCAAAAGAATCCAATAATGCATAAATTCCAAGGTTACATGCAATAATGGATGTTAGAAATACGAGAGGCAGATGGAAATCGTCACAATTAACCCAAATATAATACAATAACTGGAGATATGCGCGTATGATGATTATTTAATAATATTCTTAATATAAGTTCAGTGCCAAGTCTACCTTGACTGACATTTTAGGCTTATAATTAAAGATTCCTTCCAAATTCATGATTCTGCATAAAATTACATAACATTTTATTCATGTTTTATACTCCTATTATATACCATGACATATAGCAGAATTTTTGGTGAAGTTGCTTAATTCTATACATCGCAAGATATTTATTATAGTAGATATTAACTTATTTCCTAAAATATTATATCAGTTAGTCTGCAAGAAATTCATTATAGTGTCTTTATTTCATTCTAAATCATTTTTCACTCCAGAATTATGTATGAAGCAAATTCTTAGGGGTATATTAAAAATGAAAATGCAAATATCTTGCCTTAAAAAAATCATTGCACTGAAATTATAACGAGTATGTGTGGGTGCGCGTCTGAGTTCAATGAAATCTCAAAAGCAGTTGGTCATGCGATTTTTTTTGTAATATTTAGCCAAATCAGTTTTTGAAATTCAATTATATTTTTCCACAAATACTTTTCTGGAAGCTATTCACCATTTTGTCATCATTTTCTCAAGATAAATCTGTTAAACTACAGCGCAAAAACCGATAAGTTTTTGAACACACACAAGAGAAAATACCATGAGAAAAATTCCATTTCAGAGAATTTTCACATGATTCGTTTCCAGCCTCAAGCCGCTGATTAACTCATTTTCTGTTGCAGAGTTTCAATGTTATCAGTTGTCTGTGTTTGGGAGAATGCCTTATGAAAGATGACCCAAATTCTCTGTCTCGCGTATTCTGACAACAGATAACAAATTCTCCTCCCTGACCTGCATAAATATCTCTATCGGAACTTTCAGAAGCATACCACTATTGGCAAACAACATGTCACAGACTGTATGACCTTCGTCTTCCCACTGTCCCATTTTTATGAGAGCAAACATTTTCCCGAGCAGACCAAAAAGCGTTTCTGGAATAGCTGACATGCGGAGGGGATGTTTGCGTTTGCAATCTTTGGACTCACATTACAGGAAGTACGAATTACGAAGGAGAGTTCCTTATCAAGACATAAAAACACAGTAAATAGAGAGGCATTCTCAATATTTTCGATAAAAACTTTCCGGGGTTCACAGACAGAGGTGTTCAAAGGTATGTCAAACAAAAAATAAAGATTAAGAGTTCAAGTGTAAATGAGAACTATGACGACACGTGTGTTGATCTTGTGTATGAGTTCGAATTTTCAAGAAATTACAAGAAAAAATGCAATAAGCAAATAGCGTACAAGTTAAATACATGTAGAAGAATGTCGTTCTTATAAATAACATTTAGTTATTATTAATAAATACTGGCAACCAGTTTATTGCAAAACTAGCAGACATTAGCAGATTTGCCAGGAATGTTAGCTGTATTTCATTTGTATCGAATCTTTTATGAACAACTTAATGTTCATAATTCCTTCAACGAAGCATTTTTTTAAGCATCAAATCGCGTTATTAAACAGCCCTACACTTGTTCTGTTTATTGTGTACATAAATTTTCCTTATAAAATTGAGTCCCATGATATCATAAATCCAATAAAATATAACGCTCTAGTTAATCTTTTTCGAACTGCACGTCGTTCTTTTGCGGTAATGTAATTTTAATTTATGTCTCCTTGTGCAAGCTGAGCAAATAATAAACAGAATGATCCTTCCTCGCCTTTCAACGACGGAAGAAAATCACGCAATCAAATATTTGATAGGTTGAGAAAAGGTTTTTGAAATCTAATATAACAATGTCGAAAATTATGGAAGAAAATATTTATTCAACTAAATTATACAATTAAATTAATTTCATTAAAATGATAATTTATTAATTTTTGTTAAGTGGTGTGAAAATGAGTTATGTGTAATTATATTTAAGGAGCTTATCGCTGGGAAATGCCAACTTACACGAAGTTTAAATAAAAATATTAATCAAAATTTCAAAAAAATAAAATCGCTTTGAGGGGCACGATCCAAGTATATTCGTGCTAAATTTGGTAGCTCCTATGTGTCACATGATCTCTATCCATCCCCCCCCCCAAACATTTTCCTTTATTACTGTCAGAGAAGCGTCATCGGTTGAAGATATAATGATTGTAAAATTAGAAAAGAGTGCGGGTTCAGAAAAATTGCATTCCGCTTGGTTAATTTCTAAGTTTTAACATTCTTCAAATAAAAAAAAAGAAAAAGAAAAAAGAACTCAAGTTTTATACAGATAATTAATATCAACATAAACTTTTGCATACGTCTTTATAAAATTTGCTTGTTTCCTACATCTGATTTCTCTTCATTTCTGTTTTCTGAAGATGACAAATGTTTAAAAAATCATATTAAAAGAAAAAAATATATAAAAAAAATATGTATATTCTGCTGCTTTCCAGATGTTTTGTTTCACAGTTAATAATGAAGAACAAATTGCCATAAAATAATAATTAGAAATCAAATTTTAGTTTTGCAATAGATGATACATTAAAGCACTTTCAATATTTAAAGGGCAGTAGACTCGAAATTAAGAATTCGCAAAAATGACAATTATTTACTTAAAATTTCAAAATATTTCAGATAACTAAATTTTTAATTTTCTCCCCTATTATATCTTCTTTGTTATCCTATATAGATTTATTTGGAATAAAACTAAGTGCAATTTTGTAATTTCAGTTGAAAGTTAATTTTCCGGAGTTTTTTTTATTATGCACACACAGTGAATTTTAATAAGAATTTTGCGTGTTTTAACTATCTAAACAAAAGATGAAAAATAAAATTCATATCCAATTTTCTTTTAACGTTCAATCGAAATCTTCATAATTAGTTTTTTTGTAATTTTTTTCAAAAATTAATACACCTGGAACATTTCAAAGATATTTAAATCCAATTAGAGCATTGTTTTTTTTAAGTCATTATATATATATTTATTCATCTAAACCCTCCAAATATTCATTTTATTGAATAATACATTTTATAATGCTATTTTAATGAAATATAACAGTTTCTTTTGGTGATAAAGCATAAAAAGCTCCATATTGTCGTCATATTTTTTGCTTATTTCAAAATCCGACGTCACCGTAATGAAAGAAGAAATAGAACCTTAAGCTATTGCCGCAGAAAATGCAGGTGATTCCCATTTAATGGGGCAAAAGTAAAGCATATCTATGAAAGATGTAATTAACTTATTTCAATAAATCAAATTTATAAAAAAAAATTAGAGTTATCCAGGCTTCTATAGAAAAAAAAATTAGAGTTATCCAGGCTTCTATATTCCAGGTTTCTGTTCTATGTGTGTCTTACTGCGACGCGACAAATGTCTATGCAGTATAGATAATGTTCCTGGCACACTCGTGATAGAATGATTATCCTCTGTTAACGAATCCAATATGTCAGTTATCCCCTGCCTCAGTTGTTGTAAGTCCTCGTGAAGTTGGGAGCGAAGATTATGTCTTTAACAAAACTCCAGAGGAAAAAAATCGTGAGGGGTTAGATCTTGGCAGCCAAGAAAACAATGACATATACCCAGTACGCTAATTCAGTGATGAGGCAGACGATCTTACAAATCATAAACAGCCCGTGTGAAGACACTCTCCGCCAACCGTTCGATGTTGTTGCAATTCGGAAGTTTTCTATTAAATGCCAGATGAAAATGTCTTTGAACGACGTTAGACGAAGATGTTTTGAATATTTCAAAACCCAAAAAGCTTTCTCTTGTATGAATGTCGCCATTTTGACTATGACGGTGGTGAACGTTTTCTAGCAGCTGTTTCGCAACTAGAAGAATGTTCGCCGCTACCAGTAAAAACTTGCATCATTGCAGTTTTAGAATAAACTTGCTTCGGCTAAATATATCAGTAACAGAATTCGCACTATGCTGTTTGTTCGTCTGAAGTTCGTTTTCAGTGTGAATCACCCTTTACAAACATTGCTACGGATAAGGAAGCGGCCAAAAATGAAACACTTTCCACGTTTCAAATATTACATCGCAACAACGAGCTGCAATTTCAATTCTATATAATGAGTGAAAATTGAGAAAAATGTCATCTCGACTTTTTCCTGTATAGTTTAGTTTTCTGAATATATTCTTTTCACTTTCTTCTATACGCATAAGAGTAACACTTATAAAGCGGGTACAAACGTTTTTCCATCTAAATGTTATACAACTAAATGCTTTAAGTTGGTAAAAATACTCTAAAACTTTTAAATCCAGTCGAATTATACTTTCATATTGGAAAAAAAATCTACATGGATTTTTATTGCATCAGGTTGCTAGGTTAGCCCTCCAAAACAGAAAAATTGAAATATTGATGTTGAAGCAACCAAGAGACAAGTTTTAAAAAACAAAATGAATTCAAGAGAACAAATAATATTATTTCGAACAGTTTCTGTTTAAAAACTGACGAAAGCACAAAAACTTTCAAGCCTTTTCATATAATGATCAAATTTAATCTTTCCACTTATAATGAAACATCGTTATATGTGGTGCGAATTGACACACAAAACAGTTGCCAAGAAAGGCGAATGTACGTACGGGACAATCGAGACATTTGCTTTTAGGCAATTTCATTCTGGAATACGAACGGAATTCAATTCTGGAATTCAACTACGAAGTACTCACATATTTACATTTAAAAAAAAAAAAAAACAGATGCGGATATCTAGTATTATTTTTTCTAGTCTCTCTCTCTCTCCCTCTCTATGCAAGCCAACTGACTGCAATTTTTTTTTTCCTTCAAAATTAAAACCCTTGACATAATATTTGATACTGCATAAAATTTACAAAAGGGATTATCCATCAAAGAGCAGATGGACGCATTATTTACAAATATTTCAACTCGACATTTTGATAATATAATTTTGTTTGAAACCGAATTTAAATAATCTTTTAGTTTGTTTCGACTTATGATTTTATAAATTCAGATTTGTTTCTACTTGAAAGTAAATTTTTCAATTTTACTGAATGCATAGGATTGTACTTATAAAGTATAGTTCCAATTTTTGTATGAAGAACTTTTCTATGTTTGTAAGTTTAATTGCTATGTGATGTATTCTGGTGTATCATCGATACAAAGTCTAATTCTTGGAATATATGCTTAGGCGGTCATTGGTGGATCGCATTAAAAACAATATGTTTTGATGGTTCGTTGTCGCATATTTCTATATTGTATAGTATTACGCAATTTTTATTCTCTAATTTATTTTTCAAACTAGAAACTAACTGATTACTCAACGATTATCCAGCTTTTCCAAACTAATATTTGCATTATATTATGTCATTCAAAATAGATTTCTTTTCGCAGTGCAAATAACGCTATTGATTTCCCTAAACGTATTTCAACATTCTAAATTTAGTAAGAACAAAATTCTCAAACGTGTATTGAACTTAGTAAGCACAAAAAAAATTTTGTATTGAATTTCCTTTTTATAAGATAACAAAATGCAGAAAAATACAGAAAAAGAGAATGGTTTGATAAGTGATTAAGAAACAATGACTATCTAATATATGAAGTCCTATTTAATCGTGTCATTTTGACGGGACTGGAAATTAAAACAATCCAGCAGATAAGTGTTATATGTTGGAGAATATTATGATATCAATAAATGAAAGTATGCAGCTTTTTAACTTTAATTCAAATACATTTTATACTAAAATTTCTAGTTTTCGTCTTCCGCTTGAAATGGTCAACATCTCGGAACTTTATACGGTTATGAACAAATTTCAATTCATTTCCAAAATAGTAAAATTATCCATGATCCAAATTTATTTAAAACAATTCTTTAATATTACTCTCTCTTCAAGGGATCACCCGATTTTGTAATATTACATACCATCGCTCCTTTCAATTAAACCAGATTAAATGCGAAATATTCAACCATACAAATATATATATATATATATATATTGGGCTTGAATAATATAAGACATAAAGATGATTTCAGAATGCAGTGCAGTCGCAGTCAAAAAGATGAAAAGTCAACAGAAGTAAATGTCAATCATCAACAGAAGTAAATGCTCTTGTAATTAGTAGTCTTGAATTTTCTCTCTTTTTCGTTCAAAGAGAAAGTGTTGTCAGCATTTAAAAATCCATCCAATGACTGGTTTTTGTCGCGAAATAGAAAAACACATGTTTAGTTTTTATTATTATTATTATTATTTTATTATTATTCTCGTGTTGGAAGTGCAGAGAAAGAATCGTAATCGTTAAAAAATTTGAATTCGGGATTTTGAAGAAACTCCACATTTTAGGCTTTCCTGAGTTCGAAAAACACATTTTAAAAAAGTCTGTCTGTCTTCCAAAGATAATTTAAAGATATTCCGATCTACCAGATGAAATCTGGTATACGATCTTTACATCAAATTTTGAACAAAAACTGAGGAAGTCGGTCTGCCTGTCTGTCTGTTCTAGTATAAGTTAATACGATTACTGCAAACGGAGGGATGAATCAACTTCGACGCACAGATTTACCATCTGAATGTCGTATTATCAGTGTATGCCCTATCAAATTTGGAGCTAAATCCATCAAGGTCTTGAATATCTGTCGCTCTGTACTTTAAGATGCATAAAAACTCGATAACTCAAAAACACAACAACTCAATTATATCAAATTTGGTATACGATTTTGTGATTGCTGTTGTAACTCTGGGTCAAATTTTGGTTTCGATCGGTTAAAAAAAACGCGTTTTAAATTTTTGAAAAAATCAAGGATTTTGGGGGAAAAGGATTATCAAGGATTATGCAAATGATGTGGGAAAATCCTTTTCCCGCATATCAAAGATTATACGGGAAAATTTAGGTAGACGACTAAAAATATTTTGTTTTCTTTTCCCTTATATATCTGTCAGTCTGTCCATTTATTAATGTGATTTAAACACGATACCTAAAACAAATGAGATGAATTGATATCAAAATCTTAATTCTGTGTCACATTTCCACCCTAAGTAGCTAAGAATTCCTACATCTGCGCTTGGTTCTCCTCACTTTAAATGAAAGAAAAGCGCAGAACCCACTTTGAGTGAATCTGAGGATTTCGAAAGGAATTCAAAGTTCCAGTAATGCCATTAAATCTATAACTCATATCCGACTGAATATGCAATATTAATAATAAAAATAAGAAACCCTAAGTGTTCTGGCCTATGCAGCTGTTTTTAAGAATTTTTAGAAATAAAATGTGCCTCTTATTCTTTTGGGAAATTTTGTTTTGTTTTTATCGGAATGGATGGAAAGATTGCAATATTTTCATTTCTCTAATTTCTTCTTTCTAGATAAGCTGCGCGGATTGTTTATTTTTTTCACTGAAGCAGTTATACAAAAGACAAGATAGCACCGACGCACAGGGGAAAAGATGGAGAGGGGCACACCTGTGTAATTCATGCCTTTATTTGAACAAGGATATCTTTAAAAGAATGTGTCGTTTCAGCCATGAAAGGATGCTTAAATCCATTTTTGTCTTGATAGTTATCTAAGTAAACACCACGAATCCAGAAGGAGAACTCTTCGTCATTTCCGTTTTTTTTTTTTTTTTTTTTTTTTTTTTTATATATAGCTATATATATATACGTAGTTTATTTATGTAAGTAGGAATGGCAGACAGCCAGGTGAGATTAGAGATGAGGTGAGATTTCAATCCTTTCAGAAAAGAGCAAATACCCACTTTATCAGTTATGGTCCCTAGCTGAGTATATAAATACAGTAACTTCAACAGTTTCAACTTGATAACCTCTCTCGCTCGTCTTAAAACTGTTGGCGCCAGGATCCCCATATCACCCTTCTTCTTGTTTAACCAACATTTGAAACCGTAAGGGTTTGTAACAGTGATATCACTGGGGCGACTCGTTTCGTAACCATGACTGATTTTTTTTTCTTTGTATTTGCCGAATCTGGTGACACCATGCTATGTGTCTGGGCATTCTCTTATCCAGTAACAAAGCAGCGACGGAAATGATATTTCAGTATACAAAAAATAAACAAATACAGATTGCTATGATGGCGCAAAGAGAATAGTGCTTTGCAAGCAAACATAAAAACAGAAAATTTGCAAGCCTTGCATTTCCATAAGTAGCCAGAAATCCGACGAGATTATTGAGGACAATTTTTTTCCCCCTTTTCGGTTAAGAGATTGAAAACCTGCAAAAAATTCTGCCAATAATCGGCCTAACTATGCTATTAGAAAAACATTATTTTGTCAATTATTATACTACAATGTCAATGACAGACATTCCGTATTAATAGCCATCGAATATCTTAATTAAAAGTTCAGAAGTACACATTTTTAGCACAAATTCGTAAAATGATAATTTTAAACACAGCCACAATAAATGATATTTTACTAGATGATAAGCATGTGCTGTGCATTTTCTGTTTACTTTGTTACCTATTCATTTACAAGCAGTAGGAGTTAACACATGGATATTCAAAATACTCAGATGATACAAATAGTTATATCACACATGCCTGATAATCAATTTATAATCATTCAGAAACAATAGCATGCAGCTGCATTTGATTTTTTACAAAAAATGCTATGTTTTCCTTGCAAGATCAGTAGGATACAGATATGAATTTCGATAAAAATAATGAAAAACGGAAATATTGATCTTTCGGCGATCAACGGTTTATTTACCATATTATAGTATTAATTTAATTGTATAAACCAGTTTTGAAGAACTACAGTTTATTACAACAATAAAGTTACTGTTTTTTTTTTGTTTTTTTTTTAAATTGTATTTGTAGAGTAAACATGATTATTATGACCGTTTAATTATGCTTGCATAATGCTGATATTACTTCCAAAGGTTAAGGTTGAGGTCACTGGCAAATGTGTTTTGTGATAGCTCTCGAAAATGGAAGATGTGGATTTTCGTGATAGCGCCAGAGACAATCATCAAGGGAATAAAAATGGATGAAATCGGTACAATACTCGGGGTTGGGTAACTCTATCATGGTTTCTTCCCTTATAGAAAATATACAGTGCAGTAACGGCTTTGGGGTTTCGCCTGAAAAGAGGGGAAGGGGAAGGAAACTACAAACAATATGATAAAAGTTGCGTGTTTTATGTAATAGCGTGGTTTTACCAGACATTAACTCAGTAGTAAGATTTTCACTTACGCTTTCATTTCGTAATATATATACTTTTTTATTTGCAGGTATGCCGATTGAATTCATGTTTTTCAGTAACATAAAATCAAATTAATCATTTAACAATCCAAAATGTCGATAAACCGGGCGGACGAACTGGTCGCCAAAGGCAGGTAGTATGATAAAAGTTATACAGATTTCACACACACACATATATATATTTATATTAGAGCATACAAGTCATGCTATTTTTTTTTCACTTAATTCAAGCACATCCTCCGTATCATTTACTACCTAATTGCCGTTTCTGATTTTTTACAATATGAATTAATTTTTGGAACATTTTCATGCGCAGAAAAATAAAGCATCCAATGAGCCTTGCCCTCAAAATGTTTTTTCTTCCAATGATATGCTAAACACTTATCTTTTATTAAGAGGAAGCCAATAAAAATCATTCATGCATTATTAATCAAAGAGAAATGTTTTTATTGGATAGTAATCAAAAGCAACGCCCAGTAGAAGAATGAACTGTGTTGTGATAAGCCAAAATGCTTTAAAACTTAATCTCATCTCTGTTGTGTTTTATCTCAACAAATCTTGCTACAGAACTTCTCGTTAAGAAATCGGAAACATTTTTCAAAAAGCTCTCTCGTAAAGTATTGAAAAACAAACCAAACCAAAATTATTTCTGTTTTATAAGCTGCGCGTTATTTTGTCCTCTCTGTTGAGGAGAATTTAAATGTTTTTTTTTCTCATTGGTGTCAATCCGAATCCGCTTGTTGTTGACATGTTGCATTTAGCATCTTTTGCTAAAAGGACCTTGTTTCTCAGCTGCATACTGTACAGGAACACGTTAATTGACTCACGCAAAAATGTGATACCTTGTCAAATGAACGAATTCCCTTAAGTCATTCGGATTGGAAATCTTTCATCAAATACATATGGTTATGTTCAAAATATAGGCAAAATATTAGCCTGCATAATTGAGGAACCCATATAAAGTCTTCTCAATGAATGGGCGTTTCAGAATTTCGTCATGCGTTTCATCCGAAATCTCTTATGCAAAAAATCGCTGAAATGATGAGGAAACTTTTCAGTGTGAGCCACTCTGTCTTATACCAATTAAAACGATTGATTCTGTTCCATTAAGTAGATGATTTTTAAAAAGATGGATGCAAAGTTACCATATTATTTTCTCAAAGTGAAAGAGAAAAGCAGCTATACTTTTCTTTCCCTTTCCTTTACCAGCGTAAAAAGATAGAATTTAACTTCCTGCCACACTGAAGAGAATTGAAATTTTTTACTTTCAAACAATCAGTTGAACGTTTAACTCATATCTACAATTTGGGTTTAAACACAATGTACCACATTTCATCTATCTTCTGTTGTGTTGTTTGAATATCGCGTTAAAGTACATATGAACGTAAACTAATAGACAATGAATCCGCTGAAGGGTGTGGTCAGAAATTCCTTACGTATCTCCAATTCTAGTAATACGATTATACAAATCTGGTAATAAACTATCCGATTTCCTTCATCTGATCTATTCTAGTTTCGTGATACACTATTCACTTGCACACGCACGGACAAATGTCCCGTGAATGAATTTTATACCCTATTTGATACATATTTGAATGAATATTTCATACAATATTTTTAAGGCACTGTGTTTATATCGCGTTTATTGATTTCTGAAAGTACGGTCCGCCAGATAATGAACCCTTTGTTGGATTTGGCTCAAAATGTGACAGGTATCTACACTATAGATGTTAAATATGGGTACCGACTTTTATTTATCTAGCTTTCTTAGTTTTGTAATTATCGTGATAACTTATATTCGAACAACCGGACAGTCGGACTTTCTTTGAACGCATTTGGCTCAAAATTTGACAGAAATCTGCAAGTTCGGTCAAATACGTGGTGCGTATACCAAATTTCAATCATCTACTCAAAGCGTTTTTGAGTCATCTTTTGGCGAATTTTTGGCGATGACTAAACTTTCTTTATACTACGTATACGGGAAAGTAAAAAATGGAATGTTGCTACTATCTCGTTAGAAATATTCGAGAAAAAATTAAACATTTTTTGAATCCAGTATTACCAGTACGTACTCCCAGTATCTTATTCAGAGAGACTTTGTGCCAGACACAACAGGAAGAAGCCTTGGTCATTTATCTCTATTTTTTTTTTTTTAAAGTGAACAATTCTCAAGCGTGTCAACGAACTCTTGCAGCGTCCAAAACTTTCAAAACAAACTCCGAAGTTCGTTTTTTACGATTATATTCCTGAGGGGGATCACACAAAGGGATATTACATGACGTCCAATTTCCCACTTCCTTTAAAAATTCGCTCAAAAGTACGGGAAGGGGAGGGCTTCCGGTGCAAAGGTACAGGTTCCAGTCTTAAAAAGGGCTATTTGCTTCTAATGTTGATGCCGAAAACGGTGCAAAGGTCTTGGTCAAAGGTCGGCGCATTTCAATGGCAGTCTTCGAGGTAACTCTTTTTGGGGTAACAAAAGCAAAGCGCTTCGTTCACCTTTCCACGTAATCTTTTGTGCCGCCCTTTCTACAAGGCGGGTGAGATTCGTGCCCATAAAAAGAATCGGCAATTGATGTTCATGTTGTGAGGAACTAAACACATAGAAATTTTTGAAAAAATGTTTATGGGACAATTTGTATTCCTTCCAAGATTTTATAAACTGAAATTATCCTTGGGGAAAAAAAAAATGAAACAATATTCATAATCTGAAAAGAAAAAGACAATCAGATATAATGCTAGTTATTAATAATCTTGTAGAACACGGCAGGCTATGTTATTAATAATCTTGTAGAATACATTTCAGGGTACGGGCTACTTCTAATTTTTGCGGTTGCGGCCGAACTAGTGGCGTAAGTCTACTCTATTTATTATAACTTAATAATAAAAAAGGAATATGTACTTACCTACATAACTACAAATATAATATCAAATGCTGAATTCAATATAAAAAAATTCAAAATACATTAAAAAATAAATATTTTTCATCTAAAATTAGTTTCATCTAAAGTTAGTTCTCGTAGTTATAGTCAGTAGAAGACTTAGTCTGCATACTGTCCACTCATCTTGTATATCTCTATATATAATTACTAACTGCTCATGTTGGACTGGATTCTAAGTAGTGGTCTGCGAAACGGAAACGATATGTCGTCTTAATGACATTCATCATTGAAAATGTAGATTTACACAGGTAGATAGAACCAAAGAAGGATGTTAAAAGGTGTGCAACTTTTTAAAACTAGGATACGTCCATTAGATTCCAAAAGTTCTGAACAACGTGCTTTTACAATGATATCATTTTGAAGAAGAAAAACTCCGCTTTCCTCAAGAGATATTAAGAATACAATTTTCCATAAATATGTTTCTTTTAGTATGCGCATCTTAGGTCTTAATAAGTCTGGTCACCCCAAATGGTGATCCACCGGCTGATCGCGATCGACTTAATGCCCACCCCTGTCTTAGAAGAAGAATGCAGTTTTGGATGTTCAGAGTATTTTAGAATAACACTAACATTACTTCATTTACTACTGAAAGTGTTTTAAAAGTAAATTGCGAACTGTATGTTTCCATGAGTTAAATATTTCCATTAACCCATTTATTACTGGTGATTTCCCGATATAATAGACCTTATCTTATGAATAATTAATTTTTCAGGAATTGAAATCGTACTTTTTTGCTTTGAAAAGTAAATATCGATGGAGGCGAAGAAACATTCTAGACATGTTGCTGTAAAAAATATATATATATATATTTCATAGTTTTGATAACTGATTTTTATTATATTAAATCTTTTTTCAATACAGTCATGGAACATTAGAACGTTTATAAAACAACTTATTAATTTTCTACTAAATATGAATTTCAAGGCGATCTATTTTAATTACAACCCATTTTATTTCAAATTAAACTGATAACATTATAATAATGCCGATCAGAATGCCGCATCTTATTTAATAAAACACCAACATTAGTAAAATTTGTACATTTTGATGCTTTTTTTTTAACGAGCTTTTAAAATTGTTTATTTCATGATGAAGTTTCTTTCTCAAAGCGGAGAGAATGAATATTCAACTCCTCCACAATATACTGAACGCGTCGAAACGACTTAACTTCCAAATTAGATGGCGCATCTTATTCGCGACAAGCATTATTTTAATTTCTATATAACAATATCAAGGCATTGGAGATAATGATGCGTTTTTAATTTTTTTTGTGCGTTTTAAATTATTTGATACTTTCACTTAATTGCAGATTAAAAATTAAAAATTCAGTAATTTCCTCTGAGCTAGCTTTTTACTTCCTATTAGATAAATAAACGAGACAATTCCAACATAAAGATCCAAAGGCAATATTTTTTTTTTATAATTTTATTTCGGAATCCTTTTTTAGTGAGGATATCTCGGGGCACGCCAAATATACTTAATCAATAATATGCTCCCGAGCTTTCTTTAAAAGCAATATAAAAGAAATATATTTTTTTATTCAAGTTGAATCCTGAAGAGCATTTAAATACAAACTTTTACAAATTTACTCATAAGTTTTCTTAAAAATTAATTTCCTCAATTGCTTGGTTCGGAAACTCTCAGGGCACCGATACCGCCCCTAATATAGGAAATTTAAATAGAAGAATAGAAGACATCATAGATTAAATAGAAGAATAGAAGATATTATAGATTAAATAGAAGATATTATAGATTAAATAGAAGAATAGAAGATATCATAGATTAAATAGAAGAAATCATGAAACTGAGTTGAAATGCTAAACATTACATTTTTAAATATAAAGCAATTGTAAACGTGTTAAAATATAGGAAAATTTCAAACATTCAACAGTATTGGTAATATTAGAATACAATTTCATTCAACTATTTTGAAAAGTTGGAATTCCTAGATTTAGAAGAAACACTAAATAGAAAAATTCACTTTCCAAAGATATATTTTAAATCGCAAACTGTACTCACCTTATTTTTAATAAAAGCAAGTTATATTTAATTAGATCCAAGTTTGGCTCTATTGTAATTTTTAAAAAATTCAATATCTGGCTCAAAAATTATTTTTATGTTTAAATCGATATGAAAATACTTGGTGAAATACAATGTTCTTTGCAAATTGCAATTTCCCAATTAATAATGACAAACAGGAATTAAAAATGATATTTTAAAAAGAAAAACTTATTTTGAAACTCTAAATTTGTATATTTATCGCTAAGAAACTAATTTAAATTGCCTCGAAAGATTTTCCAGTATTTTAATTTCACTTTCATTATTGCATAAATCAATCATTTACCAAAAGACACCTCTTCAACCAGTATACATTATTGATTTGCTATATAGTTTTTAATTCATATTTATTGAAAGAAAATCATTTCCAGAAAGAGGGCTATTGCATAAACGTCTCTAGATAAAATACGAGTATCAAATTCACAATAACGATTGCGTTATCAAATAAGATTTTATTTAAGATTAATGAAACATCTTTAGCAAGCGTGTCTTTTCGTAATGCGAAACATTTAGATAAAAATGATTTTCGATAATGGAAGAGAAAAATGAATTAATTGTCTTTGCAACAGATAACAAATGATCTTTTGCCTTTACTCAGCGGATAGAGCAAACTATTTACAAAAAGTTACAGATGGTGCAAATACTCAAGTTTTAGCAAACTGCTAACAACTGAATAATATTCCATGCGAGTATTTAAGTGAAGTGAAATAGAAAGATTTATTTTTTTTAAATATCAGAGTAGGTATAAAAAAAATTCTTAACATTCAGCAGAGATTCAAGGAACATAAATTTAATAATGTTTAAATCTTAAAAGAAAGTCACGTTTGAAAGTAAATTTTATAGAATATTAAGCACAGAAAATTAATAGTATTCACTCTTCATTTGAATACTTATAAAGAACATTTTAATTTTTATTTCTAGAGTAATGATAACCGAAAATGAAATGATAAATAAAAAATTCTCTGCACTTACCTGGACAGCTTGCAGTTAGCAAGAAACCCTATCTTTCAAAACATGCCATGTGAAGTCCGCAGCTAGGAAAGATCTTGCCGTCCGCGTACTCAAATCAAAACAAACCAGCTGCGAAACAACCTCCCGAACATCCAGGTGTAGCTGGGGAAGGAGTGCGGAACCGCAAAGGATAAACTCGTAGCAGCCTACCTATAAAATAATAGAAATGGGCACTTGTAGGCACTGGAATGATCTTTACAGTTCTGTGCTGCTCTTATATAAATTATTTTGGTGAGAAATTGGAGAATATAGCGAATAATAAAGCAACACACTGATATATCCCCCTCCCCCTTCTTTCCAAAAAAGTATAATTTTCGTTAATAAGAAATGATTATATCAAAAAGTTAATTTGTTGTATGCAAATTTTAATAAAAAGCTTTGTTAATTAGTTGCGAAATGCAAACGATTTTTCATTTTTATACACAGGAAAAGCTTAATTGGCCCAAGGTACTCTAATATCGATTAAGAAAAGATTATTTTCGATAGTTTTCTATTGTGCTTTATTCATTTACGTATGTGCAATTTTTTAATCACTCGAATACAAACGAAATTTTACATAATCCATTACGTTTTGTGAGCAACAAAATCTCTCTAATCGGTTACTTTTGTTACTTCCTTCTTTACTGGAAAATTCATTTGTCAACAGTCTGTTTGGTTTTATTACATTCATTAAGTTCATTTGGTTTTATTACATACATAAAAATTAATTCGCACAGTATCTATGTCAAGTAATTTAATCTGTAAAATACAAATTCCTAAGCTAAAAATAATTAAAATGTTTGAACATTTTATAAACTCTTCATTAAAAAACATATTTGTGTATTAAGACTGTTTTGTCGCTTAGAGATTAGTTAAATCTATTGTTTATAAAAAAAAATCTTATATTGCATACAGTATTATGCATAATTTAAGCATATTTGATCATAATGGTCATCAAATGTTAACATAACATAATATAGTGAACAGCAATAACAAACAACAGTAAATGTTTTTATCCATAATTTCTATTTTAAAAACATTGAGCTGACTATAACATTTTACGATTGGTGCCGCCGCAATGGTGGCATTTTCACACTGTCGTAGAAATCGGCATATTATAAAATCTGTGATCAAAATTTAACCTTACAGTGTATGTGTAACCATTTGTCTAGACGTTTTTATTTCCATTTATATGCTTCACACGATTGTTCCAAAGAGCAAGAAATCCTCTCTGAGGAACAATTAACCCTTTCATAATACACAAAAATGATGTTATTTTTTATATAAAAATAAAGGTAATAAAAATAAATTGTAATAATTGCAAAAATAATAAACATTGTTGATGTTTGATTAGGGATTTTCTGTCTGATGTGTGATTTCATACTAATCAGTCTGTATGATAAGCTGGACAAACATTAGGCGACTCATTTCCATAGAAGCGCATTCGTAATGACCTTTTAATGTGACCAGCATGATTCAAACGGCGACTGAACCAACCGGAACTGGAAAAGTTCCTAAAGGGTGGAGATCGGGGTCAGAATCAATAAACCCAAACGACTCAATTTTACACCATCCGCTTGAACTACACCTCTGGTCCATTACTGCCCCCCCCTCTCCAAGATCTAACAACTGTTTATATAGGTGGGTGAGTCATGGCCAAAGTAGTAACCGATGTCCAGTTCTCAGAGCTGTTCCCATAGAAGTGTCTCCGTAATTATAGTAATGGGAAAGCGAGCGCTAGCTCATGCAGAGCGAAGCTGACCAATGGTCATCCACAAATCAACCCCTCTCTCCCGCGGATTCTAAGGTCCATTATGCCGGGTCTCTGTGGACTGCTGACCGCTGGCCGGCCAGAGACACTGACGGACACGCGACTTGCCTTATCCGGCGTCTACCCTTTTTCCGGAACGGTTTGATTTGCTGCTGCAGTAAAAACCTCCTGCAGGTCACATCAGCAATTGCAGCCGTAGCATTGCCATTCTGGATCCATAATGGCAAATCAAACGGTTGGTTGATGAAAATTTAATTCACACCCTTTCAAAATGTGAAAGTGATATGGAAATATTATATCTTTATTATGTGCAATCCTATAAATATTTTATGTGCTTTATTAATTTAAAATGCACAAAGAAATTCTTTCACAGTGTCTACTTCGGAGAATTCCAAACTGTAATTATAATAACCTTTCAATATTTGGCCTCAGCATTAATATCAAAAGTAAAATAATTCAAATAAATCGATTTTTCTATAATTTTCTGAATCCTCAATAAAAAATGCGGGAAAGTTTCTTTTAATATTTCTAAAGCTTTTCCTTTTTAAGTGAATCAAATTATGCTTTTCCCCCCCTTAGAAATATCAGCGTACAGAAAAAGGCAATTAATATAATCTGAAAGGTGAACACTTTAATTCCGCTTTTTTCTCTCTCTCTTCTCTCCACCCCCACCCCCTCTCTCTTAATCTTTTCATTGAGAAGTCATAACCATTTTGTATTTGCTAAGAAAGAAAAATGCATATGGAATGTAGAGCGCATGTAACTTAGATTATTGAGTTCTGTAAATGAGATACAAAATTTGCCTCGCATAAAATTCCCAGATATTTCTTGGTTATGAGATCCCTTTTTGATAATTTATTTCATAACTATTCTTTTCCGCTTGCTTTCGTATTTGCTTATCGATCGATAAGTATCGATATGTGCAGTTACTTTCGAAAGATAATGGAACTTTCTACATAATTCTAGAACAAAATATATAGTTATTTTCGCCTCGAATATTTACACTTTAAGTTGCATTTAAAAGAGAACAACAGAGCAACATTTACATGATTACAACAATTACATCCCAGCACTAATGCACAGTCTATTCAAGTACAGTCAAGTACAGACGCCAAAGATGCAGCTGAAATTTAGGTAAACAAACATCTTGTTTTTAAGATTGACCTTGTAATTTTGAAATATAATAACATACAGAGGCTCACACCTGTTGTAATATCGGTTTTGATAATATTCAACGACAAACTAATAAAATAACATTTGACTCTGACACATGTAATACGCATCAAGTTTTGGCAAAAAATAAAACTACGAATAAATCGTCAGTTTCACATCAGTGGAATACTTGGCTAATATGTTAAAAACAGATATGGTTGAATGAATTAAATATGCAGGGTGTCTCGAAAACCTTGATTGGGGCTTTTATTCCTTAAATATTGATCACAGACATATACTGTAAATTACAAAGTTGCGTAAAAAAAAGGTGCAAAATGCTATGAAATCGATTAAAATTTTCAGGGGATTAAACTTTAAAAAATACAAAATTTAAATTTTTATACTAACATTGTGCAAAAAAATTCCCACTAAGTAAAATGTTCCCCATCCTCTAATAAGGTCATGTACAAAATTTCAGAATTTTATCATGAAAACTCTCAAATATATGTTAAAACAAAGTTGGTGAAGGGCGGCCAATCACAAATTAAAATGCAAATATTTACAGCTTCAGTGCAGATGACGCGACGCAGGAATACATCATCCTAAGGAAATAAAATATGCTTGATATCTTTATGTTTAAATACAAATTTTAAAATCTATGCTTCCTGAAAAATACTTTAAAATTTTATATCATGAATTACAGAATATAACTTAAAAATAGCACAGTCAATGAACTTGTAAAAAAACTTATGTCATCTTTCCTTTAAGCAATTTTTCCTTTATGCAGACTTTCCTTTATATAATCTTTCCATTAAGTTCTGCAATCTGTCCTTTAAGTTATTATTTCTACAAATTTTTAATACTTTTGAATCAATAAATTGCAAAATTATTATTTATTTATTCAATTACTTTCTTTGTTAAATTGTGTATGACCCCTAAAACACGAACATCCGACATGATTTTTCCACTTTGCGAACTCTTATCCAGGCATCGAAAAGTGATTTAAGTCAACATTTATAAAATTTCATATCTTTGAGAGTTTTCATGATAAAATTCTGAAATTTTGTACATGACCTTATTAGAGGATGGGGAACATTTTACTTAGTGGGATTTTTTTTTGTACGAAGTCCGTATAAAAATTTAAATTTTGTACTTTTTGAAGTTTAATCCCCTGAAAATTCTAATCGATTTTATAACATTTTACCCCTTTTTTAGGAAACTTTGAAATTTACAGTATATGTCTATGATCAATATTTAAGGAATAAAAGCCGCGGTCAAGGTTTTCGAGACACCTTGTATATTATACTATACTTAAGATTCAATAAAAAAATATTTTGAAAGTAGAATGAATGGGTTCTTTGGTTCTAAAAATTTTTTATCTTTCACTCATTTTACGTTAAATATATGCTTTGATGAGTACCTAAATAACAATCTTCTCCGATTCATCGAAACCTTCTATGCAGAAAATTCATTCTCTGGTATAAGCGCATCGTCACTTTACGTTCGCATAAAAGACTTTTCTCCTAAAAGAGAGAGAAGGAAACCGTGAGGGTGGTCTCTCCAAAACTTTCCCGCATACTCTTTAATAAAAGGGCTATCCCAAAGAACGGCTTACATGGCATCGGAGCGCAATATGATAGAGAACTATAATTGTAGCCACAAAACCACAAACCAAATTTGATAAATTTAAGTCACTGCGCTTTTGATTCATCACATTTGCATGTTTCTGAAAGTACAGAGAGAAAGATGATCAAATCCTCATTGGATTTATTTCAAAAGATGTGAAAGCTGTTGAGTTTGTGCACTGAATGTTATCCGTATACCTCACTTTGTTTGTAATTATTTTGTTAACTTACAGTCGAACAGCCAACTTACCAATCGAGATAACTGGACTGATTTTGCTTGAAATAATCTACAAATTTAGTGCAAAGTCCGTATACCAAATTTCATCTGTCACCCAAAGAGTTTTTTAGTTATCTTTGTTACAGACAGACAGACACAGAGAGAGAGAACGACTTTTCCCAAAAATGTGACTTTTTGAACCCAGGGAAGTCTGAAATGTGGAGATTCGTCAAAATCTCAAGTTCAAAATTTTTTGAAAGATTACAATATTTTCTCTATATTTCGCATAAAGAAAAAAAAAATGAACAACTGATGCAGATCGATTCCATTATTCAGTAATTAGTTACTGGGAATTTCTGCACCTCTCTTATTTCATCCTACAAATCGAGTTTACCGCAACTTGAAAGATTTATACACATTTTTATATTTGAAGATAATAATATTCCTATTAACACTATTTTTGCCAGTTCGATTCTTGAGCAAACATTTTATTAAATGACATCCACCCTCAATAGAACAAAATATTAATCCATCAAATCTGTCAATCATACGATTTTCGAAATATAGGCTATGAAATAAGATCGCATCAAAATGGTACAAATAATAGTAATAATAGTACAAATAATAGTAATAATCACTTTGTTATAAGAGAAAAAAGTTTCGTCAAAAGCTGAATAAAAGAACAACAGGAAGCACGTGCTTCTAAATATTGAGTAGATGCTTTTTCTCTAGTTGCTAGCTTCTTTTCACCATGAAACCATTTAAATATTGTATTAAATTTCATAGTTGATAGAATATGTCCTTTTATAAACTCTCTTCTCGTTGAAGAGTAGATAGAAGCTGAGGCGCCATTTTCAGCAGTAATATTAAGTTTTTAAAAAAGATTTTTGGTGGAGTGTTTCAAAGATTATATTTTGGAATATATGAATTTTTAATTTATTATCATCATTTTTGAAATTTAAAATTAGGTCCATGGGAAAAATAAAAAGCAAATCTTTATGAATTACTGAATAGATGGGATAAATGCTTGTACATTATGCGTATAAATTTCCTTATAAAATGAATGCATAGCCATACTTCGTTTTAAAGATAAACTTATAAAATTAGAGAAATAAATGAAAACTTTTATCTGGAATTATAATGAAAATAACAGAAAACTATATTTATAGTGCCTTTAAAAGATTCATTCTGCGAATGGAACAATTCGATCATTTTTAATTTATCGTCAGTATATAATAACAACGTATCAATTCATCACGCAGTTTCATATAAAGTAAAGAGAGTAAAAAGAAAAAAATTCCTGATATTGTGATCTAAACATTTAATAAATATTTTTCAGAATCCTCCATTATTTCAGTTTCTTTTATTCTCTTATAATATTATGAATCAGATTAACATATTTTAATTTAACGTTGAATGGAAATATGCTGTAAAAATGAGCGAAACACGTTGAGTCAAAAGAAAAACGTTGTCATCAACACATGACTAAAAATTTTGCTTTTTGAATAATGATGGCAGATTTAATATTTTAATTGGTATTCATTTCTAATATAGACAAACAATTAAACTGTTTGCAGATTATTTTCCACGTTATGTACTAATAATGCTTCATTGAAATTTATATTCAATTACGGTATTTCTTTAGATTTTTTTAGACACAAAAATAAGAATTGAAAAAGAAAAAAAAATGTAAAAGTTTTCTTTCTATAAATTAGAGATAATCATTTTCACTTAAATATTCACTTAATTTTTCACTTTTCACTTAGATTCAAATGCATTTTTCAATTAAAAATACAACGTAATTGAGGAAAAGGTCCACGATGATAATTTAATGTTGATCGCTAGTTGGATAATCCGATTTTGCTATTACACAAGTTTCATGCTTCGCTTCTACCCTTTATGAGAATTTAGAATAAGAAGAGCTTAGAAACCCTTTACATTTGACATTTAAAAAAGAGAAAATAAAAGCATAAATAAATTTAAAGATTCTAATTTTATTTAACTAAACGATGTGGTAGATAGTGGTTTCGCAATCCGATACGTTTTTTTTTTTTTAACTATCGGGCTGACGTAAGCAAAAGGGATTGCAAGCTCATATCCAAAGCAAACACATGCTCACAAAAATGATAAGCTTAAGTTTGTGTTAGTCAGATTCTGTTTTATTTTATCGTTGCATTTCTCTCAAGAAAACAACAGAAGTTTCTTACATTAAAGTTTATAAGCAAAATATTTTAAAGTTATAAGAAGACAATAGCTTCTATTTATTCATCTATGTTAAGATTTCACGAATTCACTGACATAGTTAAAAGAATTGGAACTAATCCAAATTTAGAGCAAATGATTGTTTGATTGATTGGTAGTTATTCAAAGCAATGAAAGCTTACTCTTTATATATATAGCTATAGAAAAGAGTTTTATATCAATCAGGTAAATCTTGAAAACAAATCTGGAGAAATACTGTTAAATGTGAGCACTAATCAAACTGAAGGGGAGGAAAATATCATAGAGGGAAGTCTTGAATTTGAGCTCTTCTCTGTCACGCAGCCAAGATTAAGAATACATTCGACAAATCAAGGCTGAAGAACGGATATTTAATGTAAACATTATGGACATTATTTGACCTTTCAAGATCAAAGAGAAACTGAATAAATTTTGTACCAAATTTAGAAGGGGTATACATCAATTAGAAGAATTTTTTGAAACTAAGCCTTTCAGTCGGAATCCATCAAGAAAAGTTTCGCTCCATCGTTGTTTTGTTTTTACACGCTCATATACGAAGTATACAAAATCAAAATTTTCCCCTCTAGATTGAGATGATCGTCACGTTTTAGATTTCTTTGAATCAGAAAAATATTAATAATGAATCTACGATATAATCAAAACCATTATATTTTGTTATCTCGAAATGATCCAATAAATACTCCTAAAAGAGTGAATGAAATTTGAAATTTTAACTTATTTAATCGAATTTCAATCAATTTGTATAATTTTTTTATTGACTTTGCCTTAAAACAACTTTTTTTTTCTTCAAAATTGCTTTAATAAAAAGATAATCGAAAAGCTATTGAAAAAGGACTCAACGAATTCTTTTCAAAATTTCATAATTTAACTAGCTGACCCGGCAAACGTTGTTATGCCATATAAATTATTTCTAGTGGATATTTTGGTTGTTAATTAAAAAATAAAGAATGTATTGTAAGTGTGTGGGGATGGGATCTATGACAGAAAGAGGAATGGAGCGCTGTAGATGATGATCGTCGATTAAAAAAAAAAAAAACAGCAACCATTCATTTCTCAATACAATGCATTTCATTAACATAACGAACATATACATTGTCTGATATCTTAAAATTAAACGTAAAGTGAAAAAAGGAATATATTTTTTATCCTAAAGCATAAAAATGAAATAGTGAAAAGCAATATTCATTACGAAGAGTAATTGAGTGTACGATATTTTTTGTCAGTCCGTCTTTAGCCAACACAAATAAACGCGATGGTTTGCCCACGCGAGAACATGCCACGTATAATTGCCCGTGTGAAAAACATGGTGTGCCCAAATCTAAGCCGCAAACTGACATCTTTGGGCCTTGCGACTTATTGATTGCCATTGCGAATGCCAATCTAATAGGAAATTAAACGCATTTGAATTCAATTGGTACGTCTGTGAGAATCATTGGAAAACAATTTCGGCTCGGAATTTGCCATTCAAAATGGTGACTTCAATAACGTTTTTCATCATTTTTTTTAATGATTCATCGTGTGCTATTGCACAGTCGTTGTGGGTTCAAATTCCGAAGTAAAATAACCCGAGATCGAACTTTCAGTCGTACAAGGTGTGGTGACATACCTGGCAAATCCAGTATGTTCAAAAACTCTGTTGAATAATTTACAGCTTCGTTAGCATTGCAAATTTAGGATAACATGTCTCCTGGCAACGACTGCTGTATATTGAAGTTTAAATCGTCGACGTCCAGAAAAGGGCTCTTTCCGCCAGCCACGCATGATTCATATATTTGTGTGCGTGCATCGGGTAATATGCGGTCAATGAGAGCATTTTGTGAATCAACGATAGTGCAGAAATTAGTGGGCAATTTTATGCATCCAGTATTTTCATAGACAGCAACTTTGCAATCGCCGATATCTAACATTTGGTCCGAGAATGTGTCAGCAGATGGATCTTGTAGCATTTGGACGAGCATGTTCATTTTTAGATGGACTTTTTCTAACATTATGCCAAAGTGACGATGGTTTCAAGCAAGTATTGATCTCATCAGCGTACGTTGAACGTGGAATGACGGGATAGGGACACCCTATCGTTATGAAATATACTTTAGAACCTATTGTCATACCTTCCAAATACACATAAAAAATTTCATAAAAATCGATCGAGCCGTTTCGGAGGAGTACGAACACAAACACCGTGACACGAGATTTTTATATATTAGATTATTACTACATTGTCGAATGAAAAAAGGCTTGATTATTTTTAATATCAATTTTTGGATTTTAATTCATATAAAAGTCAAATATTTTAAAAACATGGTATTTTTTGTTATCAGATTCGACTCTCTATATAATTTTCTGCATCATGTGAAACATATTAGGAATTAAAAATATTAAATTTTCACATATCTAATAATTTTTTTAAAAAAATAACAAATTGAAAAAAAAGAGTTTTAAGTAAATATAAGTTTTTAACACTCATAAAAGAAAACCTCCAAACGTGTGCAATAATAACCGAAAATAGGCTGATGTCTCTTCAAAATAATAGATCCTTTCCACTAATTCTGAGAGAAATTTTTCATTTTTGATTAATTTTCGCAAAATATCTCAGAAGATATTCAGATGCTGCTTTGTTCCATTGCCAAATGTTAATTTTAAACAAAATAGCTCTTATTGCGAACGTTTTATGGAAATCCCCCCCCCCCCCCCCCGAAGAACGTTGTATCTGTAATAAATTCATACACTATTCTTAAATATTAGTCTTTTTTTTAATGACATCAAGTCTGTTAAGCACATAAAAAATAAAGACTCATTTTTCTGTCAGCGTAGAAGCTATTTGCAGTTTCCAAATGCTGCTCCCTGACCGACACATATCTCGATCTCTTTCCCCAATGATGGCGATCCACTCAGCAGTCCTCCTCCCCCTTCCCAAGAATAGTTTCGCAAGAGGTTGAAAGAGGGAAGTTTCTTGAAAAACAGACCATAAACTGCCTGGTAATTTCCAGTTACATCTGCAGAAGTTCTGCTTCAGTACCCAGACGGGATGACCGATCCTGATCCTGATTCCGATTCCGAGCTCTACGAGTAATAGTTCCTTAGAATGAGCTACATGAAAAACACGGAGCTGTACGAGGAATAGCTCCTCAGAATGAGGTACATGAAAAACAAATTACAGTGAGGCGATCCTGAGATGGTGTAAGCGAAGGGGGAAATGAAGCCATGTTGCGCGGATATAAAAACGGTACAGCAGCTCAGTGAATTATGAGGAGCTTCTTTCTACAAGAGTGTGCATTAACAACTCGTAGGGAAGCAATTGCTCTTTGATAGCCGTTAGAGGTCTCATATTTTCTCCCCCCACCCCACCCCTGAAAGATCATTTAAGAAAAAAAATAAGGAAAGTATTGAGCAATTATACTCAGTTACAAAAAAAAAAGTTTGTAGTTGTTATTTTAAAATATCAGTTTAAATCTCTCTTTGAAGGTAGATTCCAGAAATCTAAAATGTAATTCAAAATTAAATTCAATTAAATTAAAAATAAAAATTAAGAATTTCATATTTGTAAGATTTACATTTAACTTTAAGAAGTTTCAACCGTTAAGTCTAAATATGTGTGGAGGAAAAAAATAAACAATCTTATGCAATCTTTTATCTATCATAAAAAATTGCTAATATATTTTTGATTTGATTTACTACTCCTTGGTTCTAACTTATTTACGGAATAAAAGAATGAATTACGTTATTATTTTTAGTTCTTATTTTACCTTTTTTTTTTTTTTATTGGGAACAAACAAACGAACAGAAAATCAGTTCATGCTGTCACGTAATGAAGATCAAGGTCACTCCACTCATTTTGGTATCTCACAAAAGGAAATGTGTGATCTCACAAAAGCACAATCCAATAAATCATCATAAAAGGAAGCGTGCAGTTATAAGGCATATGTTATAATGATGATTTCGCATATTTCTTTTTAGACATGTGTTTTGTTAAAAACAAATTGCTTACCACATTCCATAAATTCTTAAATAAGGGGAAAAAAAGCATTGTAATGCAAATTCCTGTTCAGATACTGGACATCACAAAGCGAAATTGCTCCACTTTTGTTCCACAGTATATATTATTAGCACTAAAATTTTAAATCTCATTATCCATAACCCCTTTCACAAATTCGACGAGACTCGAATCAATTCATGTTCGATAGATGGGAGTCAAGTACACCGTTCTACTTTAATTTCGCCATTTATTGATCATTTTGCTGGAAGAAAATGGCAAAGCATAAAATGATGCTCAGTGAGATGTTGCATAATATGGTTATGCAACATTGCACGAACTAATTCCCTTCACAAATGGCTTTAGCTTATGTTTTACTGTACCGTTTCTGCGATCAAAGTGTAGCATTGAAGCAATTAAGCAATATTGCCAAAAGTGAATATAAAAAGTAAAGATTCATCTACGGATGTAGATAAATAAATTTTTGCCAGTTAGAAAGTGTGTTGACGGTTTATCGCTTTAAAAAAATACATTTTTGTAGCTTGAATTGATCAAATTGTTTATTTTAAAAATCGCTTTGTAGCAGTTACAATTACTGCCTTCTCCTTTCTTCATAGGTGGCACTACTAGAGCCACCTATCAAGAGCCATGTTTTCCCATGATTCCTCACTTTCTTGTCTCTGGTGTTGTCCTTGCTTGCCGTGTGTATTTGTTCTATGCCTTGTTCTTCAATATGCTTGTGTTAAATGTTTGTGCCGTGGAACTTAACCCGCTAATAAAAAGTAGTTCCTGAAACTGAACTCATTCTTTCATCCATGGCATAACACATAATAAAGAGTCTCGTCCCTCTACAGCTTCGAATTTCTGATTTCTACCATTGTAGTTAAACGATGCTAATTTTTTACTTTCTTGCATACGAAAAATGGAGAAAGTATTATAAACGTCAAGGAAATTCGAACTCGAGATTTTGGTGAACTTCCATGCTGCAGACCTCACTGATTTCGAAAAAATACATTCTTAGCATTATGTCTGTCCATTAATCTATCTGACAAATATAACTCAAAAACACTTGAAGTTAGATGAATGAAATTTGGTATACATTCTTTACACCAAATTTATACATTTCTTTCAGATTTTGAGCAAAATCTATTCAAAGGATGTCTGTCTGTCCGGCTGTTCGAATATAAGTTAATCATATTAATGCAAAACGAAGATAGCTAGAAGGACAAAATTCGCTTCACAGATTCAACTTTTATATTGTAAACATATCTAATTTTGTGCTAAATCCAACAAGAGGTTGAACATCTCTTGGTCTGACTTTTCAAAAGCATGTAAATGAGAAAACAAACTCAAAAACACAATAATTTAAATATATATGATTTCGTATGTTATTTTGTGACGTCAGTTATAGTACACGTCAAATTTAGGTTTCTAACCTAATTCTTTGAAAACCTAATTCATTCTTTTGAAAAAAAAATGCATCTAAAACACAACTGACATTTATTAGAGAATATGTGAGAAAGCTTTGGGGGTCCTCCTTCCATAAATATTTATTATATGGTTCCCTCAAAGAATGTTTATTTACGATTTTTTTAAAAATAATATCTTTTGCGGAATAAACATTTAAGCCTTTGTAATTATAAATGACATATTTTATACTCATAATGCGATTAAATTCAAAAGACAATCGTTTTACAGTAATTATTTTCTAATAATTTTGCAATTTTTATCTTTTTTTTTATTTTTGTTTTGCATCTCATACATCAATTCTCGTGAATTTTTATTGAAAATTTAATGCAGTTTAACTTTTTTCGTGTAATAGAATACAAGTATGAAAGATCTTTAATATAATTCTTAACGGGAAATCGCCGAAAATACAATTGTTTTTCCTCGAGGATAGCGATCATTATCAGCAGAAACTTAGATCGAGGTTCTCCAGCCAATCAAGATGAGATTTTTTTTTTAAATGTCTCTATTTATTATTTTTAAAATGTAGAATATTTTCGAAAATATTTCTCTTTCATATTACACATTTGGTGTTATGATGATGATTTAACTATAAATCTTGGTAATTTCAAGGATTTTATTATTCATTTACCTCTCATCCACATGTAAACACAAAATTAATTTGATGACCATCTTAAGAGAGTCAGTACGGATTCCATCTAAAAATAATTTGAAAGGAACGTTATATGTTTTCCCTTAAAACAAATAGCTCGCCATGATGCTGAACTCCAGCGTATTGAACCATAAGATATATCTCGTCACGTTGCTTACTCATTGTTATCTCTAAGCTTCAAAAATAGTTCAGATGACTCTTTATTAAGTCAACATAAGTTCCATTTCAATTTTGAGGAGGAATTTCATCCGATTGCACTTTTTTATAAACAGGTGGTCATGTTTAGGTAACCTTTAAAGGCCATTTGAGATTATCTAATGAAGCGTAAATTTTATTGAAACAGCTGGAAATAAGTATCGATAAGAAAATACAGAGGTCTGTTTAGATTATCTTTTACAAGATGAAAATATGTATGAAAAGATAAAACAGAATCTGGATTATCTTTTACTCCATAACATTTATTTAATGATATACAGATTTTGATGTTTTTCAAAATATATGATTTATTCATAGCAAATGAATTTTAAACCATCTGAGAAGAATAACGAGCAACATTTGTAATATATTATTGAAAAAAAAATGCATAGTAACGATTCAAACTCATGCATGTGTCGCGATAACTTGCGTGCATACTAGCACGTGTCATTCGTGCTGTGTGTGTAGCGATTGATTTTGTACATTGATATCTTTCTATATAAATACAAAATAATTTATCTTGTGCCAAAAATGAATAAGAGTGACAATGATAACGAGAATTTAGAAGTTTATAGAGTTAGCGGCGCAAGTAAAAAAAAAACAATTAGG
The DNA here is from genome assembly GCA_026543865.1 of Argiope aurantia. Classification (NCBI taxonomy): domain Eukaryota; kingdom Metazoa; phylum Arthropoda; class Arachnida; order Araneae; family Araneidae; genus Argiope; species Argiope aurantia. Next base: position 338,107 of record JAPMOR010118789.1, on the reverse strand, counting down.
TATTTATCTTACCAAGATTTTGATGATGATATAAGAAATGTAATTGAATACATCAACAGGTGAAAAGAATTCTAATGATTTAAATTGAGTTCCTCCAGAAATTTATCGAAATTAGGCTGAGTATTCTTTTATATTTCTCATTTTTCCCCTGTATATCACATGCCTCTCTATACATGCTTTTATAATAAAATTCAATTTTTTTTAATATTTCGTTACTGTATCGTCATCAAATTATTCAACACATCTTGTCCATAATAAATAACCAAATGAATGCCGCACGAATGAGCTAAGCATAACAGAATCAAGTTCAGTACAGTGAAACATCAGTGGTATAATTTTACACTCCATTAAATAGTTCTGAATATAATCCTAAAGTATGCAAGAAAATCAGTATAATCGAATCAAGTTTCGTTTAAAACCCTGTCTATAGAAAATAAGTTCAAAACAAGAATTATTTCGTTTCATGGAACTTTTATAACTTTACAAATCTTCACATTTAATACGTGCGGTCGGCCAACTTGATTTGTCAGTGATTATAAATACCAAAATGATAGTTGTAAGAAAAGTATTTCAGGAACTAAAATATTTATACAAACTAAAGGAGAGGAGAAAAAAGATAAAGTAGTAGCACATAAAACAAGCATGAATTAAACCTGTTTAGAATTATATCTATATACGTAATATAATATGTATATACATATACATAATATACATACATATATATAACATAATATATATATACATATACGTAATATAATGTATATACATATACTTAATATAATATGTATACATAATACGCTAATGTACGTGGCACAGAAATCGTTATTATTACATATTGTCGAATAGCAATATTCAAATGTGTACAAACCACCCTAAGCATTCAGCCTGCTTCATTGAACGATTTTACAGCTGCGTTTCATTAAACATTTCTCTTATTTAATTAATGTAACTAATAATGCAAAATACAAATGCTAAGGAGAGGACACCGACAAATCCAGTCTGTTAAAGGAAAAAAAATGTAAAAGAGCCGATGATAGAAAAATCAGGAGTGAAAGTAAGTTTAACCGTCGCCAGATAGATAATCGTTACTAATTACCAATGAAAATTGAGGTTCATATCGCCTCAAACTTTTTGTATTAGCTCAAAACTTAAAAAAGAAAAAAAAGGAGGGGGAGGGGAGAAAGAACAAAAAACAATAATATTTTCGTACAACTGTTTTTTTTTTAATTTTTAATAAATTTTTTAAGTTTAGTTTCATGCAAAATGTATAACAATATTTTTAAACTTATAATGAAATTTATACTCATTTCTAAGGCATTCATTCGCGTGCTTTTACCAATCATTAGCTGCGAGGTTGAATTTTTACTCAGACTTTTATTCCATCATATAGATACGCTTTTTATCGTGCTCACGCAGTAATTTGATGTAAACTGGTTTAATTAAATTCACATTTTTCAGCCTTATCAAATAACAAGGTGAATTTTTTTTAAAAATGCATTCAATATTAAATCGTTTAACATCCTAAAAACTAAAAAAATCAAGAATCTGCGTGAGCAAGCTGTTCGCCATAGGCGGCAAGTAATCTATTATTACGTAAATAAAACATAATGTACTCATTATTAAACAAGTATTCATAGTTGTATGTCTGTTTCTCTAACAGACTCAACAAAATTAAAATATTAATCTCAACCAAAAGGAGAAAAACTTTTTCAATAAGTTATCAACTTTTGGTTCACGATAATAACAGTTTTCATTTAATAATATTAGCTACTTTTTATGAAGTATATTTTTTTTCGTAGCAAGATAAAAATAATTCGGAAAAATATAAATGAAAACAATTATATATATATATATGTAATGATATTTTAATTCTAATTTCAATTTAATTAATTTCCAAGATTTTATCTTAATTTAGCCCATAGTAACTTCATTCTAATATATTCTCTTATTTCGTGATCCAATTCCACTTTCGGTTTAATTAATCCCTTTGTAAAAATAATGCGCCATCAGTACTACTTATTAAAACGAGAGCGATACTTTTACCCTTCAAAAGGTGTCAAAGGTCACACGTGTATTGAATTGGCGCCTGGCCAGAAATCCAATGTTATATAAGGCTAGATGTCATCTGTTTGGCCCTTTTTTTCCCTTTTCTTACTTCTGTGTGTGCCGCGCTGCGTTTTGTTGTATATAATCATGCCTGCCATTTGGAATAGAATAAACGTAATTAAAAATACCAAATCTTTTCACTGTTTCGAACCTGCATTCTACTTCAATCAAAATATGTTATATATATATATATATATATATACACACATATATTCGGAGCAATGAACATATTCTTGTCTTAAGTTAATAAATATGCATAGAATTCCTTTTCCGAGTGCAAAGGGTTAAATATATAGATGAAAGATGCATTGTTGAAGATATCTACAGTAAAATGATTCATTTTAAATTTTAGAAAAATGTTCACTCTCAAAAAATATTTTAGAATTACAGTAAATATGGATTATGAAAAATCTATTTTCATGAAAATAAAATGAGATATTCTCTGAAAGCAAATTTTCAATGATAAATTTTAAGGAAGTAGAGTCAAAAATATATATTATATTAGTTTCACGTCTAGCCACGAATAAGAGATATATTACTGTACAAACCATTTTTTTAGGAGAAATCTTTCACAAATTTCGACCTTTAGAGATTAGTTAAAAATAAAAATCTTACCTCTCTGAAATCTTCACAAAAATTGAGGCTTGCAGAATTTCTTAAGCCGATGAATAAATATAAAAGTGAAATATTTATAATTTTTTTTAATTTTATAAAAACAGTCCATATTATTTAATATAATAAATATTTCTTCAAAGGAAGAAAAGATTTTCTCATCTTTTTTTTTTTTTTTTTAGGAAACAGTTTACAAGTCTTTGACATTTAATTTTATTTCCCACAGTAAAAAAAGTTAGAAAATTGTTTCGACATAATAATAATAATAAACTGTCATTCTTTTTTGTAATACATGAGTTTAGATGTCTTAAGTTTCGTAAAAATGTGATTTTAAAATAGCATTATGAATTAAATATGAAAAAAAAAAACTGCTAAAAAATTTGGTATTTCCATAAAATAATTAATTTTAAAGTAAAATTATTTTACTCCTAATAATCAAATATGCTTTTGAATAAATAGTAAATATTAAATGCAATAAATACCAATTTTATTATTATTCTTGAATAATAATAGTCGCAATCATTCATATATTATGAAAGCAAAAGTAATTTTAAGATTAGAAAAATATTCAGCGTGTTGCCACATCTTTTTTAAAAAAAGGAAGTACTAATAATTTTTTTAAGCGTAATAATAGTGTATACAAGAATATTTTACAGAATTTTATACAAATAAAAAAGTGCTTCTTTTTCTTTCTTTCTTTTTTTTTTCAAAATATATATACTCTTAAGATATAACTTATTTTAACTAAAATCATGAAAGAATTAAAAATATATTTCATTTTTCGAAAAAGTTACTTTTAGTTATTAATTTATACAATCAATTGAGGATTGTTGAATTAAATATCCTAGACAAGAAAACCTTAAAAAAAAAAAAAAACTCTTACATTTCATATAATATAATTTCTTCGGGCAAGGATATATTTACTATCAATACATAAATATATATTACTATCAATCAAGGATATTTAATTCTATTTACCACAATACTATTAATCAAAGATATATTTACTATCAATATAGTTATATTATTTTCAATCAAGGATAGTTAATTTTATTTACCACAATAAAAATTACCAATATTGGTTTCGGATTCGGAGAAGGTTGATATAGATTAACGGAAGAACACAGAAATTCATTAAAAGAATGGAAGTTTGGCTTATAAAATATAATTTGACGACAAATACAAATAAATTTCAACTTCATGTTTCCCTGCAAGAATTTTTTTTTTTTTTTTTTACTATTTATAATATTTATTATTTAAAATATGAAAGAATCTTGAAATTAATTTTGATCAACGAATCGCCTGACTTTCCGACTTCAATATTATTAATGAGAAAAATTTAAACTTCTAATCCAATATCCAATAACGCCTCCCTCTAAATTTCTAATAAGTCCCTCTAAATTTAAAAATAAACATTTTAAATTTTGAAGATAGAAGCATGAAGTTGTGTATTCACACATGAATGAAAGATAAACATTTTACTGATTGACACTTTTATTCTATGGCGGCCGTCAAAAAAAAATATTTTTTTTTTACCAACCTATTCAGAAGTCCAAGTATTTTCATATAATTCTCAATCTTATTTAATGAACTTCGTAAATGGAAGTATTATCTTGATCAAATATTTAGGAAAATAAACGCGTGGTTCGATTTTTCTGATGTAATACCTAATAACAGATACTTGCAAAGCGTTCTAACATATTCTTTTTGATTTATTGGCAGCCGCCTTCTTTTCCCACTCGACTGAATAAATAAAATTCTTAAAAATAAAGATGCTGCCCCTATACAGACTGAAAAATCCCATTCTATTCGAAACCATGCTGACATCAGTGCAAGCCGTTACTACGTGTTGTAAAGCGCATTTCATTCTTTAGAGCCTGCTCCTTAATCCTTTTGCTCAGTGGTATATTAAAGGAAAAGTTTTTTTAAAGCATAGAAATTCTTAAATTGCAACTAGTGAGCTTTAGGCGGCATATTGTACTGCATTATCCAGTAAAGAAAAAGATTAAGAGATTAGCTTATTGTACAACCTCAACTGTCAGAACATCAAATCTTGTATCAATAGAAGCTTTCAAGAAAGAATAAGGACCCTTCTTTCTACAAAACAAAGATCTTGTATCTATTTCAATAAAGATAGGATGTAAAAAAAGTCCATGGACATGGAATGCCCCTATAACAATTACTATGAGAATAAAGAATGAGGGGGTACATTCTTTGGATATTGGGAATGAAAGGATTAAAGTAACGAGACACCTGCAAAAAAAAAAAAAAGTCTACAAATAAACAATAGGAGGAAGGGGAGGGTAATCGAAGCCTTCTAGCTAATCAGGTTAAGATGGAAATTCTAAGAAGATTAAGATGCGAAAAGTACAGATCGATTCCGAAAATAAAACAGTTACCGCGCAATTCATGAAAAGTGGAGATTAAGCAACAAACATGAAAGCAAATCGAATGAAGTCTTCAGCAAGGAATTAAGATTATTTATTCTAAGAATTCTGTTAGGTATAGGCTGAAGGAAAAAGAGCTCGATCGGGATTAGAATGTGTCACTTTATGGGGCGCATATATTCTTCAGGGATTGGAAAAGGAAAAGTGGAGCTTGCACAACTAAAGAAAATATCTACAAAAGAGAAAGCAATAGGCTACGGTTAAAATAGTAATCTGTAGGACAAAAGATCTGGCGATGCGAAAAGTGCAAACCATCTGAAAATCTAATAAATAATTTTTTTGAAATTGATCTTCTATTATGAACATAAAAAAAAGGAAACTGCGAATAATGCAGATAGTTAACCCCAGCGCCATTTTCCAAAAAAATACCTTTGCACTCTCTAGAATTGTTTATAGAACCTACCATGAAAACCTACCAGATGAGTCATGACCACGAGGAATTCAGGGTATAGATGCTCTTTCTGGGTTAAGTCCTTAGGGTGCACTGTGACGGCAAAATATCAGCACGCTTACACTTTTTAAAGCAAAATATGAGGAAGCGAAGCTATAATAATATACCTTTATTGAATTTATACTTGTTATGAAACTAGGGACTATTAGATATTATTTTACTCATTTGGATCAATAGCTCTTCTCTAATCAATAATGACAAGCAATGATTGTTACGATTATTTCCCGTTGAAATATCTGACATTTAAATTAATTATATTCTTCGCACAAAGTAACGATAGAATGAAAATAATTTGATATATAAGGATATTTTTATTGCTTTTGGCAAATCTTATGATAAATATTTCATATTCTATAGCAAATAGAAGCAGCAATATTTTTAATTTGTCGCATCCTTCTTGAGCATTCTGCAACTGGAAAAGAAATTCAGTGCACTAAATGTAGCGTTAATTAAATAAACACTCTATTTCAAAAAAAAAAAAAAAAACCTGAAATTAATTGAATTGTTTTAATGCATATTATAACAGTTCTTTCTTCCTTTGTTTTATTTTTCTTTTCACTATTATCTGTTTCTATCCAATATTTCTAAACATTCCGTTTTTTTGTTGTTATTGTTGTTTACTAATTTTTACAAATGTAAATATAATTTTACAAGAAAAGCATCTGTTGTAAAATAGCCACAAACGGTAGTCACAAAAAACAACATTTTAAGAATACTGTTCGCAATTATTTTTTTTTCAATTAATCGTATCATCATATACATTAACCTTTCATATCAAGCAAGACGTGTTTTGCGAAGCTAAAAGTGCTCTTCTTACTGTGCAATTGCTCAAAAAGAAGAAGAAGAAGAAAAAAATCAACTTTCACGCACTTTTTTTTTTTAAGTCTAATTTAGAAAATATATTTATCATTTCGGTTACCTTCATTGCGAAATAAGATTATAGGAAAGAACATTTCTCTTGATTAATGAAATTTTTCGCTACTGTTAGTGACCCGGGTTTAAAATCGATTGTACATTTTACAATATGTACAGATTGCGAATGGCAATAAAATAAATATATGTATTTTGTGTATTTGAAATAAATTAAAATCTAATATGTTTATATCAAAAAAATCTTGTAAATGTGATTTCCTTTTTCAATGTACTTTATATTAAGTGAATACATACCATTCGATGAATACATTCTTTTAAATTTTTAGTCCACTTAAGCTATATTTTAACTTAGGATAACATAAATTGAACGAAATGTGAATTATATACCTAGAGCTTTTGAAAGGGTTGATATCTTTACATTTCGTCTCAAATGGATAATACATAATATACAGAGAAATGGTTTCATTAGTATTTGTTGATGTTGTTTTTAGAATGCTTTATCATCACACCTTTTTTATTTATTCGTCATACTTTTCGAAAATATTCATGCGGAAGAAATGTCTATCGAAATGAAGATCAGGCCACTATTACGTGAATAAATATATATCATTGATGTAAGAAGTTAAGAGGGGATAATAACCGACTCTAAAAATTTTGGAAAGAGTCAAAGGTTTTCTTTTTTTAATCTGTCCCCTTTCTTAGTTGGTGGAGTAAAGCAAACTTTTCATAAAACATTTAGTTGTTTATTAAAAAAAAGGACTTTAAGATATTTTATTTCCTATTTATTTCATAACGCAACTAAAGAAAAATATTCATTAATTGCCTTTCGTGTTTAAAATTTTGTTAAGTTTTAAATATCTCAGGTCTTTTTTGAGAGCTGATGGGAGAAGGGTATCCACTGGGACATCGAACTTTTTCCTAGACAACTCGTGAAAGGAATCCCCTTAATCCCAATTTCTGTTTCGAGTCGCACATATATACATATAATGGAGCATTTCCTGGATTTGAAAATGTACTTAGCATCCTTGTATTTTAATTTAAATACAAGACACTGTGACTATGTTTGGGTGTATGTTCCATATCTTCGATTAAATAACTGAATGAAATTCACTTTTTTTTTTGTACTTTTAATATTAAGTAAAGAGAAAGAATACTGTCAACTTTTAAAAGATCAAAAATAAATATTCAATTAATTAGAAATGAACCAAAATTTCTCCTTTTTCAACAATAACTTTACGAGAAATATTCCAAAAGAAATAACGTTAAATAAAATAATAATAATTCAATGATATTACTTTCATTTCTGCGTAATATTTCTTTAATATTTAGTAATTAATTTTTTTTAATGTAATTGTATTAAAACTAAAATTATTATTAAACTACTGTGCCAACATTTTTTTAAATATTCTTATTTAATATAAATCTTTTAATAATAATATAACATAATCTATTAATAATCTCTTAATAATTTTTATTATAATCTGGTTTATGTTCTTGTCACAGTGGTGAGGTTCAGGGTGCCAAGTACTCGATACTTGAATGTACCAAATTCACTTCCGAAAGACGTACGCTTATGAATTGTCTACTAAAGAACAATAAGGTATTGCTCCCTCCTTTCTCAGCCTTCATTCAGAGCGAATAATTCTTTACATCATTTTGTACATACATTAATAGCATTTTTTTCCCGTATTATTTAGACTTTAGACTTTATTTCTGTGTGTTTTCCTACATATATTTTACATTTATACTTTTATGCTTTATGTATTTGTATTTTGAATATTTTATTTTGGATCTTGCTTCCGAACCTTTCCAATTGTATAATCTTGATTACTGTATGTTTCAATTAGCATAAGAGAAATTGTTTTCTTGCTTGTATTTATATATATTCTTGTTTTCTCCCCGTTTCTGATCTGCATTTGTCCTTGTATCTTTTCTATTTCATATTTCCTTCTACTATCTATTGAATATTGGCTTACGTTTGTCAACCTTTTATAATTAATGTTTGCACGCATGGAGTTTATACCTGCAGTCTCAAAATAGTAATAATAATAAATTAATAAATAAATAAAAATAACTATTTACCAGGTTTTTATTTGCTTTAAAGTATTCATTTAACAATGCCTAAAAACAAAGATAAGTCAATCGTTCAAATCGGAGGCAAGAAAAGCAAAAGTCTTGCGAACAAATGAACCTGATGTTCTACGAAATCAGCGCTTTGAGCTACAAGAAATTAAATCAAATTTTTCTTTTACTCCTCAGAAATTTCGAGAAAAATTATTCTTAAAAAAAATATTACTTTTATTTTAATTTTAAGATTACACCATCTTAAAATTTAAAATTTTATATTTTCAATTAAACCAATTTCATTTTTGTGCAGTTTTTCTTCCATTTGTTATTAACCCATTAAATATTTAACGCAGATGATTTTGAAATAAGAAAATTTATAGGTTTTCCTTTGCTGGGCAACTTTAAGTCTTTTAATTATTTTATCATATATTTTTAAATTTATTTCAATATATGTGTCTTTGAAGTTGGTTTTGTATATTATAATATTTTATACAAAAGTTATTTTTACTTTAAATATATTATACTTGAAAGGATTTAAATCTCAGTAAATCTCAGACAGCGCCGGATATATAAATTAATTAGCAAATAAACGCATTGAGTAGAATACAAATCCCTTTGTAAGAAGAATAAACAAATTTCCTGAAATGGAATTATTAGTTCCTTCTGTTCCTTTCTATCATATAGCCCATATGTAAAATACTAACAACAGATTTTATAAAATAAATATGAGAAAATAAATAAAAATATTTTCTATTATAATACTTTTGATGAGAAAAATATTTAAAATATAACACATTGTGCACTTATCACTGATATAAGGAACTAACACTCTCCAAAATAACAATTGAACTCTAGGTTTTAGTTTTAATTATAGTGGAACTTAATTCATTCGAGATTGATGGATACTCATTAAAAATTCGATTTATCAAAAGATGCAAATTTAGCTGAGTTGGTCTAAAAATAAAAATAACAAAAAGAAATGCTATTTTTAAACTTAGTATGACAAATGATATTTCTTTTTAATAGTTTAATAGTAATAATAATATAATATAATATAATAAATAATAATGATATAATTAATAAATATACCATTTTGATGAAAGTTTTCAAAAATAATTTCAGTTAATAAATAAACTGTTTATATATAAAAATAATATGAAATATACTTTGAATACAGTAATCGTCTAATAAAACTGTAAAAAAAATGTAAATTATATGTAACAGGCTCAAAGCTTAAAAAAGGAAAAGATTTTATTTCTTCTTTGATTGTTTAGAAATGAAATCTTAAACTAAATTATTAATTATTAATTAATTAATTATTATTATAATTATTAATCTTTAAAAAAATTTTAGTGCCATCACGAAGTATGGAGTATGAAGTATGGACGAAATTTAACTAAAAAAATTGGACTTAATTACGTTTTTTACTTCGAATTAATAAAAATACATTTGAAGTATAAACGATACTTTAACGTTTTGCTAATAGGAAATCTAAAGGATCATTCGAGTTATCAATAAGTTTGCCAAGTTTCATTGTATGGACAATTCTAGAAACGATAATTTTTTGTTTGTCTGCACTCCCTGCAACCAATTTTTTCCCATCCGACCACTGAAAATGACTAATGTCATGGAAGAAGACCACCACCACAGATGCTTCACACTCATTCATTAAAATAACAGCAAAAAAGTAAACATTTTGATTGATTGTTCCGCTTATTTGACTTCAGAAATACAGAATGTTAAAATAACACACTTTCTTCCCGAAGCAGGAAAAATCACAAAACAAAGAAACCATTTGTCTTTTTCACCAAGTGCCATACCTCTTCACAAACCCTCTCCTATTTACAACCCTTTTATGACTTTCCAATCTGTACCAGTAGAGTGGACAATGGACATTTTTACCCTTCCACGATACTGAGAAAAACGCGGGATTTTGCTCTTTGGACCCCTTCCCAGATTCCTACTAATTGTACGACGACTGCGGGGGTGTTTAAGCATATGGCCCCTTACTTTACGACCCCCTGGTCTGTTAATAGTGTTGTCTGAAGTTCCATGACTCATATGTCCAGGGCGTTATTCTTTCCTGCCTTTTCATGGATGTCATAGCTTCTTATCGTAAAAACCCTTTTTCCAGGGATGTGAAATTATGGTTGGCAGTACCTTGTGTCTAGTGAACCCCTTGGCCTTTTTTTCCCCCTATGAAGGGTCTCAACGGGTAGTTGGAAAGGATGTGATAAGGGGTTATAGTAGAAAAGCTTGTTAGGGCCAACTCCCCTCCTTTTAAGTCCGGCATTTGAGCTTTAGTAAGCCAGAGTGCAATCAAAGAACGATCGAATGCCGTGTTTAATACCCGATTTGTAAAGAAGAATGGTTAAGGATTGTATCCTTTTTCTCAGAATATCATAAAAATTGGTTCTAGTTCATTAGTGACTGTATTAGTATTAAAAAGGGTTTTTGGAAATTTATTCCTCCTTTAAGCAAGTCTCAGGCTCCATTGGCACAAGAAATTTTACTATTTAGTGATTCATGGCATTCTGTCACTCGATGAGTTAAGCAACAACCTATCTAAGTCACTAAATGAGTCATTGTTCTGTGTTCTAGTGATGCTAATGCAGAAATAAAGAGATATCTCAGGAATAAAATGAAATGATTGCTCAAGAAAGGAAAGCGTCATAAAGTTTAACTATCAGCATCAAATACCGCTTATTACAAAGATGGAAAAATAAATTTAGAATTGCACTATGCACAAAATTCATCGATTTAATTTTAGAATGTTTGAAACATGACGATGACTGTAGCTTCATATTTATAAAAATCACAAAACAGTAACTAAAACATTTTTTTTTTTTTTGCTTCTTACCTATTTATGTCATCTGAAAAGGCTGCAATCAATAACATTCAGCGTTACGAGTACATGCAGGCAGTCCTAATGTAGATTCTGGCCAATGAAAATCTTTTCATAGTTTCTTGAGATAAAGATTAAAATCAACCAAAAAACACAAACCAATACTAGTTAAGTCCTTACGGAGTATTTCTTACGAATTCTAAAAGGGTAAGAATTAGATTCTTCGCGAGTTATACCTTTAACTTTTAGGAAAATCATTTACACAAAACTAATCACATGCTTTAGAGTGTATATCTGCATATGGTATCTTACAAGTATATATGAATTTTCGATGGAAATCATACCTTACGATAATACCAGAGTATAAATTTTAAGAATTCAGGAGTTCATTTTAAACGTGTTATCCGAATTTGGAATATCATTTACTTGCGTTGTAGAATTTTATTTTTTGTCCTTCGCAAATAATTTTTCGAATTGCAAATCGCGCAAAAGTACATATTTTAGGAGAAGAGCTTAAAAGCGGTATGTTGTAATTTCAATTCGAAATTTGCGCATGCAATTATAATCAACGATAGTGAACTCCCTGAAACATTCTGACATATTCTTCAATAAATATACAGTGCATTATTAACCGTGAGCCATTGACGAAGAAGAACTTAGGAGCGTTTTCTTGATCAACTCATTCTTGGAATGAGGCTGATGAAGAATCTTTATCAATATCTTTTCAAAAAGTGAAACCAAATCAGGAAGAAGAAAATTGAAATCAAATTAGGCTTTAAAATATTTAAATACTGTGCCAGGAAAAAACAAAAACAAAAAAGCATTATACAGAATTTTTGATAATATATATGTTACTGTATATGTAAGAAACTGGCGATCATGAATAATTATCGGTGATAATGTATAATCACCGGATTAAACACATTTACCATAACACACACACATACACACATTCAGTTATTTCCAAGCAAGCGCACTAGTGAGCAAGTATTAAATTTATTAAGTCTGCAAAAACATAGTTACGAATTTGCTTATAATGAATGAAGCATTTAATGCAATTTTTATTAATAAATGAATGCAAAATGTATTATTTTTTAATTCCATTATTTGTAATCTAGAAATAAATATTTCCAAAAAATAATTAAATTTAATTGTGACAAAATTTTATTTATATGACCTTTATTCATTTGATATTCAGTCCAAATCAAATTATGTCCAACTATTTGATATTCAATCAATCGAAGACCCTAATCCAAAAAGGCATCAAAATCGCACACCCAAAATAACAAACGCGGAAAAAAAAATATTGAATTTAAATTTTGAGCCAATTTTAGCTAAGGTTTGTTTAGCAAAAGGATTTCAATTACAGCCCAAGCTCCCTTCATTTTAAAAATAAAAGGAGCTTTTTCGCATGACCAAATCACATTTTCCCATTTTACTATATTTTAGACTTAACAAACCATGTACGTCATAAAATTTTAAATTAAATAATATTGGGTTGTTCGGGAAGTAATTTCGTTTTTTCCCGACAGAGGATTTAATTGTATTTTTTTTGCACCCAACTTCACATTTAAGCCGTATAATTTTTATATGCTTTGAGAGCTCATATAGCAAGGTTTATGTGTGAAAAATTCCAATTCATTCTACACAGTAGTTTTTGGTTGGTGCCCTTTTAAATACGGAGAGCGATAAGCAGCATTTTCGACATATCTTACTGTTTTACTACAGAAAGGGTACAAATGCTGTTCAAGCCAGAAAGAAATGGACCGATGTGTATGGAGAAGGTGTGTTGACAGTACGCCAGTGCCAGAACTGGTTCGCTAAATATTTTAGACGGTAAAAACCTTCACCTTAAATGAGGAGGTCAAAAACCACCTCGATCCGTTTTTTGGCAGCAAAGACCAAAAATTTTATGAGCGTGGAATTATGCTGCGAAAAGAAAGATGGCAAAGGGTGTTGGACCAGAACGGCCAATATATAATTTAATAAAGTATTTATTTATTATACGAAAACTGTCTTTCATTTCCACACACACACACACACACACACACACAAAAAAAAAAAAAAAAAAACGAAATTATTTTCCGAACAACCCAATATATGTTATCCATATACTCAGCTCATTTTTAAAGTGATTTTGCTAAACATCATCAGTTAGAACTAAGCTAGAGTACTTTTTAATTAAAATGTGTTTCTTTTTTCTTTCATCATTTCTCGACTATTTGATTTGCTGTTAAAAAAATTGATTATCTCAATGAACCAAGGCACTTTTATTCAAAATGAAAGTAATTATGGTTTTGATCTCAGTGAATAGTATTAAAAAAATAACAAGATTTCATCCGTATTTTGAAAGAAATAATTTCTGTTTATAACATTTTGATGAATAAACTTTTATTCTTATTTTAAATCCACAGAGTTTATTGGCCCTTTTAAATTTTCGCGTCTACAAACTTTTCAAATCAGTGCACGTAACATCACCCTCATCTCCAGAAGACAGGAGTTAAGTTCACCTGGACTTGACTTTGAAAAGAAGATGAAAGTGTCACCTCAATGATTTCTAGATGCCCAAAACCTCATAATCCTTTCGCAAAACTAATAATTAATTTCCGAATAAAAGCAAATAAAAATTAGGATGTGTTTTTTACTGCTATTGAATATATTTCGACATAATTATTTTTTTTTCCGTTGAGTGTTGTATTAATGAAATAGAAAAAAAGAAATAATATTATGCAGGGAAGGATGAAACTTTTGGGAGGCCTCTTTGGACGAAATATCTGGATCTCCTCTGAAAATATCATAGATACCTATTAATCTATTTTAATTTTTTAACCATTATATTTAAAAATAAATTTCAAATAATAATAATAATATGATTTTGCATGATTACAGCCTTCATAACACGATTTTAACAAACAATAATTGCGTTTCAGAATGGTTATTTATTATTTGTTCTTAATTAAATTACTTAAACTTTTCTCAGAATGAGAGTGCTTATATTCAATAATTTAAAAGCATAGTTGAAATTCTTGTACATAATTTTTATATAAATGTACTCAAAATAAAAATTCGCGTAAAAATATTAATAATATCTAATATCAAACATAGATTCTACGGAATAATTTTTACTTTTATATGAATTTATAAATATTTATATAAGTTGTTTCATGAAACCCAGAGTGCTAATACGGTGTGGAAGTTTGGAGAGTGTGTTTCAGCTAGTTCACATCCCATATAATTCATGATGGTTCATACCAAAATAGCTTCTATGTAGCTAATAAATGAAACTTTGATCTAACTACCCCAGTACAACTAAAAATCTATTTCAGTGTGCAGATGGAATATATCTGATAATAGATGGATTGTGTATAATTTCTTGAAATGCTTTAGTAAACAGACCTGCAATGTTATTAAAGCGTTGATAGGATAACCATATAAAGGCGCATATTGACAAGAAAGATAGAAAAATTTCATTTTTGCAAAACAAAGCTTCAATTGAGCTATACGTAAACTGTCAGAAAAATTATACTCTCAGTGCAAGTGCAGATTGTTTATCAGAAAACACGAAGATATGGAAGCTGGTGCATCAATACGCCCTAGAAAAAAAAGCAATCGATATCAGTATCCAAATTCGACTTTAAATATTGATTTTTTTTATTATTATTTTATTGAACAAAAAGAGAAACTGTAGAGAGAAAAACAAAGACAGAGAGAGAGAGAGACTAGAATACTGCAGAAAAATAAATGTTTCCACAATTGAGTTGAAAAGTACTGAATTAAAAAAGAAGGGATAATTGGGGGAAGATGATAAGGCTGCACATTATTGACGCAATCGATTTTATCTTGGGTGATGGTTAATATCACGATACATGTTTTGCTAAATGCTCTGCAAAACAAACTAACATCAAAGAACAAAGCAGATTGCCCTTTCAACTAATATATTAATTCTGGCAATGGACATTTTTTTTTAACATTGAAAATAAAGAGGTTTTTAGATTATCCTTTCCGAATTGCAAGAAAATTGAAACAAATATCTAATTTCACTTCACTATTTCCGCCAAGTAGCTAAGATTCATCCCATACTGGAGGGTGGGGTGGAACTTATGGGGTGGGTGGTACGACATATTGGATCCTTACTGAAATGATTAAAGCAATTAAACTTTATCCATAGTTTTTCTGCGATTTAAAATCTTCAATCGTCAGCCTATTTTAGATAGGTTATTTCTGAAAAGATACAGGACTCAGTAGAAAAGTCGGCGGATTCCAACAGAGAACTCTACACTGAGAAATACTGGATTTTTTTATAGAAATCGAAAAAGATCATCACTTAAAAATAGCCAAGAATGGTATACTGAATTAAGCTTAGCTGGTCTTTCCTTATAAAATCACATGGACTTTTCCAGTAAACGTTAGGGATGGATGTCAAAAGGAAGATAGGATTTTATATCTTTCCAATAATATATCTATCAACTTTGAAAACTTCTCTAATTTATGTTTATACATTTATATAAATTTAAGAATGTTTCAAGCAAAATATCTTAGGCAAAGAGCGAGTGATACATACGTAAGAGAATTCTATACATTTCAATCACGATAATGTTCAAATTTTGTGTGGAACAAGAGGTATGACATTATTTTCGCTATTTTCCTTTTTTTATATTCTCGTATGCGAAGTATAGAGAAAGTATTATAAGCATCAAAAATTCGAAATCGAGATTTTGACGAATCTCCACATTTTAGACCTGAAAGATGTAAATGAGACTTAAATATATCAAATTCGGCATGAAATTTTTTTTTGATTACAAGTATAGTTCTGCGTGAAATTTTAGTTTCAATTAGTTGGAAAAAACGCATCTAAAATACAAATTTGATTTGCTTGCCCGTAATTAATCACAAAAAAAATATCCAAGGATTAAACGATGGATTCAGTAAAAATGCTTAATTTATAGTAAAGATTAATATTTCGTTACAATTACAGGCCAATGTTGTGCAAGGCATTCTCTGGTATAAATCTATTATAGACCATTTAGGAAGGCTTTAGGCAGACCACTACCAGTGTTTTGCCTTTAAATAGTGAATATTTTGGATACATTTTATGTTTTCGAGATTCGGAGTTACAATTTTAAAATTAATCATTATTCGATGCGCCTCTCACCTCATCGCATTTCTTTTGGAGATAAAGCGATGTTACTCTGAATAATTATCTGATTCAACAGAATTTTGGACTTCACGTAGAAAACATCTGACAGATGGCAGTATCTGCTTCCGGGACTAGGAAACCAATTATTCAGTTATTCGGCGTCGCACAACTTTACACCATTCGGGGAACATGATACTGAAAATGTCCTCTTGTATTCCACTTTCTCCAATGACTAAATCTCACCGCCGATAAACAAGTGACACACTGGTAAACAAGATCTGTCTCTCCCCGAAAATGAAGACGAGCCTGCCGGGGTCGTTGTAAATGAGGCACGACAAAACCCCACGCGCGGAATCTGCCGCACGTGCTGACCTCCCAAAACGTCTTGTAGAACATCCCCCTATGTCGTGCTGGTGGGCTTCGCTAAGGGTACTTATCCGGAAATTCCGGGCATTCTCGAAACGCAAAGGGTAGCGTGCGTGGGTGACCGTCCATGACTCCCGCAAAAGTCCGGTAAATTGCGCAATGAATACGAAGGGTGGATAGGGATTGGAGGACAACAGATTAAATGACGGCCGAGAACGCGTGCAGTGTCAAGTAAACTAGGGCAAGATCAATGCCGGCGTGTGCCGCCCAAGTCATAATCATTGCACTTGGGATACAAGGAATGTGCGAACTTACATGCGACTCGTGTACTTCATCGAATTCTTATTGTCACCTAAGGATCAATCCGCGATTAAACAACAAAATGAATAATAATTTTTTGTTCCACGCCATGATTTTATACTCATTTCATCTCCGGTTGAATAACGAAAGCTGTTCCAAACTAGGCCCAGTTTCAAAATAATCTTTGTTAGATGTGCATTAGACTTTAAAAATGTTTTGCTGGAGAAGCTATCAAGAGCAAGCTACATAAAGCATTTAATGGTAGATTTTAACTCTCATTAATCCTGGCGAATCAACTGGAAGCCAAAGGCGACCAGAGATAAAGGAACTAGATTTCAACATAAAATATACTATTATGTCTTAATGCGCTCTTGAGATAGTCTTTCTAAACTGGTAGGCCAATCAATTAAGAATCTTTTTTTTTTTTTATTAAAAAGGAGAAGTGATTAAAAGTCGAGGATGGTATCATAAAAATTAATCTTCTTTTAATAGAAATATTTTTCTTCTTTTTAAATAGAATTTTGATACTCATTTGAAAAACAATTAAACTTTTAAAAAATTAGTTTTTTTAAATATCTTGTTCAAAATATAAAGTTTCTTCATAAAATATAACAATAAGTCTCAAAACTCGGAAATAATGAAAAAAAAATAAAAAAAAAGGTAAAATAAAAAAAAACATGTAAAATATCAAGTTTAAAAAATTTTTTAAACCCAAATTTATTTATTTAATTAAACATATACTTCTTCGGAAATTAGCTTAATTCATTGTTATTTGGAACTAAAACCGTAACATAAGATTTTTGTTGTTGTTGTTATTCTTTTAAAAATTCTGTACATTTTTAAAGTTCAATTTTTCAAGTACCCGCGGATTTAAAAGAAAGCAGTACCAAAAAAATCCTGCGAATGTGAAAGATACTACTGAATTATGGTCTGACACACTGCTGAAATAAATCTGCGTCAAGAAATTTGGGTGGGTATTTCAGAGATCTTTTTTGTTAAGTCTGAAAAGTACAAAATATGCAATTTCGAACTGTCACTTTAATAAAAAGAACATCTTTCATGTCAGGGATTATGTTTAACAATGCCCACGTTATTATTCACTAAGAAAAAAGGAACCTGGTTTTCCTAACACCTGAGGGAGAGAGGAAGAAAGGAAGGGTTGGCATGACTCTTTCTTCTCAGATTCTTAGGGGGAAAGAGGAAATGATTACAGGTTTCAAAGATTTTTCATTTGTTTGAATTCAATGCATGGAATCGGACAAACTGCAGAACATGACATGAAGGACAAAAATCATTCCACCTTCAGACGTTCAGCCCCTTGTTGAATTTGGCTCGAGATTTATAGATGTCTACTCATCCATTATTTTCAGGCCTTTTTGAAAAAGATATATCAAGAGCAAAAGAATTGAAAAAATTCCACTGAATGTCCAGTTCTCGAAAAAATGTTAGCAAACTAAAACACCGATGGCATCTATCTACTAGAATAGAAGAAAAGGCCTTGCAGTACGAAGTAGATGAAGCATTATCAAAGACCCCTCACATGCACAATAGAAGACCTAACCCACTCCCCCATGCCCATTCCACTATAGACTCGAAAGGCTGAAATAAACACGCCAATAATACGAATGCTATAATATTCAAAATTATAAGATGCACTATCATGCATCCAGTGTCATACAGCTTTATGCATTTTAAAGCCATGTTTAACTGGTTCATTGAAAATTTTCATTTTACCAAATGATCTGCAGTTTGTTTATCAAATAACTAACAATACACAGCAAAAATTCTAGACCATTTTATTGAAATTCAAATGAAATTAGCCACTTTGAAGTAGGTAAATTTTCCAGCCAATGCTTACGACGAAAAACAGCTTCAAAAACGTAAGTACAAAAATTTTCAATATGAAATAGCTTATATAAATATAAAATATTTTAAATAACATACCATCATTCAACCATAAATCTATAAAAGTTTTGTGTTAATCTGAAGTATATAGACGAAGCAATCGAAGTATTTATTGACATACGCAGTAACGACATATTTGAAAATGACCAAAAAGAGTGTACAAATATTTGTATAGCAAGGTAATATAATGCATTATTTTTCAATGCAATATATAATATAATGTACTTTTCTGTGTAAAACACTTATAAGATTTACTGATTCAATTTAAATTATCAATTCAATTTATCATTAGCATAATTTGAAGAGGGAGTCCAGTTGATTTTTTCACAACAATAGCTATGTAACTTTCAGCTCATATGAAAAGCCAGATTTAGCACCCAGCTTCAAATTCACAACATTTTTAAGGCAATCTGGGCAAACTACATTGCAAAACAATTTTCAAATTTGTTCTGTTGAAACAAAAAAAAATTTTTTTTCTTCCAAACAAATATCAGTTTTATCTAGTTTCAGTTACCTTGAGAACGCGAATTTGAATCGATTTCATTTAGTAAATTTAATTCAATCACAGCTACATTCAGCAGTTTTGATTCATTCCGTTTCCACCTCTTGTTATTCATAGCAAGAGAAAGGGATTTCCGAAAAGAATTAAAAAGCGGGTAACAATAAATCAATTCTGCAGTCTTGAAAAATACAGTCTTGTTTTCAAAATGATTAATAATAACCAGTACGAAATGCGATCGAATAGACGAAAGAAAGCAGTAAAACCATAAACAAACGAGGATTTAATCGTTACGGTTTCAAACAACTTTCCTACTTTTTATTTCATGGAAAAAATTAAAAGGCTTGGCTACTCGCACCTGAAATATGTTTGATGTAAACACAGGAAGTGGGAAGTGGCACTTAATATCGCGTTAGACAAAATAACTCCATATCTCGCTAAATACTTGTCGGATTGTTTTGAAATTTTCAGATTAATAAGCCAAAGGTTTAAGGATGATTATTCACTAAAAATTAGAAAATCGATATTTTCATCAATTTTCCGAAATTTTTAAAGCACCGAGTCTCTTTAAGATAGATTCGAAGAGCCAAACAGATTTCTTCTGAAGCAAATTCTTTTCATAATTCGATAGAATTCGACAAATTTGGTGTAAAGTCCGCGAACCAAATTTCATCCACCTAACTCCAAATGTTTTTGAATTATCTTTGTCACAGAAGACACAGGTGGACAGTCAAACCTAATTCCAAAATTGTATTTTTTGAAATCGGGTTGGTCTGAAACATAGAAATTCGTCAATGTATATTTTTTTTTCGATTAGAATATTTACTCTATACTTCGTAAACGAGAAAGCAAAACAGTGTGATAAAATTTACAGTGCCTACTTGTGTGGCATTCTTCAGCATCTGTAATTAAAAAACTTCTTTAAATTGCTCAACAATGAACTTAAAATTGATTTTTTAAATTCATTTTTAATTTATGTGGTCATTTTCAAATATTATTTTTTGGGTTAATATTGAAAAATGAGATAAAGTAAAATTCTTCGCATGAAAAGGAATCGCAGGCAAAAATAATTATCAAACATTAAAATGACAGAGAATGTTTTAATTTCAAAATCTCTGAATTAACTTTTTGAATTTAGGAAATTTTGGTCGAATTATTTCGCAGTCTCTGATTAATATAATTTATAATATGAAGTCAGTTCATGCCTTTGTTATGCATGAGAATCGCGTCCCGCCAATCTAATTTTAGAATCGCATTGCAGCGGAAACTCGGTCACAGAAATGAATGACATCAGGAGCAGCATGGCACTTCATGACGTTTATTAGATGACTGTGACATCACAAGGATTGACTTTAAAAACATTGATCCTATAAAAACAATGTAATGTACTTCTTATCATTATAGTTTAAAGATGTTGATTTGAAGAAAATGTGTTTATATATTATTAATGTGTGCAGTTTACATAATACCATTTCAGAAACTTATTCAGAAACTTAATTGGGTTATAAGAATGTTTGGAGCTAGTAAGAAAGCCAATGTTATACTAAAATCATGTTAAAAAATAATGTTTTTCAAATACATAATACTTATTCAGCCTAATTCATTTTTCAAAAAATTAATCAATTATAAAGACTCACAATTCTCGATATTTATATGCTCAGGTATTTAAAATTAGGAAACATTTAAAGAAAGGCTTTCATATATTCCCTTGGAAATCATTTTTTTTTTTGTTATTTACATTATGTTAAATAAATTTATTTTATTTAAAAAATTAAACACTTTTTGCAATAAACCGTATGAATTATAAGTAATCTAGTCGTGTGAACCACAACTTTGACGAACTACAATCACAAGAGAAGAATGCATTGAAATTTAGCTTCTTAAGAAAGCAAATCAAACTATAATTAAATCAATCTAATTGTTAACAACGTATTTGCGTAATCGTTCCAGTTGTTAAGATTGGGGGCCGTATAAAAGTTTTATTTTGCGATTTTTGGCAAAATTTTAGAATGGTAAAGAATGGACGGCCATTGATGACGTATCTGGAGGTCACGAACTTTCATATGAAATAAAAAATGTCGAAATCGGTGCAGTGATTGTGACTGAAGTCCTTAACTAGTTCCTAGATAATTATTTCCTCTCCTAATGTACTGTAAAGAACAATGTTTTTGAAACTTCTCTTAAAAATAGCAAATGGTTGAAAGAAAATGACCATGATGACATATCTAAAGGTCATGAAATAAATGAATAAATTTCCTATGAAATAAAAATTGGCTACATCGGACCATTGGTTGGGGAGGGAAGGCTTGTTCTTTGTTTTAAATATATAGATGAATATATGAGAAAAAATGGTTATAAAAATGGAATATGGAAAGAATGAAGAATGATTGTAATAAGATCAAAAAGATAAAATTGATTTCTGAAAACATGCAGAGGAGAAAAATACACGATAAACTAAAAAAAAAAAAAAAAAAAACTATTTGTTCTACAAGAGATTAAAAAAAATGAGTGAATGAATAAAAATTAAATAAAAGTCAGAAAAAACAAACCAGTCCCCCAGTATAAAAAGAAATGCAAACTTTGGACATTAGATTTAATGAAGAGGGTAGGTATTTACATGCAGACATATGAAATGCCATCGATATTAGAATTCCAAAAGACGCCAATTTAAAAAAAGTTAGTTTTAAATCCGTCACCTTTGCCTTCGAAGCAACATTAGTCCTCATGGTTTGAACTATTACAGCAGAATGTGTTATATTGAATTCTGTAAAAGTTGCATGAAAAAACAATTTGCTGTTTATTTTTGAATCCAAGCGTCAGTTAATGCATTGCTCCGCACAAAACACCAAAAGTAATACAAGATAATTGATTAAAATCGACAGGTTGCTTACCATGCTCTAATAAGGAAGTTTGTATGCACATGTTTTGCCTTTTAAGTAGATTATATGATAGCAGTATTAAAAATCCAATAATAAATTTAAATTTATTATCTATTGATCACAATCAAAGTACCGTCTCGCAGAATTCTTTTGTCCTGATTTTGTTTTAGTTTCCAAGCATATCGGAACAATCATCATTTTCTTAACGTTCTGATTGAAACAACAATAAATGAGTTATATAATTGGGAATGCGAAGGCCAAATGAATTAAACCGAGAAGATTTTATATTTTTCGTTCTTCTTGTATATATTATGTTAAATATTAAACTAAATTAAAAAAAAATGAATTAGTCACGAGATTTCCCAATTCGCACATTTCTAGATGAAAATGTAGTTGTTGACAAAAATATCCGAAATGATTCCAACAACACATCGAGAGGTTATCCTATTAGATTTCGCCGTAACACTCGACTACACTTCAAATAGACATAGGTTAACACCAAGCTTTACCCTAACACACAAAAACGAACAAATCGCAGATAAACAGCCCAGTGTTCCCGACACAAAAACACATCTGCATTCTCTTATTCTGGCATAAAAAGTGCTTCTCCCTGAACGTCCTTTAGAGTGAAAGTTTTTAGTATTTCTATAAACGGCGGGTGGTCAGTTGTCCATAATCCTAGATGGGCTATCGCGTTTTGGCCATTGTGACGTATGGCGCGCGGCGATGACAAGCGGGGGTTCAAAGGGTTAAGCCAATGATGAACTAGTGCTTTTTAACACCTGGAACAACAACATATGGCACCTCGAGGAGGAGGGGGGGGGGAGTCAAGCACGTAGGAATAGTAACTTTCTAATCAAAATGGATGGTTGCAGAACTATTTAAACATTGTTTCCTCCCCATTCCATCGTTTAACTGAAGGCTGGCCAGTGAAGGAAAATGGGGAACCCATACCTATATATTTAACAAAAAATTTATAACATGGAATATGTTTTATATCCAATGTCACTGCTCATCGTCTTGAATTTTTGACACTTTCTACTTTCCTTTCCTATTCCGTCAATACAGTCACTGACAAATGAAGTTGATATTTAAAAAGAATCACAGTTTATATCATTACCCCAAATAAGTAATCTGAATATTAATTTAATAAGCTGGAACTTAAGATTAACATTTTATTTTTAGACGTACTCGGAGGTCATTTTGGAATGAAATTCGAAGCTTAATCCCAGGCCAAATGGGGGCAGCAGTGGCTTGGGGTTAAGGTCGAGGCTTCGGAACCTTCTTCTTCATGTGTACACCTGACACCTCAACACCACTGATCACCAGATTCCATCGTGTAAGCGGGTCTGCTGCACGTTACATCCGCCGGCTTCAAACGTCCTCACGCTGGTGTGGCGTGGAAGTTTGGAGAGGGGATGCCATCTTCCTCATCATCCAACCGCGGTTCAAAATTACGAGGTCCGTCCCAAAATAGTGTTGCTTTAAAACGGCACGTTAATATAACTAAAATAACTCTTGTTAATATGAAAGAAACTGAACAAAATCTTTCTCTCCCCAATATCCAGTTTATACCAGCTCAAGCGCTGTTAAAAATGACGAATATAATTTGCAAAGGTTCACACACATTGCAAAGCTTTGATGGAATTCCTTCTTGAAATCTTGGCTCCAAAGCCGAAATTTTAAAAACGGATTACTATATTATCGAGATGCTGTGTTGTAAGGAGTTTCACTGCATTTATTATGACTTTAAATTAAATTTTATTGCGTAATATTTAGAACAAACTGAAGAAATTATTAAGAAAGATGACTGACGAAGAGTAAAGATCGAACTTCAACCAGGTGGATTATATAATTATTATTTATTAATAGTTCGTGTCGAATAAGAGATGTGAATACTGGTTACATACAAACCAGCTTTCACTATCATTTCACGCAGGAGCTGTGCAATAATTACTAATAAAATATATTAATTAGCCTTTTCTGTAAACAAGCAGGAAAAGAAAGGAACATTGTATGAAATAATGAGAATTTGCAATGCCTTTTAGAGCTCAATAAATTAAGTGTCCGAGAGATTTATTTAACAGTTAAAAACGTGTTCATCTTGAGGATATAGTTTTGGAGCCTGGGATTTCCCCAAGATCTGAAGGAATAAACATGTCACTGCTACTTCGACTTTCAGAAATTCCTAACAAGAACGAGCAAAGCATTAGACCAAACACTTTAAAATTGAAGTTACATTAATTTCAATGGCGGCTCTTTGTCTTCATTTAACATTTGTCATTTTTCAATCGCGAGTATCTTTTTCGTATAAAGTTTCTCTTACTCTCCGAAAAGTAGTTTTGTCGTGAAGGTTTTTGCAGTTCCCAAATTTATTCCTGCGATCTTACTTCATTCAGAATCATAATTCAAAATGCAGAGATCTAAACAAAAAATTTATTTCAAATGCTTCGATAACACCGACTCATTATAATGTGTAAAGTGACACACTCATTAAGATTGTGAATGAAAGTGTTATTGGCATTTAAATATTTATTCGTAATATATCGAATCCAATTCGTAAAATGCCCGATTTCACAAAATAGAAGAAAATAAATGAATTATAAATATAAGAATTCGAGAAATGAAAATAGAGAATTAATGAAATATAAAATATAAGAATTCGAGTGAAATGTAATTTATAACAATTCAGAGAAAATTATGGAAATTCATATATTCATCTTACATCGCCATGAAGAAGTGAGAGTGGCATTAAAATCTTCCCTTTCAAAAATAACTCGTTTCGTTATGAATTCATAAAATTCGAAAATAAGAATGCAATTAGTATTCAAATAATTATACGGCCATTAATGAGTGGTAAAGTAGAATCGCACAAACATTCCAGTATCGTCGATCTATCCATTCATAGAAACTTATGGAAATGTTATGCATTAAACCTTCATCACTACACGGAAGTGTGAGCGGTGGGGCTATACAATAAAATCTTCACTTTCAAAAATAGATACACGCACTTTCTATTAAAATTGAAAGTTTTTTCCCACTTTCCTTCGGCGAGTAAGGGTTTTATAAAATATAAACTTTATTTTAACGCTCTGCGGGACGTATTACGTTTATTTATTCCCTTCATAAGGAATAAATAACAAATATAAAGGGAGGCTTTTTCAATAAAAACGACCTCTTCGATTCACAAGGGCCTTCGGAAACTCTATTTTTTGTTTCCTCCTTTACTACAGGCCCGAACGATAAAACTGCATTTTATGTATCTCGAGAAACCGTAAAAAAATAAAATAAATTTATAGATACCTTTTTTCGCTCACTTCCATTTTTCGAGTTTCTCGGCCACCCTTTTCCCCCTTTGAAATACTATAATGCAATGTAGCGGAAGAGATAAAATATTTGGCAATGCATAAAAAACGTTTTATGTGAAAAATGGCGCCGTTTTGTGGTTAAATATGCTGCGAGAAACAATGAGGGTGAAGGGATGTATTGAAAAATACGGGGAGGGGACTTTTGCTGAAATTTCAGCGGTTGCCATCGAAGTATCAATTAAATCTATTAGTAATATAGAAGATAATTTGTCCAACAAGGACTAAACTCATGGGCATATACATTTATATAGACATGCAAAATATTCTTTGAAGAAACAGATTTGGAGTTCTTTAACAATTTTTATTCTTCATTGTTTTCAGGAAATAATTCGATTTTTATCTATCATCAAGTCTATTCTTTATCAAAGACATGGCAAGAATAGCAAAACGTACCAAATATGAAGACAGAAAGCAGGAAGATGGAACGTGTGAAGGTATCTCGAACTTATATAGTTATAGCAAGGAATCTGTTGATATCGTAGTAAAACAAGAGTTCGAGTGATTAGGAAATTATTTTTAGAACACAAATAATTAGATATTATTATACTTACATATATTTCATTTTGACCTCGCTCATAAGATTATTTGCTATCAATCTAAATTCAAACTTAAAAACATTTTAACTTCTAAATTGCAGGAGTTTCTCTCGCCTATCGACTGTAATACCAGTAACGTTGACTATTTTAAACTGCTGTCCTGACAAATCTTTAGTTTACCTTCTAGCGCCTCCCTAACAGGTAAAGGGAAATCCCTTTTCTGGACTGTTAAAAGCTGCAAACTTGATTCTCCCCCCCCCCCCCCTCCTTTTTTCTTCAAACTCTTAGCGACGAAACTTGCCGCATTCCTTTCCAACAACCATGGCTCAAATTTGCTGAAATAATAGCGAAAACCGCATTCAGATTTTCTCTTATAGAATCAAGTTATCAATAAACGGAGTTATGGCTATTTTTTAAGTGACTCCAAATTCTTTGAAGACTTTACAGTGCAAAAACCAGTTTACCTAACATTATATATGTATGTGTGAAAGATATATGCATATAATATTAGGTATATGTGTGTGTGTTAAAATAAATATGATTAATCTAGTCATTATGTATAATTTAATAACTTATAATTAAAAGTATATTACATTTACTGTAACACACACACATATATATACATATTTCTCATCAGATATTGCCGAAAATTCGTCCAGTGATACTTTTATATTTTTAATTGTTTCTTCCCCCCCCCCATTAAATGTCTCTTTTTTCTTTTTTCTGAGAAAACCCCAGTTTAACCCCCCCCCCTCCCATATAAACTTTTGTTTTCTATTTAGATGCCACTCATTCTAGGGGGTGCACCAAAAGAGGATAGATTTCCACTTAAATTGGGATTGCGCAACTAAAAGATAATGATTAAACCTTACAATTCAATTTTATTTGATTTTTCTGTCAGTGTTTTAACTCCAAAATCTAGAATAGAAATTTTTGCTATTGTAATATTAATCTTAAGTATGATGTAAAATGCTAAATTTGAGGAAATGGAGGCCTTTTTATTCCAAACTCACTGTGCTTTTTATCTTCCGAGGCTGTTGTACGTACCCTACATATAAGTGAGTCCTTGTAGAAATCGATAAGTATCTAATCATAATGGCGGAGCTCTAAAAATTAATGATTGTCGCGCATAAAAACATTGAGAACCAAGTGAAAATACGTTTCAACTTCCTTTTCATGCCTCTTTTCCAAATAAAAGCAATAAACAAAAATAAAATTTTATAAAAATATTTACTTTCTTATATACGAAGCACAAACAAAGTATTGCAATCGTCAAAAAAAAAAAAAAAATCGAATTTGAGATTTTGACGAATCTCTACAATTTTAGAACTCTCTGAGTTCGAAAAAGATATTTTTGACATGAGTTTTGTCTGTGGGTCTGTCTATGACAAAAGCAACTCAAAAACGCAAAGTTTCGAGTTAGAATGTTGAAATTTAGTATGTGGTTTCTACATCAAATTTGTAGATTTCAATCAAATTTTGAACATAATTCATTCAGGGGGAGTCTGTCTGTACAGATATTCGAATATAAGTTAATACATAACTACAAACCGAAGACAGCTGAATGGATAAAATTCGTACACAAATTTAACATCGATCACATTTTGAGCCAAATTCAACAAGGGATTGAACGGCTGCTGATCTGTAATTTCAGACGCATATAAGCGCGAATGATTATTTAAATATACCAAATTTGGTATATGATTTTGTGATTGCAATTGTGGTTTTGTAAAATTTTTGTTTCAATCGGTCGAGAAAAAAGCGTCTGAAACATACTTTGATTTTCAAATATTTTTAACCACACGCTTATTATTAATTACCCAAATTCTAACCAGGGATCAAATGATACATCTCCTTAAGCTGCTCTGTACTTGGGATTGCGGTACATTGATTACATAGTCATATCACTGACATAATTATATCACTATCTGAAGGCACATGGAAAAAGAATCTGAATGACCGGACCGTCGCAACATCAACATTGGAGGGAACTGTGAGTGAGTCTTAAGGGTCATCACCGGTCACGGTACAACACTACCCTAAGGAAGTACATCCCGTCATCGATGTGAGGAGCCAGATCTCACACCTATTTGTGTACCCTCCAGGGTGGCGAGATCCAACCACCGTACCGGAAGCATCTCATCCTCATTTCGAAAGTCCCCCCCGGGGGTTATATTGATTATTCAGGGATGAAAAACTCTTCCGGATTGCGGTTCGTCCCAAATAATTCTTGTATAGATTCTAAACGTGATACTTATTTAACAAATCAGCAACCAATCAGCACAAAAGATAGCACATGCGGGGAAAACTACATTAAAAAAGTTTTTAAGTCTAGGACGTTTCCATGTCGGCTTTCTTGTACCACAACATGACGCACGTTTTTGTTAAGTTTCGCCAATAATAAAGGCTATCAAATTCGTACTTTGGAACGCTCTTCTTTAACGTATCACACAAAGTTCGAATTCAGTTCAACCATTTTTTAATGTCAAGATTACGTGATAAATTTTATTCATTTGATTCGTTGCGTATTTTTATGTTGCAGTGCCCATAAATACGATCAGTCAGTAAGAAAATCTTTTCCACTGATGGTAGATTTCCTCCAAAATTTCCAAATTCCCCTCGTTTCTTTGTTGAGTCTTTGTAATTTGGTTTGGTTATATTAACGTCCCGTTTTGAAGCAACACTAGGGCTATTTTGGGACGGAGCTCGTAATTTTGAACCACGGTCAGATGACGAGGACGACACCTGAGCTGGCACCCGCCTCTCCACACCACGCCACACCAGCGGGAGGACGTTTGGTCATGACGGATTTAACGTGCAACTGAACCCCTTACACGACGATTCTTCGGTGGAATCGGGTCTCGAACCTGAAACCCTCCGGTTCCGAAGCCGAGACCTTACCACCAGGCCACCACGGCCGTGAGACTTTGTAATAGCATTACACATGCAAATGGAAACAGACATAATTATAAATAAGAGAGAGAGAGAGATGTTTTTTCCCCCAAAGCTAAGAATGCTAAAATTTAGAGATTCATCCAAATTTTCAGAAATTTTTAAAAATTTTCAACGATTGCATTACTTTATTTTAGCTTATTGACATACAAAAGAAAAAGACGCGCTTAAAAGAAAATATAATTCGTCTTATTTGAAATGGTTTAAAATCAAGGGTTCAAAATAAATAAAATAATACAGATAAAAAAAAACATAACAACAACAAAAAAAAAAAGAATACAGACGGAACAATTCAGAAAGTTTTCACAAGAAACTTCTTTTACAAAACAAAGTTTAAAGAATAAATAGCCGAGAAGAGGCGTTTAATTTAACCGCTTTTTAAAAAGCTACTTTCACCCGCGGGAGCCTTATAAAAATCACTTAGAGGTATTTTATTATCGATGTACGCATCTTCCCGCGGGTGCGATCGAGGAAAATTTCCTTACTCGCTTCATTTTCTTTCTTCCTCCCCGGGCCTTTACCTTGATTGTTACCGCAAAGAAACAACTTTTCCCCTGAATCTAGTAGAAAAAATTTACAGTAGGTACGCTAAACCCTTCCACAAAGTGTGACTTAAATCATTGACACGCCGCGCACTAGGTGGTATTCCGATCAGCAAAATTAATATTCTAAGAATGAGTTCGCTTAATTCAAATTAAGAAAGTCTTCATTAATTCAAATTAATAATTTTTTTTTAACCAGTGGAAGATGTCTCCATTAAGCTTTCTCGCATATTCTCTAATAAAGATGAATTTGGGTTTCAGACGCGTCCGAAACTAAGATTTGACAAAAAGAACTGCAATTTTAGTCACAAAATCACATGCCAAATTGATATATCTAAATCACTGGTTTTCTGATTTATCACGTTTTGCACGTTTCTGAAAATACGGAATGATAGATGGTCAACCCCTCGTTGAACATGACTCGAAATTTGGTAAATGTCTTCACTGTAGATGTTAAATATGTGAGCAGAATTTTCTCCATCTAGATATCTTCATTTCGTAGCACCGTGTTAATTTATACTCTAATAGCCGGGCAAGTCTCGGCTTCGGAACCGGAGGGTTTCAGGTTCGAGACCTAATTCCCCCCAAGAACCGTCGTGTAAGGGGGTCTGTTGCACGTTAAATCCGTCCTGACCAAACGTCCTCCCGCTGGTGTGGTGTGGTGTGGAGAGGGGGGTGCCAGCTCAGGTGTCGTCCTCGTCATCTGACCGCGGTTCAAAATGACGAGGTCCGTCCCAAAATAGCCCTAGTGTTGCTTCAAACGGGACGTTAATATAACTAAACTAAACTAAACAGACTATTCCATAGGGTTTTTTTTAAAAGCAAATCATTTAACTTCTTGTAAATAAAAGTTGCTATATCTTTTCACTATCACTGCTTTTATTTCCGGTTGATTATACAAAATGATAGATTCCTTTACTCGAAATTTCTCAATTAATTCCTCGATTTCTCCTTCTACTTTATCTGAAAATCCTTTATCATCAGAGATGGCTCTAGAAATTTTCGAGCAAGCCGCAAGGCATCTCCGCCTGGTGGATGAGCAATATTTCTCCAATTTAAATTAAAATAATGCGCAATAATTAATTTCCTATTTAAATTTAGGTAATTAAATATTTAATAGTAAATTCAATTATAGTAAGTAAATGTTTGCAATAATTAAGTATTTGCATGATGTCGGGGAGTGAAAAGTGTGCGATCGAACAACTATGAATAATAGAAAATGAGAACCAATATTAATTTCCAATGAAACGTATGTATATATATTGGAAACAAATCTTCACCTTATTATTTAACCCTTTGCATTTGAGAGGTGACTCGTGGTTACCATTCAAGACAGTGCATCATCTTGGCGTTTTATTTATTTATTTTTCAATTTTGATTGTTAAAAATACCTACAGAATGGTAAAAAGATGTAAATTAACTTTTCGGGAAAATTCAACTTGAAAAAATTATATTTATTTATTTATTTTTCGGAACAATAAACAGGCATTGTATTAGATGAGTAATTTTGCATCGAATTACTTTTCCGAGTGCAAAGAGTTAAACGTTATAACTAAATATTTTATACCAAAATGCCAACCAAAATAAGTGAAAATAAGTTATAATTTAGAATCAAGCATAAACTTAGCGTAATATTGAACAATATGTTGCGCTAATTAATTAAATAGACTTTATATAAAGTGAAATCAATTTGATTCCCTCACCTAAGAATAAAGTATCATTATTGATTATAAAATACCTTTTATCATTTAGCATTAATTTAAAAGGTGGAAAGTCGTATCATTATGTGAAATTACTTACAGGTACTATATAATATTATTTAAAATAAACTTAAGCATTTTAAAAAATTAAACTCAGATGATAATTTTAAAATATGATATTTATTTATAAGCAAAAATCCGGAACAGTTCTTCAATCGGAGATTAATTGTTAAAATTACAAACTGGTCCAGCTTGTTCAATATGATAAACAGGTTTATTCGATATGACTAAATATTTAATAACTAAAAAATTTTAAATTATCTTTCTGTTATAGTTTGTCCATTATTATTTTAGTTGAAAGCTCTATTTGCCCATGCTTTGCATGCTATCTTTTAAAAGTTAGTTAATGATAACAGCTAATGCTATTTAAAACTAAAAGACGAAATGAAAAAAACATCTCTTGCAGCTGTTCAAGAATTGACACTCTTTGAAAATCATTGCTGTTAATTTCTCTAGTTCCCACAAGGTCACTTCAGTAAATCACTTTTAGGAGTCAAATGGAGATTGATTGCTGGTGTCTCATTTCCGTTTGGTACGATAATTGACCAATTGACCTTAGGGTAGGGGAAACTTGTCGAAGCAGCATCGCAAAGTGGTTTTACTAACACCAAAGGGGAAGAGAAAGAATACCAACAAACGCGTGTAGTTTATATGAGATACCATTCCCACCACTCTGAGATTCTGAGAATATTTGTTGTCTCCCGTTTTAAAACTGATAAATAGGCATATAAAATAAGTGAAAATGTTGTTCTAATTCAAGAAAGGTGATAAATTTCTTAAGCAAAACACTGGCTTTCTTATCAACAATGAATAAAAATATTCTAGTCTTCGGAAAAGGTTCTCATGATATTTGCATACATAGGTTTTAGCATGTATGTCAAATGTATGCATCCTGATTTTTACTCTTGATAACAAGTGCAACATGTGAAAAATCGTATTTCCTTAAATAGACTTTAATAACTCTTTTTTATTTTATTTTCTAATAAGCAAGGGGATTAGAATAAAGATTTAGAAGGTCTCCACATTTTAGGCAAATGCAACATGAATAAAATTTGGTTTGTAGACTTAATACAAAAATGCAAATCTCTATCAAATGTCGTACGAAATAGTCAAATGAAGAGATTTACATGCATTTTCGACTCATTTCACACTACACCAAATCATTTCACAACTCACCAAATTGTGCACGCATACGAGAAAACCTGAAAGAGAACATTCGGATTATAACTATAGATTTTGAAATAAAAAGTAAATATGGTTTTTGATTTAATAAATACATTCATCCCGAGAAAGTAGGAACATTCACTTCTCTATAAGCAATTTTTATAAGACAGATATTACGACAAAGTGAAATAACAAAATATTTAATGACGTGTGCCTTCCAAAGAGTTAGTTTCCTTAAAATTGTATAAAAAATTTATTTTTCTATTTCAATTTATGTTTTAAACAATTCTGTTCAAATTAAACAATTATGTTTAATTTATGTTTAAAATGGGAAAAGGAAATGACATCCATACATCCAAAGTTATTGAAAACAGCAGATTAGCAAGTCCCTCCATCAACTTAAAATAAATAAATAAATAACAAGAGCATTTTGATATTCCAGTGACTTTGAAAACAGAAGATAAAACCTTAAGAAAAATGTTCTTAAGTTTATTAAGGGAACTGAGACATTCTTGACTGTGAAAGTTGGCGAAATTTAAGTTGTAAATAAAGGGGATTTTTTCGCCAGTAAAATTTAATGTCAGACAGAAAAATTAAGACATATAGAGCGAATGATTTATTCTGATGATGAAAAAAATATTTGTTTCTTAAAGTATTTGTTTTCGAATGGCAAATCGAATATGATGCGATAATTTTTGAGTTCATAACCGCAAATCGGTAGGCTCAGAAGAAATAATTCTGAGAAAAATCCCCCTAAAGTTAGCATGATATATGAGCATAGGCTTAATAATGACGCTATTATATGCTATTAATAAATATGCTATTAATAAAAATTTCAAAACAATAATGAATGTCGTGTCGCGACTTGAAAATATTAAAATATGTGATATTTTGCATGATAGAGAGCATCGGAAGATTGAGGCAATTAGGGAAAAAGACAAAATGTGTGTAGCCGATGTTTGTAAATGCCGTGACATAAAATTTCATAATATTGAAATGAACAAAAGGGTTCTATGCGTTTACGAAATTTAAAGAAAACGCGTTTCGAGAAAAAGGGCGGAGGGGAATTATAACGTACAAGTACCTGTTCGATTCATTGTTAAAGGATGATGTAGAAACTTTATTAATATTATACATTTCTGTAATCAATGAAATTCTCTCTGATTTACTAAACTAAACTTGAAAAAAGGATTTTTTTTGGAGGATACAAATGTTCCCACTTCCCTTAAACAATACTTGATTTCAGTTTGAATGCATTTAAGCGTATGACCTTTGTAAATCAAATGTCATTCCCTTTAACGATACTTTATTTCAGTTTGAATTTGCATTTAAGTGTATGACCTTTGTAAATCAAATGTAATTACAAAATTAGATAATCTAGGAACGATCGAGGCATCGCAAATCCCATACAATTATTCCATACGATTTCTAGGTACGTATTTAGCTATTTTCCCTATTTGATAACTTGGCCCTGCTTGCATATCTTAAAACCCGAATGTTGATCTAGCGAATCAAAGAAACATGAAAATTCAACATCCATTTCCCAATGTGCATCTCTGCTTCAAACCATTATTATAAAGAAAAATCTCAATACTGAATTTATCTATTGAGTGCATATTTTACAATGTTCATCGACACAATAGACCATACCAAGAAAAACCAGCTGGAATGGTTTTCCCAAACTTCGCTGCATACTATCTCATAAAGACGAATTTGTACTTTCGATGCGTTTGTTCCCCAAATGACTGAAACTAAAATTTGGCATAAAATTATTTAGTTAGTTTAGTTTAGTTTAGTTATATTAACGTCCCGTTTGAAGCAACACTAGGGCTATTTTGGGACGGCCCTCGTCATTTTGAACCATGGTCAGATGACGAGGACGACACCTGATCTGGCACCCCCTCTCCACACCACACCACACCAGTGGGAGGACGTTTGTTCAGGACGGATTTAACGTGCAACAGACCCCCTTACACGACGGTTCTCCGGTTCCGAAGCCGACAAAATTATTTAAGTCAAAGCATTTTTGAATTATCGCATTTGCATGCTTCTGAAAGTACAGACCGACAGACGGTCCATTGTCGGTCTGTCTCTCAGTTGGATTTGACTCAAAATTGCATAGGTATTTATGCTATAGATATTAAATCTGAGTATCCAATTTTATCTACATAGATCTCTTCGTTTTGTAGTAATCGTGTTCACTTTTATTCGAATAGTAGGACAGACAGACTTCCTTTGAATAGATTTTGCTGAAAATTTATTAGAAATTCGAAAATGTGGTGCAAAGGCCGTATACTGAATTTCATCCTACTGTCTCAAAGCGTTGTCCCAGACATTTTTCAAAAATGTGTTTTTCGAACTCTAAAATGCGGAGATTCATGAAAGTCTCGAAATTTTTTTTTTGACAATTACAATACATTATAATTCGTGTATGTGAAAACACAAAAGCAGAGCGTAAATCAATAACTGCAAAATAGTATTTTCCTCTCCCCACCTACTACTGATTAAAAAAATGAAATCTACGTATATTCTACGCGTCATATACGCAATCATATTTTTTTTTTTTTTTTACTCAGTAAAATATTCTTCGTGTGTATAATTTTAAACAATAAATATATTCTTTGCAAATTAGGAAACATTTTTACTAACATCGGTAAGAACTTTAGAAAAATTTAAGAATCAATCGTTCATCTCTTGATTTAAGAATTTACTTAAATTCCTAATGAGATGGTTCATTCTATTTGAGGCATTTATTGTTATTTTAATTCCAATAGCAATATATGGACATTTGAAATGTTGAAGCATTTTTGAATGATGTTTGCATTTTAAATTACTTAATGCTTTCACTTAATTTCAGATTGAAAATTAAAAATTCAGTAACTGGCTAATGGGCTAGACTCGCCATTGCATGCGAAAGGGTTAATCGACCAAACATGAAAGCCGCATCCGGTCTTCGATCAACTACGAGACATATAAAGCGTTCTTCACACTGAGTTTTACGCACCATTTTGTTCTAAAATATTTATTACGACTCTTGTCATTTCGCGCCCTTAGAATTAAATACCACTGATTTCGAATACAGTACAAATGGTTTATAGCTCTCGAGAAATATTTGGTGTTTCTTGTAAAACAACATCATCAGTTTTCAAAGTTCCCACGAGAACACGCCTTGGTTTGATATTCTAATTACGCTTATCAGAAATTTTTCCCATGACTGCTCACCAGATGTGGGAAAAATGTATCGTCTTTATTAAGGATTTGACCTTCCATCAAAGTAATTATTATTGACCATTGTATTCCCCCGTAGACGAAAGCGAGTCTCTTCCGCTAACAAACCTCATCAGGGATTTTTCCCCGAATTTTGGCAAAGAGTCATCAGCAGGACTTTGAATAATAACAGGAAGTGAAAAATCTGTTACATGTGTCAAAAATTTGACATTCCATTAAAATCTTTGAAAATTCATTATACTTCGAATTCTCATGTCAAATAAGTAATTTCTTCTGCTAGTAAATTATATCAGTAATTTTCTCTCTGCGGGAAATTTTGCTTAGGTTCTGGAATAAGAATGAACATCCAATAATCTTTGCTTAATCTGACATTTAATCAAAATAATTCTTATAGTTAATACGAATTCCTAAGGAAACAAAGGCGAGTATTTGTCAGTTATAAGCATCATGCATTATCAACAATTTTGCTAGAGATTAACCATCAGGGGTATAAATAATAATGATAAATAAAAAGATAAAGGAAAGAACTTTGAATTTCTGATTTGATAAATTGTAGCATAATAGAGTTATCGTATTAAAAAAAAAAAAACACTTTTTTTGTATTTTTTTTGTTTTTTTTTCATTTTTATAAATAATAATTCACCGCCATTCTAAATCAACTTTACATATGTATAACAATATGAAATGCGAGACAAACCCATTAAATTTGCATTAAAACCCATTAAATTGCGAATCTTAAAATTTAAATATTTTTGAAATGTAATTTTTTTTATTATCTAATTAAATATTATACTTTAAAAGCCAATTCCATAATTAATAAAACTATTGAGATTTCACTAAAAATTAATAGCAGAAATTTAGTGAATCAACAGTTGAAAAAAATCTTAAAACCGTATCATGTTAGTAGGAATAGAGTTTAGTGTGTTAATAAAAGGCAAAGATCAATAACAATAGTTGTAAAATATTTGATCTATCAAAACAGTCTTTATTAATTATTCAAGTATTTGAGGAAACAGAACAGAAGTTTTTATGCTAATAAAATTTATTAAGAATTTAATCGTAGTTTATTTTTGCATCTCGTTAGGTTTATATAGTTTAGAATTTTTTTAAAAAAATGAAAAATAAACGGCTGCAAAACAGTTGACATTCAACAAATTATCAATTTGCCGCCGTTGCTTATCGGTCAACCAAACTATGTCAAAATTAACAAGAAATGCATTGACAATGATCATTTATTATTTTATCTCAGTTTAGTTGTGCATTTACTTAGGAATGCAGCATAACCTAATAAAATAAAATGATAAACCCCCATTAATTAAACCAATGAAATTGATCTCCCCCAAAATGTTTCGCATACTCTCTAATAAGGGTGAGAACGCCTTGCATTGCATAGGCATTCCATTGTTACGAAACATTCATCTTTGGCGCAAATTTACATTTTTACTGAATCTTCTGTGTGATCCTTGGCGAGTTATTTGGCGAAAAAATAATAGTATCCAAAAATTGAATTTGTATTATAGACATTTTATCCTCACCGAATTGAAACAAAATTTGATACAGAATTACTCTGGTAGTCACAAAATTACATACCAAATTTGATATATTTAATTCATGGCACTTTTGAGCTATTATATATTTCTAAAAATACAGAACGACAGACAGTTAACATCTTGTTCTGTTTATCTCAAATTTGACAGGTGTCTACGCTATAAATTTTAAATCTATGTACCGGATTATATCCGCATATCTCACTTCGTTTTGTAGTTATCGTGTTAAGATTACCATATTAACTTATATTCGATCAGCAATATAGACACAATTCCTCTGAATGGAATTTCCTCAAAATTTGAGAGAAATCTAGAGCATTTTTCTTGAAATACAGACCGACAGATGGCCCACCCCGTTGGATTTGACAAAAAATTTTATAAGTGTCTAGCTTTTAGACGTTAAATCTGTGTGCGAATTATTCATCTAGCTCTCTTTGTTTTGTAGGTATCTTGTTAGATAATATTCGAACATCCAGCCTTTTTTTTAATGGATTTTGCATAAAACTTGTTAGAAATCAACACATTTGGTGTAAGATTGTATACCACATTTCATCTATCTAGCTCAGAGCATTTTTGAGTTATCCTTACCAACGACAGATAGGTGGACAGACATTTTCCAGAAATATGTTTTTCGATCTCAGGGATGTTGAAAACGCGGAGATTCGTCAACATCTCGACTTCGAATTTTTGGACGATTACAATACTTTCGCCATACTTCGTAAAAGAGAAAGTAAAAACAAGTAACACACGGCCAAATATTTACTTCTCATTTTCCATAATTCCACAAAGATGATACAGCTGTACTCACTGCATAAATTAAATATTTTTAAGTGTTGATTATTATATCGGGTGATCAGTATTTAAACTGCAAGAATAATACGTGCAGTAAATAATTCAATTGAATTGGATAAAGACCAACGTCATCTGAATTCAAGTTGGAATCTGCTTGGCGACAATTTCGGAGCGGAATTATTAGGTCTGCAAGAATTCCATCTTCCCTGAAACAAGCCACCGGATGAATTGCAGATGAAGACAAGTGAAACGGAAGCGTCTCCCTCTTGAAGGCCAATATGTCGGCGGACAACGGCTGCTTTAATTTGTTACGCCAGTGCAAATAAGACGGAGCTAAAAGTGGACACAAAGGATATTGCAGCTTTGGATGGCAACAGAAGGGGTGAATGTTTTCTTCGCAGAGGGGGATACGTCACTGCAGAACGAATTCGTTTGTAGCAGGTGTCAGCGTTGACGACATGTCACCCTTGCCTTCGTTATATGAGAAGCGAGAATAATTTATGTATTAAAAAAAAGGGAGCAAACTACTGCAGGAATTGATTTAAAGACACGCGATAAAATTTATACATAACTAAAATCAACTCTTTGATATATGAATTTATTCAAATTCCTAATTGCATTCATTATACATCTATTTGGAGCATTTACAGTTATTTTAATTCCTTTAATAACAAAAACATTTCAATATTTGAAATATTCTTTATAAGTGATTTTTGCACTCTCATTCCCTTAATACTTTCCAATTAACTGCAGATTAAAAATTCAATAATTCCATGCACGAATCAAGCGTCATTACATATGAAGGGGTTAAATAGAAAATTAGTTTAAAATCCTCTTTATCATTCAGAAATTTTAAAAAAAAAACAATAAAATAAAATAAGATTTATTCTTAAAACTTTCTAAAGTTTATACAGAATCTTGGGATGTAGCATATTCCAATCTGGAAGAATGTACATTGTTTATTTATCCCAATTTGTTTCTAAAAATAACTCAAAAAGGTCAATTAAATGATTTTAATTATGAGCAGATTATTTTAATAACGCAATTTATATTAAAGTTCATTGGAGAAAAAAATTATCTCCTTTAAATTGGAGAGAATTTTCTCAACGTTATTATTACATGATAAACAAATCGCGCATTT
>JAPMOR010118789.1:267076-285829 GCA_026543865.1 Argiope aurantia | reverse complement strand
AAATTTTCATACTATCTGCACTTTGTTTAATAGAAAGAAAAAATGAATCTCTCCACGTTCCTTTGTGATTTCTGTTTAAATATGTCATTCTGCATGAGGTTATTTAACCCTTTTTCTTACAATAATCTATTTGGTATGTGAATCGAATTAATACATTATTAGCATTTAAATCAGAGATTAACTGAAAGTATTGAATAATTTAAAATGCAAAGATCATTTAGAAACAACTTTATGACGCTATATGGATTGAAATGGCAGTAAATATCTCAAATCATATATTATCTAATTAAAAGGTTAAGTATATTCTTAAGTCAAAGTGTTAATACTTACTCAAACGTTATTAATTGCCTTTATATAAATTCGAGAATATTATTGAAAATGCTTAGCGTATGTTATAAGCTAATTTTCCCGCTGAATTTAAAGTTCATAAAAGGTCTGCGGAAGAAGTAATAGCAATTTCCAAATGAATTTCATTCCTGGAAGAGAGTTCCTTCATTTGCCATTTCAAATTTCACGGATAAAGAAGCCTAACAATCTTTAAGTAGGTTTTTTTTTAAATGGTTTTTTGATTGGTAGGCAGAATGACAAAATTCTGTTAGTATTTCTAAAACAGAAAAAAATAAAGATTTTTTTTTTCCAAAAAAATAAGCCACTTTACATTTCCTTCCATCAGCACCACCTAAAAGAAAATGTCCGCATGAGGTCCTAAATTAATTCACATTCTTACCACTTACTCGCCTCTATTCATTTCGCTTTCCTCCCCCTCCACCCTCAGGGGCGGTGCATCATTTTGTTCCTTTTGTGCCGGATGCGTCCGGCAAGAAAAACAAGGATCCAGTTTGATAAAAAGAAAAAGGAGAAGGGGTTCATTTTCGGTCATCTGTCCCCGTTGCCTAGCAACCGGGCTGTCTGTCATCCGGATGATTTCCAAAGGATGACTCATGGATTTAGGGCCCAACGGGTTGAGCGAACAGAAAGATTCGTTGCTCCTAGAAACGGGACCGCCTCCTCATTTTTTTTTTCTTTCTTTCCTCCCCGAAACCTCGGGACAAGGCTCTGTCCCGATTGGTTTAGTCAGTTCGAAAATGTGTGAGCAGACTTTTTCTATATCCCGCGGGTGCCTCGCGACACAAAAGCAATGAAAATGTCCGGATGGATGGGGCATTGATTAAGTTGCTCTCCATCATATCGCCACCTACCCCTTCTGCCCGGACTCGCCGGACCGGAGAATATTGTCTCACTTATTAAGTCCGGACACAGCCCGGACTTCTTCTTGCTTTTGTGCGGAAAGTTATCTTGTTGGGAGGCAAAAGTCATTTCCCAAAAGTTCTGGTCAACAGAGACAATGATTGACTTAAGTGCTGTATCTGTCTTCAAGGTCTCGGTGAGGGATTTATTGGGGAGGATCGCTTTTTCTTCGCGCCTTAATGCATCGGGAGGTGCTGCTTTAATATCTTTCCACTCGAGAAAAGTTCGGGGCTTTTGTTATCTGCTCTCGAAAGTCCTTCCTCTCTTCAACGGAAAAGAAGTCCATCCGCCAGAGGATTAATTCCACATATCAGGAAAAGAGTTGAGAAAGAGAAGATATCTCATCAGTCACTTGCCTTTTGTATCAGTCCCAGGAAGGGGGCGGGGCAGTTCAGGGATCATTGCAATTTGGTCCTTATGAATGAGATATAAAAAGTGCGCGCCATGCAATAAACCTTTGCTTTAGCGCAAAGTATAAAAAAGGGTAGTATTACAATTCTCGAAAACTTCCAATTCATATTTTTGATCAATTACTACGTTTTAAAATTTCCCAAGTCCGATGATGATGATGTCGTCGTATCCGCATTACCACAGAAAGGGGGAGCAGTAGCTCCTGAGGGTAAAAACGCCTGAGCACACAAGGGCAGAAGTCTAACTTCTAGCTCATATGAAGATGAGACTCGCACATCAGTGTGCACAATACCTTTTTATGGGGGGGGGGGCTATTTCACGCATCTCGCAGATAGAACATAGGATAAAGAACGACCATGCCCAAAACAGGATTTGAACCTGGAACGCCCAGATCACGGAGAAGACGCGCTACCCCTAGGCCAGGTCGCCGTCTCCCAAGTCCGAAATAGCATTATTTGAATAATGTTTGTTTGTTCATTCTTCCGTCTGTCTGTCAGTCATACTCGATTAATAAAATGTACAAGGAACTACTGATCGTCCCAGGACTAGTACTTTTGGACGATTGTACTTTGCTAAGGAGTGGTACGCAGAAAGATAAGAGGTTGTTATATCTTCTAATTCAGCGAGTAATCTCAGTTCACCCTATTGCTAAATGTAAACATCTTCTTTCATCTCTCCTCTCATCCCTTTATATTATGAAATAAACGCCCCTTTACGCGTGGAGGGTTTCCGAATCAGAGAATGAACAGAAGCAAGCTGAAAATTGATGTGGAGCCTTTACATCAAAACTGCTGATCTCTATCAAATTTTGGGGCCGCGTTGGCCTGGTGGTAAGGTCTCGGCTTCGAGACCCGATTCCACCGAAGAGCCGTCGTATAAGGGGGCCAGTTGCACGTTAAATCCGTCCTGACCAAACGTCCTCCCACTGATGTGGTGTGGTGTGGAGAGGGGTGTGCCAGCTCAGGTGTCGTCCTCGTCATCTGACCGCGGTTCAAAATTACGAGGTCCGTCCCAAAATAGCCCAAGTGTTGCTTCAAACGGGACGTTAATATAACTAAACCAAACCAAACTCTATCAAATTTTTCTCTCAATCGTGCAAAAAGGGTCATTTCATAAACGACAAAAAACACCACAAACGCCCTTCACTATGAAAGTATGAGATGCTAGTTTAGTTCACCGTCAGCAAAACGAAAGCATACCATTCTCATTCAGCCATGTACAGTCCAAACTAAAGGCAAGCGAAGATGCAAATAAACACGAAAAGACTTTTGACAATTCTTATTTACAGCAGAGGAATTACTTAGACAATTATGACTCAATAAATAATAATTCTGTCCTCTTTTTTAAATTTACTTTTAGATACAGGAACAATCGATCATTTGTCCTTTTTTTGCGTTATGTGGTGTAATCTATCTCTTTTCTTTATGTTTGTCTAGTCCCTTTAGGGGACCAGCTGATTCGCGGGGAATAATGGCTTTGTTATTGCAATAAAATCTCTAGCAAATATTTTAATGTTCATGATTTCCTCAATACGATATTTTTAAAAATGAAATTGCGACAAACATCGAAGCCGTCTTACACTCGATCTGTTCATTGCGTATATGACCCATCCTAACAGAATGAATCCCCATGAAATCGTGGTGTTATTCAAAGGCGTTGCTATTCGGATAATGTAAATCTCGCGGTTCCCCAACTTATTCTCTTGTATTTCGTAAAAAATGCACAGATATTAAACAGAATAAAAAATGGGAGAGGATCAAGCGATCGAATATTTAACCAAACAATAAATATAATTTGAATTTTAGTTCAACAATGAAATCTATTGTCGAAAAAATGTATATAAAAATAAATTTAAAAATTGCTCAAAATTAGGGAGACATTGTACGTCAATTAAATTGGTTTCAATAAAAAGAATAACATTTTTAATAATGTAACACTCAGACTAGTGCAGTTATATTTTAGGGAGTTTCCGCGGAAATTTCGATTAATATTTAATTAAAATTTCACATAAAAATTATTGGAAGCCTTCTATCTCCACTATTCAAAGCACAAGATCTCTCCATAATTAAACGGCCTTGTTTTAAAGTTGTCTAAAGACTATTGTTCAGAAAATTATGATTCATAATAAGGAAATGGCAATTCGTTTCAGTGAATAAAAAACACTGGCCCAAACTTTCGCCGCTAGAGGGAGTTTTAGTAATGAATTACTTATTTAGTATGCATTTAAGAACATTTATAAATAGGATTGAAAAAAAAACATGTTTAGCATGACAACTATCAACTACTATCTACAATCTAAGATTGCATGATCCATGGTTGACCGCAGTCTGCTCTAGAAAATGCTGCGAGCATACCGTGAAATGTTGTCTTTAAGCTTGGATAAAACTGGATAACCAAGACTTACCAGATGTTACAAATGTGCCTGAAAATCTAGTCACATGGATTATGATCTGGAGATCTAGGAGGTCACAGATCACCAAAATGGCGGCTGATGAATCTTCCTCTGTGAAATAATTTTTGAGGACGTCCATCTTGTGTAAAAATTGTGCGTGAAAGGCACTGACATGCTTGCAGATTCGGAACATTTTCATTCTATAATCACGAGACGCATTGCCGCCCAGTGATCGGGTACGTTGCTGGATCTCTATTTCTTGAAAAAATAGACCAAGAATAAAGGATGCA
Source organism: Argiope aurantia (assembly GCA_026543865.1). Taxonomy (NCBI): domain Eukaryota; kingdom Metazoa; phylum Arthropoda; class Arachnida; order Araneae; family Araneidae; genus Argiope; species Argiope aurantia. The sequence continues at coordinate 281,488 of JAPMOR010118789.1, read as the reverse complement.
ATCAATTTACATCACATTGTTACCTTTGGTGATGCAAGGGAACCTGTGAGATTGAATGCGATTTTTTGATTCCCGAATTCGGCAGTTATGAATACTCGTTGAACCATCCTAATGCGCGGTTCATCTGTCCGGAGGATATTCCAAGGTCATTCTGAATCTATTACAAAGTGAGTAAGAAGCTAAAGTTAAGAACAAGTGACGAATCTCGAAATCATGGCAGCAATCTCTGCACAAGTTGAAACTTGTAAAGTTAATATAGAAGGACGCTTCTTCTGGACACATGATCTTCTGGACCTTTAAACGGGGTATATCCCTTTCGTCTGTCACACGATGGACAATGGTAACAGCCTGTACGATGGAAAATTTGTGCTTTCATCGTACAGGAAGCACAAGAAGTGCAATCTTCTCTATTGTTTCTGCGTAAACAGATTTTCCTTCTCTTCCATAATGAAAATTAAACGAACCTGTTTCTCCAAGTTTGGCTACCAGTAATCGAGGATATTTTGATAGTCAATGGATTTTTTCGCATTTCCTTCAAAGTCCGATATTTCCTTAGCGTAAGTACAATGAAATTATCATTTATTAGTGCAACAGTTTAACGAAGAATACTAGATCTCGACATTCTGATTAGCAGTAGCGAACGCATTTAAAACAAAATCTCTACGAAAATTTTTATGTTTTATAACAGCTGCTGCTGACGTGAACATTTTTTTCTTATTCTTCGTTCTTTTCAATCTTTTGTTAAAGAGTATTCGAAGTTAAATTTCGTAAGGAAATTCGAGTGCCCACATCGAAAGTTATTTTGCAACTTGAATGTTTGTTTTTCTCGTATTAACTGTCAAAATGACTTTTTTTTTTTTTTTTGTATGTTTTAGTTCAGAGCAGTTCAGCGTTGAATGCTTTTCTGGGGCAGTTGTTGTCGAAGATGTAAAAAGAGAATATTTAGTAAAGTCAGTAGTTTACTTTAGAGATTGTATAATCTAATGAATCTGAGTTATTATGTTAGAATACCTAAGGATAAAAAAAATGTAAAATCTAAATCAAGAACCAGTTTTAAATGAGTCATTTAATAAGAAAATATTTGTGCCCAATTTAATAGCTGTAGATCAAATGGTCTGTTTGTATAAATCCAATATACACAGACAAACACAAATATCCTTTATTAGTAGTAGTGATTTTTAGCAGTATTTTGGGATTAATAATCGCTGATAATGAAGAATTGACGTATTTAAAATAAAAAAACAACAACTTATAATAGCATCTTTTAGCAAATATAAGTATATCTTCTATTATTATCTTTTTATCCTTATCTTTATTTTATCTTTCATTTCTTTCGAAATGTTAAACGGTATTAAAATTTGAATTCCCCGTGTCTTTTTTAGTTTTTGATAAACTTCCATATTCCATTTTTGCATACACAAATCCTTTCCAAGTTTCTGAATGATACAAAGATTTGTTTTTCTTTTTACACTTCTTTTTGGTTATTATTAATATGAATATAAGTGAAAAATTAATATTTCATTCGTAAATGTAAATATACTAAATGAAAATCAAATAAGTCAGCCCATTTATGCATATTCCGCTGCTGTAACTAAGGTTCGCACAAACAACACTTCTTAACATAAGCGCTTAAATATCCTGAAATAAAAGAACGAGTACAAAAATCGGAAAAGGCGTCTGATTCATGAAATATTATTTTTTTACACCTGCTAAATGGCTCTACAAATTTATATCTAGTTGAAAAAATGGTCTAAAATTTTATCGCAACTGCGTATTTTCAATATCTACAGGAAGAGAAAATAAAGAATTTTTCCTAAACAGAAGTAAAATACCTATATAAGTAAAATAGCGATTCTCAACCTGGGGGGGGGCACGCCTCCCTAGGGGGGCGCGAGAATATCCAAGAAAAAATATTATTTAAAAAAATTGATTAACTGTCTGAAAGGAAAGCACACATGCACAAAAGAAAACAAAATACATTTCGACTTATTTAATAACTTATTAAAGTAAAACAACTTAGAAATCAAAACTTACTTAATCAAACATACTAAATTAAAAACAAATTTAATAATTATTAGTTATTTCCTTGAGCCTGTCTTACAGAGCAAAGTTTTTCGAAGGAAGGCTTAGTATTAGAAATAGCCACTCTCAGTTCTGTTTCTATATTTTGTCTTCAAAGAAGCTACAGCAGAAAATCCAGTTTCACAAAGGTAGGATGTTGAATGGTAATAGAATGTGAAATGTCCTTGTTTTTAGTGTAGAAAAATCATCCTTACTCCTGCCCAAAATTCAAATAGTGATTTATTATTAAATTGTCTTTTAGTTTCGCCATTTATCGTGAAGTCTATGGATTTTTTTTTTCCCCTCATCAATTGAGAGTCCTTCGAGAGTCTTATGAAATGGATCCTAAATCCACTCGTAACTTGCTATCAGTTTGTGTTCAGCATGAAAATACTTTTTAAAATTCTTTGCCAGCATGACTAAATGATTTTCAATGGTTACAAAAACAAATTTTACATGTTCTTCTTCAGCCTTATAAGTTTTAATATAATCATCCACATTTGCAAACATTGTTAGGTTTTTTGCTTTAAATTTCTGCTCCACAATTCCAATTTTCTACAAAAAGCATTAACTTTATCACTCGTATCCAACATATGTGTATTTACTCCTTGAGTTGAAGATTCAAGTTATTTAATTTCTCGAATATGTCGACTAAGTACTTCAATTTCATCACAAATAAACCATCGCGAAAATTCTCGGCCTCCTGTCTGTTTTCTTCTTTTAGTAAAATGACGATTTCTTCTCTTAATTCATAAACACGTTGCAAAAATTTCCCACGTGATGACCATCTTGCCTCGCAATAAAATAGTAACGCTGAATGTACTGAACCCATGTCTTTACAAAATGAAGAAAAGATTCTCGATTTCAGGGGTCTCATTTTTATATAATTTACTATGGTTACAACCGTAGTTAACACAATATTCAAACCAGGACTCATTTCTTTCAAAGCCAAAGCTTCTCAGTGGATCATGCAATGTGTGCACTGAGCCGAATTTGGTTTTACAAGTGCTTGTATGCCTCGGAATCTTCCGGACATTGAACGAGCATCATTAGTGCATATTCCTACGCAATTTTTCCATTCTATGTTTGCCTCGATCATAAAATCATTTAAAATAGCAAATGATGCGAGCGCTGATGTTTTGAGTTCTATTGGTTTGCAGAAAAGTAGTTTTTCTACTACTGACATATTATCACAAATTAGAACATAGGCAATTAAATGAGCATCCCTATTACTATCTGTTGCTTCGTCAAGCTGTATGGAAAACAATTTGTCACGCAACTTTGAGAAAAGCTGACACTGTACATCTTCAGCTATATCACAAATTCGACGAGCAACAGTATCATTTGAAAGAGGTATGGGCTGCAATTGCTTTGCAAAATTATCTCCAAACATAGTTTCTAAAATCTCAATTGCTGCTGGCAAAATAAGCTCTTTAACAATGGTGTGAGGTTTTTTACATCTGGCTATTTTATATGAACTTTGTAGGATGCAATTAAAGTTTTTTTTATTCACAGACAGTTTCTTTAAAAAATGATTTTTTCTTTTTATATGATTTTAATTTTAATTCGAAGAATTATCTGGGTTTGTTGACGTAATCACTATGAAGCGCTTCCAAATGTCGTTTAAGTTTATTAGGGTTCATGCTGTCTGCGGCCAACATTTTTGAGCAGATGATGCACAGGGGTCTTTTTTCTTCATTTACTTTAGTACTGGTAAATCCAAAATTTAAGTATTCTTGAGAATATTTCCTTGATTTTATTTTCGGAACCAAGCTCGTCTGTATACTTGTTGATGCTTGACTAAGGCTTGATAACTTCCGCTTAAAAATTTATTCATAAGTCTGCATAAATCTGCTGCCTTGAATATTTAATATTGTGAATTGCAATTAACACGAAAACATATATAACATACACATTCACAATTGATTCGATAGCGATAAAAGGATCGACTCGAATAAGACTGACTGGAATTGAAACTTGCTTTATCGAACATTTTCCTTCTTCCTATGAGAAAACATTTGCTCCGTGCATGCTCGAGACGGCATCGGTCGTGTGGATTCCCTTACACAAACATTGCTATTTTTTTCACTTTTTTTTGTCATGCTTCTGTTTTATTTCTTTTATTATTCGAAAAAATGTATTCCCAGTTTCTAAATTTAGCTCACCCCGTCTAGGTTAACTTTCATTAACGAATTTTTGTACTTTCATATTCTTTTAACGTTATCTCCCTGTTTGGCTTTCATTTCAAATATAATATTTAAATTTTCTCCGCTTTCATTCGCTTCATCTGTTTACCGCCCGCTTGTCCAAAATGCAAGATGTGGTTTCTCGCTAACGTTGGCTCGCTTTTTCTCTTGTTTTGGCATTTAGTTAAAAATAATTTAAAAACAGAATCCAAAATACTCAATATGCATTATTGTTGTATGCATTTTATTGTAAGCGGGGTGCGCGATGAAAATTATGATTGAAACTGGGCCACGAATACTGAAAGGTTGAGAAACGCTGAAGTAAGATACTTATTTATATTTATTTACTGAGCAAAATTTTGAGAAAAAAATCTGTTCAAATCAAATCATATACTTTCAGTTTGATTTATAAGATTTATTTCAAACGTCAAAGTGGAAATTGCTAATTTTTTATAAAACTGAAAATGAATAATATAAAGTTTACCGAGGGAATATATAGTGTAGCATAGTTCAGTTTAAGTTGTATCGACTCTAATTTTTTTAATAGCAGATTTTAAGTTAGTTAAATTTTACAATTTAATTTAAATAATTTATGTAATGTAGTCCGATATGTTTCATTTCAGATTATTATGTTTGAGAATTTTTTAAGTTTAGTAAGTTTTTTAATAAAGTTCTTACTTAAAAATAGATTTATCTTCTCTCAAAAATTATCTAATCTTTAAAATTAACGTGCTCTTCGCGATATTTTCTTTTTCTGTTTATAGAATTATAAAGCGCCCCTAAAGCGACTTTTTAACTTCTTTCTATTTTTGAATCATTGAATAATAATGCGCGTATAAATTACGGTAGAGAACTAATAGTCTGATGCTACTGCAGAAAGTTTTTATTTAGTCATTCTGTTTTATAATCAGATTAGAACATAAAAATAAAGAAAATCTGAATATTTATTTAATTTTTCTCCACGGAAACGGAATTTACTCTAACAATTTCTGTATACTTTGGGCTGCGATTTTTCTATGAATGTGTAGCCATACGTTTTACCTATTTAACGATTCCTCATGATTTATAAATATTGAAGGCGATATTTTATCGCCATAAGAAACTTATAATCAATATTAGTTCACGAAAGGAAAAATGAATGATGTTTCCCTTGCTTTTATTAAAAAAATGAAATATTTTAGATGAAACAAAAAAAAAACTTTTACTGGAAATATGAAACTGCGAACTAAAAAGAATATAAAAGTATGATAAAAAAATAGATATTTTTCATGTTGAGTATGGTTTGTATAGCAGTGAAAGCTCAACAGAGAGAGAGAGCAGTACACATTTTTTAATTTTATTTTCTTTGTTTTTATTACTATTTATTTTTGATTAATGTTATAACTTAAAGGCCAAAAACACTGGCGGAACAAATCCGTCTTTTCCATAAATGTTTGAGTGTCCACCACACTCTGGTCTTTATTACATCACAAACACGTGGTAGTAAAGTCTACTTTAAGACAAACATTTTAAATCATCTCTAAAGATTTGAATGTAAACAGAAAGCTCCCTAGTCATTCTCTTCCAATAATCACTATGTTCAGGGCACTTGATCAAAATTAAAATTTTTACATTTTTTTTATCAAACTTTTCTTCTTTTTTTTCAGCAAAAGAAACTTAAAATCTGTGAAAATATATATTCATATATAAATATAAAAAAATATAGAAATGAAATGAAAATTATTACTTCCTGCTTACATTTTTTCATCAAACTTTTCTTTTTAACCCACATTCAGCAAAAGAAACTTAAAATATATGAACGAATATATTCATATATAAATATAGAAAAATATAGAAATGAAATGAAAATTATTACTTCCTGCTTTTTTTTCATTGATATTTTCATATTATTCCATATTGAGCCAAATAAACTAAGAATCTGTGAAAAAATGAAAGTATAAGAGTAATATTAAAATTATTATTATTATTATTATTTCCTTCCATCAACCTTTACACTTGAGTTCCAAATTGAGAAAAATAAACTTAAAAATCTGTAAGAAAAATAAAAATAAAAGTTAAATCAAAATTATTAGTTTTACTTTTTGTCATCAACCTTTTCAGCTTAGTCCCCATTGAGGTAAATAAACTTTAAATCTATAAGAAAAATAAAAGAGCTGATGAGTCATTTTATGGGAAAAGTATTTCTGAAGTTCTATTTCTTTTACTTCAATAACTATAACTCTTCCGGCATCACACATGAATACAGTCCACATTAAACCAAATAAATTCAAAATGTATGGAAATAGAGCAGAAAGCCGTTTATCTAAATTTATGGTGGTTTTATTTTCTATTGCTTTAATAGCAATTATTCTCCAGACATCGCATTCAAGAATGCTTCGAAATTTTCTCAACGTCAAACACTTTCGGCATATTTATTGTGATTTAATATAACAAAATTGTACGCGTGCCGTTTGGAAATTTAAAAGAGCAAACGCTCTCAATCATTAGATTCCTAGTCAGTCGTCTCCTGGATTGAAAGTGACAGATGTCCTATAAACACATTAAACTCGACCGCTGCATTTCAGGGAATATCCTCGCCCTTCCTGCCCTCCCCTCTATCTAGCAGTGGGTCATTTTACTCCACATTCAAAACCATCCCCTGTCCCAAATCTGTGGCCAAGGTGCGATTGATTCCACCCTGACCAATCACTCGAAACTACTTTCGCTTGAAAGCTTGGACAATAGCAACGGGATTCGAATGTTTAACCCCTTCAGTCCAGAACATGGGAAGCGTTCTCTCTTCACTTCTTCTCTCTCTTTTTTTTCTTCTACTTTTTGGTCTGCCATCTGGTGTACCAAAGGGCACCCGCCATGCGCGTGGCTGTCAGAGCTCTGGTCAATGAGGATATGGATGGGGGTGAGTATTGAAGAAATTCAGGATGTGCAACTTACCGTAAATCCTTTTCCACCTCTACTTTTTTTTTTTTTTTTTGCCTGGTCTTTGAAGAAAAATGTGCAACAATAATACTGGTATGTAATGATGCGAGATAAAAATGATAAAATATTCGTGCAGAGTAAAAAGTGAGTGTCCTTTTTTATTTTACTATTAATATTAATCTTCAAAAATCTTTTGAGAATCCTAATACGTATTACAGAACTTTTACATGGAGTTCATGCTTCATCAGGTTCAGTTTGAAATTCAATGAAAGGGGATGCATTGTTTGGGAAATTTTCGCTCGCTTGCATCCAAAGATAAGTAACGTAATCGTCAAAAATATCGCTTTTCATATAATGGTGAATCTCCACATGTTGGACCCTCCAAAATGAGGGAAATATGTGCGTCAGTCTGCGAACAGGAAGGTTGAAAATTAAACAAATGAAATTCGTATACTATATTTATAATGAAACGGTGTATTTCTATAACATCTGAAGCGAAATCCCCATATTGAATTTTTTCTGCCCATTCGTGTGATTATGAGAATAATAATTAGGTTGCGATACAAGCTAGATAGATGAAATTCACCACACGGTTTTATTACAAGAATTGCAAATCTGAATGAAACTTGGACTCAATCTGTCAAAGTTTATTTGTTGCTGACGTGTACTCGGATAATTCGATCTTAAAACGAAGATTGTATATCTATATCGAAACCATTTTATTAACTGGAAGAAATACACTCTCTTCCTTATTCAAAAGGATTAAGAACAAAATGCATTATACTATGCAAGGATAAGAAATTGCCCAAGGAAAAATATTCCCACCTATTTGATATTATTTCTTTATAGTATACGTAGTATAGAGACAATATAGTAGTCGTCAAAACATTCGAACTCGAGAATTTGACGAATCTCCATGTTTTAGAGCTCCCTGATATCTAAAAACGTATTTTTGGGAAATATCCGTTCGTCTGTCTGTGATAAAGATCACTCAAAAATGCTTCGAGCTAAATGAAATTTGTTGAGCGGTCTTTACACCAAATGTGTGTATTTCTATCAGTATTTCTTCAAAATCTATTCAGGGAAAGTCTGTCCGGCTGTTCGATTGTAAGTTAACACGATAACTACAAAACGAAGAGACCAAAACGGATAAAATTCGGCAAGGAGAATTAACATTAATAGTCTTTACACGTATCCAAATTTGAGTCAAATCCAACAAGGGTTGATTGTCTGTCTGTCTGTACTTTTAGAAACATGTAAACGCGATCACTCAAAAACGGAATTATTTAAAAACACCACATTTGGTATGGGATTTTTGTAATTGCAAGTGTAGTTTGGGTCGAATTTTTGTTTCAATCGGATGAGATGAAACAGTTGAAATCGGATACCATTAACTGCACGCCAAGGATTCATCGCCAAATTACCCGCCAAGAATGACACAATAGATATAGTAAAAACGTTTATTTCATGTCAAAGGTTGATATTTCATAACCATTGTATGCGAATGCTATGCAAGGCGTTCTCGGTATAACATTTTTATTGCGTGAATATCTTGAGGAGACCACTCCAGCTGGGTTTTATAGATGCTACTGCATTGTGTATGCGTTGCACGTACAAAATCATTTCATGCCTGTATAATATTAGACTTTAATAAATTTTATTAATAATTTATTACATACGTACGTATAAATTTAATTCCTGTACCACATGCGTGACATAGAAATCGCTCTTATTATCATTGATTAAATGTTCACAAATCACTATACGAACATTTCAGACTATGAATTGAACGTCCTCTCTTCATTCAACACTCGACTCATTAATGAAACTAAAAAATATTATTAAGATTGCTTTAGATAAAACTCGCCAAAAATTCTATTTATTCAAAGGAAAGAAGATTAAAAAAAAAAATCAATAAATGGGTGTAAAAGTTTTAACGGGAGGGGAAAATAGGCTTAACCATTTCCAAATGGGTAATGACCATGACTTATTTAAATTGATGATCATTATAAATTTATAGAAATTAGTTTTGTATCATTATAAAACGCAAATTTTATTCTTTTTGACGATATGTTTTATTTCTGTATATTTCCAGTACTTTTAGTAAGTTTATTTAAATGTAAAACATAATTTGTCATAATTTTTAATTTATCGAATTCAAATTCATCCATTAAAGCACTTTATTACGCAATTTCGCCAATGTTAAGAATAAAAAAAAAAAATGCTTTCTTTTAACATTAATTCCGAAATGGGATTTTCATTCCCACTTTTATTTTGTAATGTAAACACTTTTTAATTTCAAAGCTTTATAACTTATTCCATTAAATGAATGTTTTTCGGACTTATCAAATCAAAAGTTGAGATTTAAAAATTATACATTCCTCATTAATATTTAACAACTCAAAAAGTTAATAAACTAGGCGAACAATCTGGTCTCCAAAGACGGCTAATATATAATATTACACAAAATAACTTTCTATGTTTACTTGATTCATTTTTGCCGCAATTTCTAAACCAATTCGATACAGAGTGGAATTTATAGTCATTGCATATTTCGGAATCACTGAGTGAGGGTGCAGGTTTTTATTCATAAACACAAAATAGGCGTTTCCACCCCCATCCCCATCCCTGAAAACAGTCTTACGGCACCCGTTATGCCCGATGTCGTTCGCTTACGCTCTTGGAGGGGAACTTGCAGATGCACGCGCCATCACAGCTGCAGAAAGAATAGTCCAGATTTTTTTCCCTCTTCTCTTTTTTCATCCAGCACACAAAAATGTAGGGAAGGAAAGAACCGGTCATTCACCTCTTCGGGTCCTCAGGGCATTTGAACACCAAATTCATTTCAATGAGATTGAAAATGTGCAATGAGTTTGTCTTTTGGAGTCTCGAATGAAATACACAATCAATTTCTTACAATAATACACATGAAGCTTATAAAAAAAATTCCGATTTCATTTGGTGATGTGACATAATTTGCATGACAATATGCGTAATTTTGAGAAGTACTGGGAAAAGTGAAGTGTCTTTAAGGGCGTCTTAATTTATATTTTAAACTAGCCATTGTAACTGCAGTTCCGCCTGCGTCTAACTGTTCTATACGTGTGTAAGAAAAGGCGAAACAATTCTAAATCGTAGAGATCGGTTTTCAATCCATATGAGGATTTAAAAATTATCGAAATTTTTCCAGATTCCTTGGAGCATTTAATTAATTTACTCTAAATAATCAAGATAAAAAACATTTTTAATGTCAGCGTTTGACATATATATGTAAACTTCCTTTAGAATCTGATTGCTATGGGAGAAACAAGGACTTTCATAGCAATGTTTTAACAGATTAAATTTTAACTTAAAAAATTAACTAAAGAAGACAACTCAAAGTCTCTTTAGTGTAGGTCACTTGATTTTTTTTTAATTTAATAATTGGGAACGTTAAAAAAAAAAAACCAACTTCCAAATAAAAAAAAAAAAAAAAAAAAAAAAGGAAATTAATGCAGTACATTAAAAATCTTCAGTGATCGAAGAAAAATTTCCAGATGACGCTAGTCAAATTATTTTTTCGGTGAAATATTTTGCCAGACGATATTAATTTGTGGTTAAGATTATAAGATTATTTGCGATTAAAATATGAGAGGGATACATTATGAGCATTGGAAATGCCAACGCATATATAAATTAACATATATTCTGAAAATATTTTAAATATGTTTGTTTACTTATTTTTAAATAGAATTCTATTTAATAGCCTCAAGCTGAAAAAAAAACTTCTGGCATACTAATTAAGTTCAATAAAATTTTAAAATCATAAAATTTGAACATGCAGTTAAAAAATTACAATAACTTTAAAAGGCAGCTTTTTAAAAAAACATATATCAAAAGGTACTTCACAACATATTCAATTCAAATGTAACTAAAAAAAGCTGCATAGCAAAGGCAAAATAAAAATTATTGAAAAAAAAAAGCAACTTCAATTCTGGCAAAACTGCGCAGTAATAGTAAACAGAAAATAGTTTTAATAATTCAACAAAAAAAGATATTGTTATAAAATGTGCTAAAATGGATTTTTTTAAAAAATTGGTTAAAATAAAAAAAAAATAGCCGTTTAGAAAAAAAAAAATATTACTAAAAAGCTAATTTTTTGAGTTTTCAGATAGTGTAAAAATAACTTCTGTAAAATGATTTTGTCGTAAGTTATAGCTGGAAAACATGCACTCTTTCAACCCCAATTTCACTGCATTTTAAAGAGTCATAGAAACTTTTAAATTCCAAATCATCTCCTTTAGGTGCTGAGGAATACGTGTGCCCAATCAGTCAAGAGGTGTGAAAGTGCGCAAGTTTCAAACATGCAGATAGATGTATTTTCAGTTATATGTAGAGAAAAATTATTTAATAATGAGAAATTAATTAAAAATTTTGTTTGAGTGAATAGCTCTCTTCTAGAATTTTGATTAATGCTATTTATATAATTTTAAATTCAATTATATAAATTATATAAATGTAAAAATGTTAAATAAAACACAAATAGTTTATATATTTTTATCATATAAATTTAAATATTCGGTAAATAGTAGTATCCTAGCATTAAATAAATATATGGAATAGAATCGGAAAAAAAAATGCTCTTCCTATAATGTAACTTATAGTATTTATTCAAAATTATAATTTATAACGATCAAACTTGGCGGAAATTGGCAAGTGAATCTTAAGCATGACTTTCATAGAGTGTCAGTCTAGCTTAGCAAACACAAATTTTAAGATTTATTGAAATCAAATTGAAAAGGGTCTTCAGAAAATATTATTGCGTTTGTTTTACTTTTTTTAGAAACTGCATATGATGAGAAACTTGAAAAAATTATTTTTCAAGTGTCACTTTTTTTGATAAATCCATTGAGTGACTGTTAAAATCTTGCACAGGAAATGTAAAACAGCTATCGAATTTGCATGCTAAACTCGAAACAAAAGTAGAACAACATTAGTCCAATCGTTTTAAAACTTGTAAGTAAATGAGTACTTGGTGCATTCTGTTTCCATTTCTGGGGAATTAATCTTCTAAAAAATAACTTTCAGGTCATTCAGATTTTTTTTAAACGAAACGTCAATGCTCTCTTCTTTCCATACAACCGAAGTATACTTACAGAAAACATTGTGATCTTCAGAAAATTCAAAACCAAAGATTTTTGACATTTTTATTCTGGTGAAAGGAAAGCATTCAGACTCATATCTGCCAATATTTATGTTGACACTATAATAAAAAAATGCAATGAGTTAAATAAATTCTATGAAACGTTTAATCCGCCATCAAAGTGGAAGGGCTGTGTCAAATTTTGGACCAAACTGGAACAATTGGAATTTCTTTGTTCTTCTATTGAAGAAAATCAAATACGAGTATATATTATCAAAATCACATTATTTTAGAATTTAAAAGCTATCGATCTAATGAAGTCAATCTGTCAAGTTTTGTTACCTTGGTTACCTCCTCTAATTTCCATTTTATTATTATTATTATTATTATTTGCTGCAAAACAACTGAGATATTTTAAGAAATTTGGATGATGTGATAAAGTACACGACAGAAGAAATGCATAAATGCAATAATTAAAAAATATATAAATTTTTATTTCAGAGCAAAAATAGCCTCGCATGCATATATAAAAAAACTTTCTCTTAAATAAAACTCAAATAGCCACTGTTTGTGTCATTTCATTGTACAACCAAGGATCATGCTTTTAGAAAAAGTATCTCTTCCAATATTCGAATGCATTCTAAACTGCTGTTATAATTTTTTTAATAATTAGAAGAGCTCTCAAGTCATAATATTCGCATACACGAACATAATACTCAAGAGTAGGCATAATGCTAAAAATATTACCCTAGAGAGGTTTAGAAAGTGAAGATCCTCTAAAATATCGAGGCTGAATTTTTGCTGAATGGAATACTTTCTTTAAACATGTTCCATATACTCGAACGAAAATAGGCAGCATCACGAACCTTCGACGCAAAATAATAAATGATTTTGGATAATAGTTTTTCCATCGCTAATTGCATTTCTCGGATTTCTTCCGAGTTGCTAAGCAACGCAGCATCTGTCTCAGTAGCGTCACCTGTCGACAGAAGTGTGAACCAATTACTGAGTTCGGAGATAATCTGTCTGAGCGACGGAGGAAACACTTGAAGGGTCGAAATGAAAATCCGTCCACATGCCGGGTAATAAATTTCATCCGGAACGTCCCGTTACCATGGGAACGGGGGAATTGGACGGGATAGGGTTAATTTTGACCTGTCTCACATTTTTTGATTGACTTAGCCGCCGTATCTGTAGAGACAACCGCGAATGGCATTCAATAGTGATGTATAGAACTGCGATAGTCCAACAGTTGCAGCATTGCTAAACAATTGTCATCAATATTCTTAAAAATGTATAAATATAGTAGCACCCATTAAAAAAAAAACAGAACCATGGTTATACCGAAAATATCTTTTCCCTGCTAAATATTAATATATTTTTTTATTTAGTCTTTTTAAAATAATATTCTATTTAGAAATTCGAAAAGAAATTTGTGTAGCTTAACAATGTAAATGTGAAATGTAAACAATATAAAGGGAGAAGAAAATTCTCTATATACGATAAAAATTGTATTCTGCAAAAAGCAAAAATTAGCTTACTTCAAATTTAATATTTCTATTATCAAAATGAAGACTGTGTGTGAAATAACAGTCCTGAACTTGCTGGCAATTTACCCTTGAAGTTGAAATTTAAGGGCTTGCGCTACTTGGAAAAACAAGGCTTTGCCAATGATCTTTTAAACAATTTATATTTAATCTTATTAATTTTCGTCTAAAATTTGAGAGAATTTTTTTTTTTTATTTGTTCATTTCAATTTTCTGTATGCAGAAACTCCTCAAATGAATTTGGTTGGTTGGTTTTTACAATATTAAAATGCAGTTTGAGAATTAATATGTTTCATTTCCATATAATAAAAATCACATTTAAGATATTTTGAAGCAATGGAAAAAAGAAAAATATTGCTTAAGGAAGATTTTATAAAACATTAAAAAAACAAGTTTCATGTTTGTTTTAAACATGTAATTTAAAAAAGAATTGCGTAGGTGAAAAAAAAAACACCTAAAAAACTCAAACAAGGTATCTGCATTCTTCTAATGAAATCCTGGTTCAACAGCAGTGTTTTACTTAATATTTCAAAAATCGACCTTCCTTAAATATTCTGTCATGATAATCCATTTTATAAAA
>JAPMOR010118789.1:245275-267066 GCA_026543865.1 Argiope aurantia | reverse complement strand
AATTGTCATTGCTTATTGTTAAAAGTTAGAATTTTTAAAAATTAAATATGTGATAACGTATATTATTAGATTATATTGTTATAAATTATATTAGAAGCATAAAAATATACTATAATGATTATGAAAGCTCTTTAAATAAATAAATAATAAATATTGTCCTGCATCACAATATTGTAAAGCTAAAATAATTTTTTCCCATTTTATATCGAGATTCGCCTCGTTTGTAGGCCTCTTAAACGTGGTTAGCGACGTATTCAAAAGATTTCACTGAACTTAAAAATCAAACTCGGGCAGTTCATATACACTTACATAGATACAAATATTGTACATTGTCCTCACGTATATGTTACGATGAATGTGATTAATCCGACGATTATTCATAATCACCGATAAATAAAATACAATAAATTATTGAAGATTTATTGTTAGTTGATAAAATCCTTAACTTGTAATCGAGAATGTAATAAATTTGGATTATTTTGTGGAATGGGGAGATCTTAGTTTCAAAAATTTCGGTGTTAAAAATTAGAAGAAAATAATGATGGTTATTAAAACTTGCAACAATGTTTCAAATTAAAAATTAAATAAAAATAGCGTCTTTGTGCTTTATTTTCATTAGATATATTACAACAGATATATCATATAATAACAAAAGATATATAGTATATGTCGTAAAAAACTATCGAAAAATGTAAAATGATCAAAACTGCTGAATATAAAGTTATAGACTTTTACTATATTCCATATAACGAGTTGGGGATCTTATAAACTAACCGATAAATTTGATAAATATTCAACAATCATCACATTCGCAATAACAAATGATCCCATTTGGCAAGTTTAGTGTTGAATAATCACTGATCATACATAATCACCAATTTATTACATTTACAGTAATATATATATCTCCAATCACATATTTTGTGTCGTATTCTACAAGTCATATAAACCGAAAAGGGTAAGTTAAATTCACACAAAGGCTCTACAATTTTTAGAACAAAAGTCAATCATCCTATAATTCAGACGGTTGTAGTTACTGATACTCCCCACCTCCCTGTTTGGTGCCGAAATTTTCATGAGAAAGCGTGCTTGGGGGGGGGGGGGCAGAGACGGACAGACAATCGTCGTTCAAAACTCACGCATAAATCATTACATAAATCACTTTTTCCTTTCGTCCCAAGCTATCGTTTACTCGTCGCGATAGCACCCCCTCCCCCTCCCCCATCATTCTATACGCGACTGGTTGATTGGACAAGTGTGACGTCATGGCGAGTCAATTCTCTTGATTGGAAACTCTAAACGGACAGACAGACAGACAGGAGGATAAAAAAAAAATTCTCATGGTTGGATAGTTTTGATCATTGTAGTTTTCTTTATTTTGTTGACTGATGTTGATATATGCATATATTTTTCTTTGTGGAATGCATTCAACAAAAGATGAAGAAGCCAGAATGACAAATTGAGATAAATAAGATGATAAAAAATGATTGATGTCAAAAAAAAGAGATGAAATTTTGATAATTCATTTATTAAAATTAATAACACATAACTTTCAAAATTATTTAAAGCAGTTCTGATTTCAATGTCACCTCAGGTTTAGATAGGTTAGGTGACTACGTTAAAAAGTCGATTTTTTTAAAAATCACGATGGTTTTTTTTTTAAGAATTACGAATTTTTTAAAATTTTAATATCTTTAATGTTAGAACAGGATTCTTTAACAAACTGTTTGAATTTTGTTTCCTAATTAGTTTTTTGGGAAGTTACTCTGATTTTTATATTTACATTTACATACGTTTTAATACTATTTTATATGATGCTATTTTCTCAAATTCTAATGTCTGGCATAATTACGAAAAAAATTATAAATTAAAATCGTATATATTTCAAATTTGGAATTCGAATTTCGCAATATGTTTTGTAGTTCCTAAAGTAGAACTTTGAAATATTTTGTAGTTGTTTTAATGCTTTACAATGTGAAAAAAAATTGAAAAGTGCTTATTATTTATGAACCGAACTCTAATATTTAAAGAATGGATTTAAAAAAAAAAACTTATTTTTTCACTCAGGAACTAAATAATAGATTTCTTAAGCTGCCTGTAAATTTTAAGCAAATCATTTGGCAAACTTCTAAACTAAAAAATGTTTCCTTTGTACCTCTTTTTACCCCCCCCCCTCAAAAAAAGGGTTTTTTTTTTTTGTTTTTGTTTTTTTGTCAGTGAAAAAAAAAAAACTTTTGTCACTTCACTCTATTTGTGTCTCATTTAACGTTATTTCATTTTTTTTTATGCAAAAAAAATCAAAAAATATAGCTAGTTTAAAACATTTTTCAAAAAAAAAAAAAAAAACATACCGAATGTAGTCTTATGCCTTACCCATAGATTAATAATATTATTGCATAGAAAAAAAGACTTATTCGGGTCTGAAGATCCATCGCATTTATAGTGAGTAGATGGATCGCAAGTCTTCGTTCCGGCGTGATGTGAGAATTTGAGTTAGCGGCTCAAGAGTCTTGCGCTATTTGATAATAGTTTAAAATTAATAAATGCGCCTAAAAGAAACCATCATGCTGTTTTAAACGGGAATATTAATCTAATTAACCTCAACTAAAGGATGTAATTTCGACCAGTTAAGCGTAAAAATTTCTGTTAAAGAAAACCAAGCATACAAGGCAAAATCATGAAATATTTTCCTAAATAAAAATTTAATGGATGTAGTTGATGCGCTTTCAAGTCCTTAACAGGTAATAATGAAGCACAGTATGTAAAAAAAAGTATCCAGTCACTTGTTATTACACATAATCTGTAAAACTTAAAAATCAAGGCAAAAATACCATTCAATTTGGAAGATTATCCTCTTTAAAAATACATGAATTGCATCTGCATAAGAAATTATCTGGCCTATATATATTTAATTTTGCTTAATTTTCAAAATTTCTTGTTGCATCGCCTATTTTTTCGTCTTTAACTGATTCAACATACTGAGAAACGGACAGATGTAAAAGTTTAGACGAATCGAATGAAAATACTCAGAGATATACAAGAAAAAATATCCAGGCGCTGTTTCAATTTATGCAAATGTAACCAATAAGACTCATTTTTATATTTTCCTTTATTCAAGCTTTTATTTCAGTCACTATTACGATAACTTTGCTTTTAAAGAAATTAATGTATTTTTATGCATAACGTTATTAGCAATAAAGAAAGACTAAACAGGAATTCGGAATCCATGTTTTTATTAGTATATTTAATTGCAAATAAATAATGAATAAATTGTATTTAGAATATTCAAAATAATCAATTCCATATACTTATAAAGAGCATATTTCTACAGCGATAGATATTTACAGTTTTATTGTGTATAATTATTTTCGAAATAAAAGATCTTATCCGGATACTTGTTGATGGATACTTTTCCGGATACTTCATTTAGTTTACGTTAACAGAAAGTAAAGGAGGAGTTTCGGCCTAATTCAGTTAGACAGAGAAAGAATAAAACAGTTTTAGCAAGCAAGCAGTCACTGTCGAAGAAATTAGTTTGGACACCATAGAAGTGAAATGCCAAAATTCCATACTTCGGATGGAATAGAATAGAGCACTCCTCAATATCTTAATGTTGTAGCAGGTGCATTACTCTTATCTTCTCTTTTAGATACTAGATGGCAATGCCTGATTAGGCCATCCCACAGTGCATTGCGATTGTAAATAGAACGAGATGCGATACTGAACTGTGAAGCCGCGTGCTTGAATGTCTTGCCTTTGTGTTAGTGTATGTTTAAGTGTGTGAATGTGATTATTAAAGAAATGTTTCCAACAACATTCGTCCTGTTGCTTCCTGCACAGATCATAATAATCTACATGCCACCGCAATGTTAATTTGAAAAGGTTGAATAGGACTTTTATCTGTGTTGTCATCTGCCTTAGTGTTACTGTTTATTGTGAAATATTTCTTGAATTATAATGAATATTTACGCAGCCCATTCACATTCTAACTTCCGTAATAAAATAAATGCGATATTTCTGGAGAATAATTATTTTCAGAATTTGAAAAGCCGAAATTGCTGTTTTATCCCTACAAACTTTATGATGCTAATTTAACAGAAAAAGGGAGAAAAAAATCAAAACAAAATTAATTTGCTAATCATTAACGTTTCAACTGTAGCATAAAATGAGTTTAAAATAATTTTTGAATACTCACCTTACTAATATTTTAAACATGCATTAGCTTAGATGAAAAAAAAAAAATCTTCAGTCCAAGAAATATTTTAAATTGTTTAACTTTCTAATATCATTTAATACGAAAAAATTGGTAGTCTTTCATAAAAGAAATGCTTGACATAGAATACATTTAAAACTAGTCTTACAAAAAGTGTTTTCCACAATTTGAATTGTCCATGATATGATTCGAAATTGATATTAGTGGCATAGATAATTTCGCAAAATCTTATAGTTGATTATCTACTCTTTGAAAATATTTTCAGCGCCACTAAACTTTTTTTAAAGATATTCTCTAAATAATTAAGAATTTATGTTCAATTTAAATCGCATGTAAATACAAAGATTCAACAATCTTTGTACTTTGTACTGTATCATGTGAACTTCAAAATGCCATTGTAAGGGGAAAAAATATCCCTTTTAATTACACACAGCTTGCATTATATATGTACTTATAGACGTAATTAAACGGCCATTTAATACATTTGGAAAAAATAAAGGTGATAATATCATATGCGACCAAAAAGCTGGCCGAAAAGGAATCAAAAAATTGATTGGAAAAGGAAAAGGGATCATGTCATAAGGGACAAAAACAGTGACTGCATAAGAATGAAGCCACGAGAGACAAAAGGGGTTGTCTGTAAAGGGAAAAGAAGTACGTAATAAGAAATCAATGAATTGATTATATAAAGATCACATTCATATTATAAAGAGCAAAGAAATGGACAATTAAGTAACCAAAATCCTATTAAGGACATGGAAATGGTAAAGTGAGATTAACTATACAGGGGAGATTAAAGGATCATGACATAGGGAACTAAAGAATTTTCTGCAGATGAATCAAATATTAACGAAAAAAAAATAGACTTATCTATATAAGGAAAAGAAACGTGTACTTTAGAGAGCTGATTGTGAAGAGATCATGTCTTAAGGGACCAAAGAATTGCTTGTAAAAGAATCGTGTAGTATGGGAAGAAGAAATGATTGTGAAGAAATCGTGTCAAAAAACTTGTTCGTGAATCAGTTGTCTTAAGAAAGATAGTAATTAGTAGTAATAATTGAATAATTAGAGGTAAGGAACTATAACGTAAAGGACATGGGCATAGGTTGTACAAAGTTAAATCATAAGAGGCAAAATGAATTTACTGTAGGATTCATATTATTAAGGAAGAAATGACATGTTAAATGACTAATCAAAACTCATACTTCTATATCCTCTTTCAAGTTTGTAAACTATATCAATTGAACCAACACAAAGAACGCCCATCCCGACACACACACAGTAACAGTTTAAAAAATTTCTGTATTTACTATTACATTACCATGTAAAATTCTATGAAACAAAAAACGGATTATCTTGATTAAGATATTATAGTTCTACTACTAAGTACAGAAAGATTCGAATAATCAATGCACTCAGATATAAAAAAAAATGTGACAATCATGGCTGATTATATTATTATTATTATCTTTTGTTACAAGTCAATTATATATTCATTGCTAATATCGGAATCCTATTACTAAACAATCACTTATGAACATTCTTGCTAAAATTGTTTTGTAGAATAGTATCCATAGACAAATATAATTTGTTGTTACAACATGTTCTATATCTAATAGTTATAATGAAAAATTGATTATACATGAAGTCAGCCAAAGCCATAAGTTTTGTAGGTGATCGAATCCCATTAGACAGAAAACAATGGAGCCAACAGACAGAGCGTGTGTGCCTAATGAAAGGGCAGCCTGGCCGCAGTCAACCCTTACGCAAATTACACCCAAACAATGATTAAATACGCAAACAGATACCACGAAAACAGCCGCGCAGATCAACCCACTCGAGATCGGCGTTTGTCAACAAACACATAAAAAACGCACACCTGAACCCTAATAGAATGAAGAACGGTAGCCGCCGTAATAAATTATGACAGAAGACGGGGAATGAAAAAAAGAATTCAGACGCGTGCCATACCGGAAATATAAGGGGCAGATGGAAGGGTAGGTCGGACTTTTTTTTTCCTGGTACAGGTGATGAGGGGAGCAAGACGCAGGCACGCAGGAAGGGAGGAAAGAGTCCCAGATGGCAGGCGGGAACGCTGCAGCCACAGGTTAACAAGAGATAAGAACATTACCGTAATAACTTTTTGTCGTTTTTTTCGTGGGGTTTTTTTTTTTTTTTCCCACCTCCATTGGTTTTTGGATGTAAACAATTCTCGCGCATGCGTATTTAAGACGCAACTGTATCTCTTGTGTCTAATTAATTAATAAATACTGGTTAATAGTGCCGAATGCAAGGCTTTTTACCGTCTATTCAATCAAAGACTTATTACCAATTTTCAAGGCAGAAGTTTATATTTTATGATTTTTTTAGAGAGATTAATTTTGATCTAAGTGCCAGTAAATTTTTTTAGAGATCCTTGGTCAGTGCGGGCTTTGGAAACGAATAAAATGACCAAACGTCTTTGACTCTCCATTGAGATCTGTCCTTTGATCTTTGCCATCTGAAAGAGATCTGTCAGAAAACATCTATTTTATAGCTACAAAATGAGATATCAACTTAATCAAACTACACTTTGTGATGGTCAGAGCTGTGCGTGAAGTTTTATGCGAAAATTTTTTGTAAATCATTTTCCTGATTTTCATTAGCTTCCTTGTTTAAATATAACTCCATAAGTTAATAAAAACTTGTAAATCGAATTGAAAGATTAATAAGCAACAAAATAGCCCTCGTGTCAAAATAGCCTTTAAAACCGAACCTTTTTAACTTCAAAATTAATTCCCAATGCCAAGTCAAATCGAAAAAAAAAAAAAAATATTATTGTAACATTTTATTTGCAAGCGTAACTTATTTTCATGTCTTGAACAGAAAGGTTTCAAACAACCAAAAATTAAGAAAACGGTTGTATTTGTCTATTAAATATTTTTTAAAAAAAGTAATACTGATTTTTTTTGTCTTAATTCTATAAGTTAGCATTTCTTTTATCTGCCCTTTTTTTAAAAACTGCAAAATGTTTCAGTTTTTCTCGCATAAAAACCGTTACATAGAATATTTTTGAATAAATTATTTCCATTTGATCATAAGAAAAATTCAATTTCTATTTATTAAATTAAGATATGGATAAATCACCATGATACTGTTGCAATGTCACAGAATATATCTTTTATCTTATCTGAAGAACAGTTATAATTTTGTTAATATTCTCTTAGTATTTTATACTGTTTAGAATACGATACGAGAAGAAATCGAAGTGAAAATTGTGTGCCTACAAACTCCATGAAATCCAAACATAACATCATCATTTTATTCAAGAATTTAGGAAATGAAGGAAAAAAATTATACGGAAATAACCTCATTTCCTATGGAGAAAATTAAAAAAAAAATTCTGAAGTATTATTTACAAATTGCTTTTCTTTTATTTCCGAAAGAAAGACATTCCGAAAGAATCTTTATCTGAAAAAAATAATAAAAGTACTGCAAAAATAAATTCAGGATCTCCTCGCTCACAAGAATCATTTTCAGATCGTGTTCTTTAATATGTTTTCGAATTATACAAGACAACATTCAAGAGATGCCCGAAATAAAAATTTAGTGATTTTTGATATATACGCACTTAATTCTAAAAAAACCTAACGAAGGCAGCAGATATTTAATAATTATATGCGAATATTTCCCTTATGGCAAAGCGATCGTCTCTTTTCTGCTCCTATTACGATATGAATGGGGAGTGGTCTCCTCAGACCTTTCTCGCATATTCTTTCATAAAGATGTTATACTAGAGAATGTCAAGCATAGCATCAGAGCGCAATGATTACGAAATGTTTATCTTTGTCGTTGATTTAACGCTTTCACTGAATCTATCGTTTAATCCTTTGTGAGTGTTTTGATAGTTAATCCTTGGCATGTAATTAATAGTTCCGAAAATCTCATTTGTATATTATATACATTTTTCCCAGACCAAAATTGGACACGAAACTGCAATTGTAGCCACAAAATCACACACCAAATTCAGTCTATTCGAGTCGCTGCGTTTATGAATTATCGCATTTACATGTTTCTGAAAGTGCAGGTCGAAAGCAGGCAACGCCCTTGTTGGATTTGGATCAAAATTTTATAAATGTCTACACCGTAGATGTTAAATTTCTGCGCCTAGTCATCTACCTCTCTTCGTTTTGCAGTTATCGCGTTAACTTATAGCCAGACAGACTTCCCTCGAATGGATTTTGCTCAGAATTCGGCAGAAAGCTGCAAATTCAGTATGAAGACAATGTACCAGATTTCATCTATCTAGCATAAAGAGTACTTGCGTTAGCTTTATGATGGACAGACAGGTAGATAAATTGCCAGGGAAGTCGAAAACGTGGAGATTCGTCAAAATCTCGAGTTCGAATTCTTTCTCGATTGCAATACTTTCTTTATACTTCCTACACGATTAGGGACTACACGATTTTTAGGGCCGCGGTGGCCTGGTGGTAAGGTCTCGGCTTCGGAACCGGAGGGTTTCAGGTTCGAGACCCGATTCCACCGAAGAACCGTCGTGTAAGGGGGCCAGTTGCACGTTAAATCCGTCATGACCAAACGCCCTCCCGCTGGTGTGGTGTGGTGTGGAGAGGGGGGTGCCAGCTCAGGTGTCGTCCTCGTCATCTGACCGCGATTCAAAATGACGAGGTCCGTCCCAAAATAGCCCAAGTGTTGCTTCAAACGGGACGTTAATATAACTAAACCAAACCAAACCAAACCTACACGATTAAATAAAAACGATTAACTGCAACAGAGAATTTTATATTATTTAAATTCGTCCATTTTTTGTAAGCTGCATGAGAAACACCTCGTAATTTTGGATTGAGAACTAAGCCGCAAGTGTGAGAGAGTCATTTATTCCAACAAATTTAATGGGCGTTAGTTCTATATCGATAGAAAAAATTTCCAAGCTCGAAGCTTTTGGTCCTGAAGATCCTGTTATGAACTTTACCAACAGACACTCAAGAAATAAGAATATTCGTATAACACTGAATTCTTATTTCTTCCCTCATCAATAACATTAACATCATATTCTGTTATGATAATTTCATAGATATTTTTTTATTGCGTTCGTTCAAATGCTAGGAACTTAATGCTAAATGTCTTTTTATTTTCTATTATACGAATTCCTATAAAATATTATTAGAATTTTTTGGGTTAAAACTTTATTCAGTCAGTGGATAAAATATGCAAAAAATAGAAACAAGCATAAAACAAAGTTTAAACGAATATAAAAAAGCGGAAATAGGCTTAACCGTCGCCAGATGGATAATCACTGCAGCCTGCCACCGGAAACTTATGATAATTATCTTCCAAAACTTTTATCTCACAAAAATGGTATTTGTATTATCTTAAAATTCATAAAAGTAGCCTTTTAATGATATCAGTTTCATTTTTGGATATTTTTTCGTTATTTTCAAATATATATATATATAAGGTTGGACAGCAAAGAGAATCCATTTTGTTTTGTTGCTCAATACTTTTAAAGCAAGTTGTGTTTTCAAAATCAAACATTTTTTTAAGTAATTTCTTCCCAGATTGCTTTAATGGAATTCAATAAATAAAAACGTCTTGAATATGCTAAATACTATGTTGAAAAACCCGAAAATTTCTGGAAGTCTGTTATTTTTTTTTGACAAATCAAAATGTAATTTGTTTGGATCCAATGGCCGCCGCTTTGCATGGCGAAGGAAAGCGGCACTCAATCCAGCAAATATAAAAGCAACTGTTAAACACGGCGGTGTTAGCGTTATGGTATGGGGTGCAATGGGAGATAGCAAATTTGGAAATTCAGTGTTTATCGAAGGTAGATGGATAAAATGGTGTATCTGAATATTCTAAAGCAGTATTTACCAGTATAGCTAAGATTGAATTTAAACAGAAACTATTCTTTGGTTCAAGATAAGCACAGCACTTGCATCGTGAGAATATGTACATTTTATTTAATGTGCAGAAAGTACTGTCCCATCCTCACAAAGTCCTGATTTGAATCCTATGGAGCATCTTTATGGAAAAAAAGTTACAAGAGAAGGAATTAAAATGAATTAAAAAGTGCTCTTCAGAATACTCGGAGCAATGTACCAACAGGCTTCACTGAAAAGTTGGTCTTATCCCTGAATAAGAGGTCAGAAGCTATTATAGCAGCCAAAGGACATCACATGAAGTCTTGAATGCTTTTGTCAGATTATAAAGTTATTTCTGTGACCTTGTATAAATGTCCAAAGGGTTTTTGTTTGTTTATAGAAAGTGATAACATCATAATGTTCTTTAAATTTATAATTTATATTTATATATTACTGAAATCAAATCAAGCTGTTGGATTTATTTTAAAAGTATAATGTAGTGCAAAATTATTAAACGATAAAATCGCGTATGTCTGCTATCCAGCTTTTTTTTAAATTCATTGTGTAAAATAAATTTATTTTGATTTCATTCTCAGACAATATTGCGATGAAATTCGCATTCATCCATCAAAGCACGAAACTGTATGCTTTTCCCAGAATTAAAATTAAGATTATGAAATTGCCTTTCTTGGTTTGGTTTGGTTATATTAACGTCCCGTTTTGAAGCAACACTAGGGCTATTTTGGGACAGACCTCGTAATTTTGAACCACGGTCAGATGACGAGGACGACACCTGAGCTGGCACCCCCCCCCCCTCCACACCACACCACACCAGCGGGAGGACGTTTGGTCATGACGGATTTAACTTGCAACTGACCCCCTTACACGACGGTTCTTCGGTGGAATCGGGTCACGAACCTGAAACCCTCCGGCTCCGAGGCCGAGACCTTACCACCAGGCCACCGCGGCCCTGCCTTCCTTGGGCATCACTTCCTAAGTAATTTCGTCACCTTCGTTTTTGTTTTCTAGTGTATACATTTTTTTATTTGCATCTTCAATAATTTGCAGAAACAGATTACATTAAATTCATATATTTCAGTCGTATCAAATGACATGTTGAATTTTTTTTAAAAAAATGTATTCCACGTTAATCGTTTTACTGTCTAAAAAGTCAATAATCGGGGCGAACAGGTTGATCACCCAAAGTGGCTAATTTGCAAAATTATACAAGAACACATAGTGGTGAGGTTTGACTCTAATAAGATTTTTTCACATGAAATTTCCGGTCCTCACATATCATTCTGTTGCAGAAGTAACTTAAATAACAACCATATTTTTTGTATAAAGCATTGCTATTATACGCTTTAACTGATTTCACTCCTTATTTTTTGCAAAATAGGTATGCATTTTATGAAACGTCAGATTTCATATTTATTCAGTAACGCATGGAATTAACTTCTTTAAAGAAAAACTGTAAGAAATATATAATATTTCGCTATGCTTAGTTTTAGAATTGACATGATTTAAATTATTATCATCGAAGAATTCGTTTCTCCTATTTCACATTCCTTTCTTTCGATGGAAATCAATTAAAAATGTGGGATTGGTAATTTTTATCTTTGCATCAGTAGGGAAAAGTTTTAAGAAGGAAAAAATAATGATTATTATTAATTTTTTTTTCCTTCTATAGAACTGTCTGTAACCTTTTCTAAAACATTTTTCTGGGATCGAGAGAAAGGCTTGTCTGTGCACTTCAGCAACGCATTATGCAAATATGCATAAAAAAAAGGAATCAATTTTACGAGTAAAACAAAATAGAAACGAAATAAAATCTGCCTAAGGATAAGACTTAGGGGAAAAAATTGAAAACGCTATTTCGAGTTCATTTAAATATTGATTCAAAGCGCGGGCTCTACCAGAGTACAACAGAATAGATAGATAGTTTTTATTCTGTTTTTTATTTCATATATTTTCTTCTCGAAATAAAACGATGGAATCATTTTTTTTACTCCTTACCCCTCGTACTCGTCTCCTCTTTTTTTCTTTTTCTTTTTTTTTAAGTTCCCCACGATTCCATATTTATTTTTTATCCACTCCTATTGATCAGAAATCGGGTATACCACATTTGGCATTTTATTGCCATTTTCAGCATCGATAAAATGAGCACGAATGCAACAACGAGATATGAAATTTATTGCACTATTAGAAGAAATTTTTTTTTATTTCCGTGCTGTACAGTAAACCCAAGTAAAGAAAAAGACTAAAAAAAGCCCGTAAAATTAAAATTTGCCAAAATTGGCATATTGGAAAACGCAAGATGGCAATCCAGACCAATAGTAAGTCGTGCGATACTTTGTTCAATTATTTGGTTAATTTTTAATAATATTTTTAATAGTAACTATTTATGTAAAATTATTGCTAACTGTTTAGTTTTATGCAAAATGATTTTAACAGTCCTATAAAATAATTTTTAAATTATTTTGTATAATTATATAAAATCGTTTTAAGGGAAAATAGAAAAATAGTAGTATTTGATTTCAAAAAGAATATTTTTTAAATAGTCAGTCAATGAATTAAATCAGTTAGTATTCAGTACTTGGGAGAACGAGCTTCATTCTGCAGTTTCAGTCTCAGTCTCTCTCTCTCTTTTTTTTCTTTTTTTTTTTTTGTAAAAATGCAAATAAAATTCTATCCTAAGGCTCGTTTAAAGGTATAAGCGAAATCCAATTGAATTGCAAACGCGGGATCGAACGTGACAAAAATGTATGGCAGACTAAGTCCCTAACCACTACTCCATCTACGACACGTATACAACTTATGTGTAGGCACATGTCAATATTTAGTTATAAAAAAAATGTGTGTAAAATTGAATTTTTTCAGGAAAAGAACCTATAGACAAACTTAAAAAGCAAAACCTTTTCTAAATATAAAATTTGATCGAAATCGTTCGAGCCGTTTCCAAGATACATGAAATAAATTTATATATGTACAAGAATCGCTCGTTTGGAATGAAAAGATTTAAATAATTTAGAATATTTACTTCATTATTCAAAAGGAAAAAGATATATTTTTCATTGTCATCGTGCAATGAATTTCTAGTATAAAAAAGGCCTGGAAAAGGGTGGTAGAATGGAAGTTTTTTTTAATTAAGCAAAATACAAGGGAAACAAATAAGAGGAGGGAGATTTATTCCCTTCCTTTTCTTGAATCCTCCCCCCCTCCGGTTCTTCTATTTTTCATAATTTTTATGTGATTTAACGGTTTATTCTTTTTCAGCAATCACCATTTTTTTTTTTTCTCAAGTAACTGCATCTGTATGGTATTTTACTTTCATCATTTTTAGGTCCGGAAGTTAAGAACTTTGAGTTCGAATCCTCCTCGATCCATCCCTCAAATCGTCAATCGTATACTTGCACTATGCGGCACGTTTTCTGTTTAGCTTGATCGTGCAGCGAGAAGGGAGTATGCATTTCACTCTCTTTCCATTCGCCAAGTGATCTAACATTTGACACACAGACACATCCATTTAATTCAGTGCACTTCTGAATTATTGTATTCACATGAACACGAAAGGATACATTTCCTTCCAATGGATTTCGTTCGAAATTTACCATTTGATGAGTTCGATGCAAAATTTAACTCAGAGCTATAATTTTGATATAATGATTACATACTGAATATCACGTAAGTAGACTCTTTGACAAACCGGCAAGCAGCAAAGGTTTTGAATTATTTTAATCACATGCCCACGAGTTTAGTTTTCTTGGGCTATTTTAAGACGGACCTCGTCATTTTGAACCGCGGTCAGATGACGAGGACGACACCTGAGCTGGCACCCCTTCTCCACACCACACCAGCGGGAGGACGTTTGGTCAGGACGGATTTGACGTGCAACAGACCCCCTTACACGACGGTTCTTCGGTGGAATCGGGTATCGAACCTGAAACCCTCCGGTTCCGAAGCCGAGACCTTACCACCAGGCCACCGCGGCCTCACATGCCCACTTGTTCTTTCTCTTTTGGAGATATCGTGTTTAAAGACAAACTGACACAATTCCTAAAACCTTTTTCGTTATTACATACTCATTTAACTTCAAACCTTTTTGAACTTAATATTTTTGAAGAAATGAAATCTTAACTAATTTAAAAAAAAAATGTTGACTGGTGTGAAAAATTGATTTAAAATGGATTCCTGTGCTTATTTTTCTTTGTTTGAGGACTAAAATGGCAAATAGACTAGTGGCTAATTCTATAAATAGCGAACATATTCTTAAACAATGCATATATTGGAATTGATACTTACCAGGCGATTTCATTCTGTTGAAAATCAAAATGTTCTTTCAACAAAATCAGAATTTGGGATTGAGAAATTAAGACAAAAAAAAAACAATTTTGTTTTCGAAATGATGGACATTTAATTCATCGGAGTCAAACGATCTTCCTCTCGCATAATGCAGAAATATGGCGAGGTTCTGCCCCCTCTTTTATCATCTGATGACAATCCAAAGTCCCAAAATAGCCTCATGACGCTTTAAAATGAAATGTCAAGATAATTAAACTAATTTACTAGTGATCGGTCTATGCGATCTGTATCTAATCTAGAATTTGAAATCAACTTCATTCGACTTGGTTTGGAAATTTATAAAGTAAAATGCTCTTTCACCCTCTCTCTCTTCAAACAGCAACCAATTTTATGAAGTGTAATCTTAGTAGAGACCCCTAGCTGATTTAGTTTGATTTGATTTGATTCATAATTTCTTTTGAGGTAATACGAGGGTTCATTTTAGACAGGGCTATTTGTGGATGTATTTTTGAACTGTGCTCAGAGGACGAAGATTCCTGTATCCTCAATCAAAATTTTTACACCACTGGAAAAAGTCATACTCTGTCAGACTAAAAGAATTCCAGATTTATGTACACGATGAATCCTGAATGCAATTTGTGATAAAAGTGTTATTTCATAATAAGAATTATCTTAAATGAAATTATATCTTACTAATAATAGTTAATGTAAATAAAGTGAAATATCTCAGATTGTATTATAAAAAGAAAGTATATTCATATTTGCTCTTTAAATGAAAAGGAACATCATGCACTCACATTCTCACAATTGTTATTTTAATTTTGCATTAAAATGTTGGCAACAATTGCAAATTCCTATATAAAAATTACAAATAAAGAGCTTAGGCATTAATTAAGCTTCGTTTACTATTTCTAATTTTTAAAAACCCCATGAACTAATAAAAAAAATTCGTCGGGGAAATTATAAATTCGAATTTTCTGTTGTCGGATATGAATCAAGATAAAAAATGACCAAAACAAAATGTGGCGTTTTTTTTTTTTTTTTTTTGAATCTCAATTTTTAAGTCAGATTCAAGAATGTGGCAATTTCGCACATTATCATGAATAAGTATATGCCGCCGTAGGATTATGTTAATTATCGAACACAATAGCCAACTTCCAATTGAGTGCGATACTTTCTGAGACTCTTCCAATATTGACCGTAGTAAAGATCTCGGTGAACCTTAACCCAATCGGCGGTCCGATGAAAATAGATCAAAGGTATCTCGGAAGCTCACAAAGCTATCATTTGGACAAAAGCAAAGGAAAATATTGCAGAATTACAAGGATTTTAGATTGTAAAAGTCTCATTCATAATCCTGCTCGCCGACTCCAAAAGACTGTAAAGAATTTCTCTGCACGCGGGACTGCGCTCACACGAACCATCATACTCCGATTTTCATCTGTTCGCGGATGTGACGTGAGACGAAGGGGGAAATATTTTCTGAATGTTGAGGAGATCTGCTATTTAATTACAGGAATACCATTTATCGCGAATTCTTAAAGAAAGGGGGGGGGGGGGGGGGGGGAGAACTATTGAGTTCCTCTTTATTATCATCTATTATGATTTTAAATTAATTCAGTTACAATGGCTCATTCGGTTGAAACAGATAACGGATGCAGAATTTTTCCTTCAACTGTATAATAAACCAGAATTTCTATCTTTCTTTTTTCTTTTTTACTTCGGTAACTTCTTGAAATAAAAAATGTTCGCCTCTCTTAAACTAAGCTGAAGAAGAAATGAAAGAATAAAATGTCAATTAATAATATAATTAAGATCAAAAGAATTTTTTAAAAAAAGAAAAAAAAAAGGCATTTGGAAAATTTTCTTAAAATGTTATATTCTGCTTGTGAAATATACAGGGTGTTGCCGAATTCGACCGACAAATTCAGAGGGGTGATAGTAGGCATCAAGAGGATAAAGAATCACTATACAACATGGGGTACCAAACGACGTTTAGGGGGTGAAAATCGCAAAAATATGAGGAGTCGGCGAACTTTTGGAAACTGTAAAAAATTAATAAAAAAATAGCAAATGGTGTTTCAACTATGAATTTTTTTAAAGTGAAAGCACATTCTTAAAGGCTAATTTTCATGTAAGTAACATGCTGATTTGATGAACCAGGGGGTCATAAATTATTAAAAACGAAAAAGTAGTTTAGAACCCTTATCTGCAAAAGTATTAAAACTTTAAGAAAAATAAAAGCTTAGAAATATAAGGAATTTTAAACTCTTTAATTTGATATAAGTCTGTAATGTGAAAACTGAGAAAGTTTTAAGATATTCAAGAAAAACTAAAATGTTTGCCGGGAAACATCGCTGCAACATCGGTACCGATGTTTACAGAAGGTATTGCAATATCCTATCGAAAAATTCTGAGGAGTAATAGTAGGCAACAAGGCGATAAGAATTTTCAAAGAAATATAAAGTCTCAAACGACGTTCAAAATTTATTTGCTGGAGTACAGATACAGCATACATTCTCAGCACAGACATAAGAAAGGAGACGATGAGAAACTTTTATAAAAATTGCTCAATATTTAGGCCACGAAGGTCATTACACAACTGACACCGACGTTTAAAGGACCACCGGACGCGCTCAAACATACCAGGTGTGCTTGCGATTTCCCCAGCAGCGATGACGATCCGTGCTACGAGATCTTTCAATGTATCCAAAGGTGTCTGATAAACAAGAGATTTCAATATGGCCCCAAAAGAAGAAATCAAAGGGATTGAGATCAGGGGCCCGTGGAGGCCAATCAACAGATCCGCCACATCCAATCCACGTCCCAGGATATGTATCATCTTGGTAGTTACTCAAAGAATTCAAAAAATGCGCTGGTGCACCACCATGCATTAACCACATATGTTCTGGCGTGCAATGACCGGTATTTTCTGCAGTAAATCCGGAAGAACGTGCTGCAAGAAAACAAGGTACTTTGCGCCACTGTGGCGTTCGGGCCCCACATTTGACCTCGTTATTTGGAAGGATCCTGTCTCCCGCAACCGTCTATTAATATTTGCAAAGGTGCTGTGATGTGGACAACGCCTACTTGAATATTGTTATTGGTATATTCTTTATGCTAGTCGTCCATTACCGTCCGCTCTGTCGTAAATTAAATGCATATCCGCATATTCGGCATTTGTGAAATTTGACATGTTGCTTGCGAATGAAACTTATCGACTATCAATTCTGCACTGCTCTTTAATGAATACAAGCTGCTTTTATATTCCTCGAACCATCAATTTTGCAATGCTCGCTGCTTTTATATTCCTTGAACGCATGGGAAATTTAGATACGAGAAAGCTTCTTCTCGACTCCCTTGTTCCAAATCCTCGCATTCTTAGGGTCATTCTCTCCGCCAGGCTAATCGTCTCTTGATGACTGTTTTTGCGATTTTCACAGAATAAACGTCTCCAGCGATCCTATGTTTTTATGATAATTTTTCATCTCCTTAATGCCTACTTTCACTTCTCTAAATTTACCTTTCGAATTTGGCAACACCCTGTGTAAACATCGGTACTGATGTTGCAGCGATGTTTCCTGGCAAACATTTTAGATTTTCTTGAATATCTTAAAATCTCCTCAGTTTTCACACTACAGACTTACATCAAATTAAAGAGAATAAAATTCCTTATATTTCCAAGCTTTTATTTTATTAAAAGTTTTAATATTTTTGCTGATAAGGGTTCTAAACTACTTTTTTGTTTTCAATAATTTACGACCCCCTAGTTCATCAAATCGGCATGTTACTTACATGAAAATAGTATTTAAGAATGTGCTTTCACTTTAAAAAAATTCATAGCTGAAACACCTTTTGTTATTTTTTTATTAATTTCTTACAGTTTCCAAAAGTTCGCCGACTCCTTACATTTTTGCGATTTTCAACCCCTAAACGTCGTTTGGTACCCCATGTTGTATGGTGATTCTTTATCCTCTTGATGACTACTATCACCCCTCTTAGTTTGTCGGTCGAATTCGGCAACACCCTGTATATATATAAACTCAATATACGCTTTGGTAAAATTGTTATAGACTGGTAAATAATTTGTTTTAGCAAATGATTCGAAATAAATAGAGTAAGCACTAAAAATTTTATAAACAGAATAAATATCCCCAAAAGTAAATTTATCAAATATGATTACTTTCTCACCAGCAACTGTAACAATTTTCCTTTTTTTAATAGATAACGTAACAATTTTTTTTAAAAGAATTTTATTTTCCATTCTAGTTAAAAGGCGAAATACATTTTTGATTTATAAATATGATATCTTCTGATTCAAAGCGAACAAACCACTCAAAACTCACTTTTTTTTAACGAATTTATATATTTTTTTAATTACTTTAATTAAATTTTAGATAGATAATTGCTTATGGTAAAATTATTAAGAAGAAGACGTAGATAATCTGTAAACAAAATTCTTCGTTTTATCAAGTTTTGAATCCATTTTAATTTATTCCATTTAGCCATATTCCAATTTGGTTTATATAAAATTCCCCAGGAAGCACTTTATTTATTCATTTATTTTTATCATTGCCGTATTCAACGGATGAAGGATCCTACGAGTAAAACTTTTAAAAAATGCATATTTTTTTTAAAAAAAAGTGCTAATATTAAGGAAGGAAGTACAAAGTTAAAAAAAAAAAAGTCTTGCAACAGCAGAATATTCATCAGAAATCATCTAGTTATTTCGGGGCCGCGGTGGCCTGGTGGTAAGGTCTCGGCTTCGGAACCGGAGGGTTTCAGGTTCGTGACCCGATTCCACCGAAGAACCGTCGTGTAAGGGGGTCAGTTGCACGTTAAATCCGTCATGACCAAACGTCCTCCCGCTGGTGTGGTGTGGTGTGGAGAGGAGGGTGCCAGCTCAGGTGTCGTCCTCGTCTTCTGACCGTGGTTCAAAATTACGAGGTCCGTCCCAAAATAGCCCTAGTGTTGCTTCAAACAGGACGTTAATATAACCAAACCAAACCATCTAGTTATTTCATTTTTCTTCAGAAATTGCCCTTCATTTTTTATCCTTTTTTTTAAATAGAAACAAAGGAGTATGCTATAAAAACACTTTTAATGTCTAGACATAGAAACTAGCAAATAAAGCAAGCATAGCATTTTATGATTTTAGAAAGAGCCCGTACTTGTTGGAAGACATATGCTTTGTGAAACACTAACAAAATGAAACTAATAAAAAAAAACATTGATTTTAACAATACAACAACTATTTATTTTAACAGTAAATTACTATTATTTACAGCGCTAACAACTATTTATTTAGGAATTTCTCTGTACTATATTGTAAACAACTAATACTGCGAGTTGGCATATGGTTTTTCAAACACTAACAAAATGGAACTAATTTAAAAAATTAAAAAAAATTTTTTTACCGAAATAGATAGAATTAGCCCATGAAACTAGTTAATAAACTATCAATATGAAAGTAGATGAAGGCTGTAGAATTCTTTTGTTATATTATTTTGTTTCTAACGTGGTTTACTGAGTATAGCAACAGTTAAATTAAGGCAACAAATTTAAAATCCCCGAACAAAATCGAGAGAGAAACACGAACTGTTTAATCATTTAATAAATGACTTAAAATGAATAACAAATTCACGAGGCATTACGTTATTCTACTGAGGAGAATTTGATATACTTGATGCAATAATCAAATTATGTCTAAACACTGAAGATCGCTAGAGGATCGCGATAGATAAGTGGTAAGATCTCGTCTTCGACCTGGAGAGATCCATGTTTAAAATTCCATGATTCCACTAAAAAATCTAACTTGTATGTCCTAGTACACATTAAAAATAATGTCGAGGGTCAGTTTTGGAAAGGAGATGCAAAACAGGTGTTGCATTTATCATTTGACAGCAATTCAAAATTGCGAGAATCGTAATCCTCATATGGTGATACCACGGGCGTCGTTGACGTAGAGCAAAAATTGAATTCTTAGTAGCTATTGAAATGAAGTTGCTTTTTTTTCGGAATGGCAATTTCAATTTTGAGACCCACTGTATATTTGAATAAATTTTCTACCTGAGAAGCTTTGATTTTTTTCTTCCCAAATTAAACGAATTTTGAAGCTACCGAAAATAGAACTCATTAAATTTAACGATGAAATTAAGAATGGGTCGATTTTCTGGAACCGATTTAAATGTATTCATGATATTGATAAATTAGAAAATGATTACGATGTTAAATTAGATAAGTTCCAGTATTTGATCCAGTCTGGGGATCAAATACTGGTTAAGAAATTTTAAACAGTTATGCACTTACAAATGAAAATTATTCCAAAGCATTATTATTTAAATATTATAAACCCGTTTATAATATTTAAAGCGAGTTTTGATATAGATGAGTTGCCTATTGAGTATTACATTTATGAGTTACTAGATTTAATTATAATCAATATTACGAATTCTAAAAGAAAACCGAGTCTCTCTCAAATGAATGATAAATTAGTAATTAAAAGTTTTAAGAATCTATTTGTTTAATATCTGATAAATATTCCGTTGCAACAACTGTAGCACTATAGAAATCTTCAAGAAGAACTCATTTGGCTCAAACCGGATTTATAGCTAAATGAGAGAAAGAGAAAATATCTCGAAAGAAAGAATATTGCAGTTGCATTTTTTGTTAGAAATTTCTTGAGCGCAAAGAATATTATTAATGCTAACAAAAACTTTGTTTTGAGGGGAAAAAAGTTTTAAAAAAATAAAAAATCCTACTTTACCTGCTTTAAGTCTGCATATCAATCTGAAGCTTACAAGTGAAACGTGCAGTGTCTATTTTGTAATTAGAGACACTAGATTTTGATGTGTCCTGACTTGTACGAAAACCAAAAGAAAATAAAAAAAGTCCGATTTAGAAAAGGAACCGAATGTCATTTTATCTAATCACCGTGTTTCGGGAGAAGTTCCTCATCAAGTTTTCCAAATTAATATCGATCGTTATTATAATATCAATATTATAATAACTTTCCAAATTAATATTAAATTAATATAATATATTAAATAATCAATATATTATTTAATATATAATAATAAAACACGCTCTTACTCATAATAGTTCATATCTATTTTATTTGTTGAAGACGAAAGTGAAGTTGTTAAACCTGAAACCCCCATGAAATGATAAGTGTCACGCATTTAGTAGTTGGTGGATCAACATTAGAAAAGTAAGATCATCGATTATATAAAGAATTCGAATATTGGATTTTCCTACGATCCTTGTTCAACCTCGGAATCTGTTGGATAAATACTTCAAATCAAGAAAGAAATCTGGGAAACGGAAGTGAAAAATTGAATATGATGCCTACTGATCACGAAAAAGAACATTGAATTATTAAAAGGGGCAGACTTTCGCGGGCAGTTGTTGTCGGA
>JAPMOR010118789.1:220926-245175 GCA_026543865.1 Argiope aurantia | reverse complement strand
TGTAGTTTAGTCGCATGCGAAACAAAAAACAAACAAACAAACAAAAAAAAAACTGGCTAATCGTGGATAAATCCCTAGTGAAAAACAAGAGAATAATTCTGTCACATCTGGTGATAACATTGTTAATAAAAAATGGCTTTATTGCTGATGTTTGAAAAATAAAAACTTTGGGAATGAGAGATTCATTTCAGATTTAATCCAGAACTGAAAGGGAAAGAAATGGAACGGTTCATTTTAGGAAGACAGTGCACAAAAGATGATACTGAAAGACACGCGATCAAGTTAGCTTGGATATAAGTAAAAGAAAATCTACTCGACAGTAGATCTATGGTTAAATAAAATTGTGTGCAAACTTCAGAGTGGAGAAAAATTCACAGATTATAGAATTATATTATCACAGTTTTCGTAGAGTGGCTCGATAAAGATATAATTGAAAAGAATCCCAAAAATGAAAAAATGCAGGTTACTATTTGCCATATAGATGGGTTTTTTAAGAAAAATTCTACAACTAGTTACATCCAATGTTAGATAATTTTTATCGGGTCAAAAAAACAAACAAACAAACCTCCATCCTTAAATAACTCCCAGAAAAAAAAACCCAAATTGAATTGAGAAAATTCTACATATTTAAATAAAATTCTAAAAGCAAAAGTATTTCTACAAATTTCTGTTGCAAAGGAAAATGCTTTAAAATTCGTAAAAATCTTAAAAATTTCTGATGTATTAGCACATAGACTTGTTTTGGCATCCCCTTCCTCTTGGAGGGGGATTATAAATTACCGTTCAAAGGAAACTAAAGAATCAATTTGTCCAAGAAGCAGAAGAATTGCTAGCTATGGCATGTTTTTAACTTCGAGGTTGGAAGCATACCGTGGACCCAGAACAGAATGTGTCCATTGATGCAATCATAATGCTAGGACTGTTATGAACAATAAAGAAAATGTTCTTTTTTGTTATCTACAAAATGTGGATTCTAATACTGATGTTTATAAAAGCAGAAGCATCTTAACAACTCAAGCCGAGTCTAAATTAAATTCTCTGTTGCGCACAAAATAAAGTTATCTTTTTTTTTTTTTTTTTGAAATGACAACATATTTTTAAATAAAATTGTTAATATTATTTTTAGAATGAAAATATAAAAAAATAACGTTCGATTAAGTTTATTATTTCTGTCCCATGCAACCCTATCTTAAAATATTTTAAGTGGAGAAACGACTGAATGAAATGAAATTCGGAACATATTACTTCAATGCTTGTCCGTGTTAAAATTATAACTAAAAATTAAACTTAGAGCGCTTGACGAAGAAGGGGGGGAAACCCTCCAGCTAAATTGCACAGAAAAAGAGTATCATGACACTCATTATCTGGTAATCTATTATACCTAATCGGACAGTTAGATTAAAGCCAAGCATGCAAAAGATCTTGAAGAGGAAGAAAAAAGGTACTCATCACAAAATCCTAATATGCTCAATTGCTAAGAGGGAAAGACAATTTTAAGGTACTTAACTACGTTGAAATGTCGACCTTTTTTCAAAAATATGAATTTGTGATTTCATATTCTTTATTTTTGAACAGTTTTATTCATAAAACCGTTTGAATTTCGTTTCTAAGTCCATTTTTTTCGGAAGTCACACTGATTTTTATATTTGCGTTTATATAAATTTTAATGCTATTTTACATCTTGAAATATGTTAAATTCTAGTCTTTGGTAGAATTTTTTTTAAGGAAAATCTCATAATTAAAATACAAAACTATTTTTTTTTCATCCAAATTTGATATAATATCTACAAATAAGCTCTATTGTTTCTAAAGTAAAGAATAAGAAATTTATTCTTTTCAAATACTCTACAGTTGTTTTATATCTTCAGAATGCGAGAAAAAATTGAAAATAACATGTTATTTACCAATCGAACACCAATATCCAAACAGTGGGAAGAGTGGAATACAGTTTATGTTTTAATTCAAGATTTAGGTAATACATTCCCGAAGCTACCTGCAGAATTTAAGAGTAATGAGCTGGAAAACTTCTAAACCAAACGAATTTTGCTTTAAACCTCATTTTGGAAACAAAAACATTTTTTTTTCAAATTTTTAAAAACTTTTATCATTTATCTGGTATACTTTGGATTTATAGATGTTTTTTCAATATTTTTTATGCAAAAATTCATTTAACTATTTTCGAATGTTCTAGAAAATCTTTTTCCCGAACGTCGTCACCTGCCTTAAAGGCAACGTACTGCACTTGTGATGCTAATCCGATTTCTCTCTCGTGATTAGAGTTCAAGGGAGGGGGGATTAGACAGAAAAGAGAAGGACTATAAAATGCTAAATCGCACAGAAATCTCAATAAGAGTTATGTTAGATTTCTTTCCTGAAATTGTTTAAAAGACATTAATAAAGAGAACTTTTCGTGTCACTTGTAAAAGTTATTACGCCAATTTATTTAGAAAAAAATTATAAAACTGCAAATATTATAAAGATTTTGGAAATAAATCAAAAGAAGTAAACTATTGAAAAATTTAAAATTTAACTGGTGTTGATAAATGCTAAAATATACAAAAAAATATTAAATAAATAATAAAAATAAAGGATAAAACTCAACAATACAGTAATAGACAGTAAGAAAAAGGGAAAACTATTAATTAAACACAACAAACAAAGTATTAAGAAAAAAATAAATGGATACAAAAAAGAGTGCAGTTATCAAACCAAACATTAGATGAAATAAAAACCATGTCTAAAATACAAAATTAATCAAGTCAAATATTCAAATATAAAAAACACTGTAGAATTATTGCAGATTGCTCCCATATAATGTGATATAAGATTAATGACCAAGTTTATCTTCGAGATTCTAATTCTCACCAGCATTAAAACTTATAAAATGTGAAAAAAAAAAAGATGAAAATGTGAAAAAGACTCTATTAAATTAGAAGTATCTTCAGATGGCTTGAATAACGGATGAATAAATCGAAAATGTCTTAAAAGTGCAACAAACCCAATGTGAAATTTATTTTATATACAGGATTCTTCGAAATAATTGCTTCGGTTAAAAATAGCCATAGTTTTCTTATAAAAACAGTAGTAAGTACAAATTTTACCAATACATAAAAAGAAGTTAAAAGTTTGGTTTTCAATAGAATAATCACTCTCGTGCTGTTAATTCTCGGAATCAAAAGCCTTCCGCTTTTTGCGCATGCGTCAAGAGGCTTTTATATCGACAAAAAAGGAATGAGAGGAAAGATGAAAGGAGGGCATGTTTACATTTAGCTTTAAGATGAATTCACATTATCCTCAAAATTAAGAGGAGCAATAAAAATTCATCTTTCTTCGTACCACTCCTTAGCGAAGTACAAGCGTCGAAAAGTGTTAGTCTTGAGACCCCTTTTCTTACTGTATGAACTTCAGTTCGTTCCCACCTTCAATCAGATTAAATGAAGGTATGAGAAGTTTATTTTAGAAGATACGCCCATTAGCGAGTTCTGCATGCGGCTATCGAATTCGTTTCATTGACTGGGAACATGCTTCACAGTTCCTGGCAGGAAAATGACTGACGAAGGGATGAAGATTTAACAATGGCAGTGGCATTAGTTTCATTTGAATATGCGATTAATAAAAATTTTATAAAGTGAGGAATATCATGTAACATGAAAATCGAAAACGTGTATGATATTTTGGGTGATAAATAACCTCTACAGATTAATACATATTTATCAGATGCATAAACATATTTATCAGACGTATAATGTTTCTAAATATTTTTACATGAAATTTTGTAATGAATAGATTTCGTTCAGTTAGTCGCGAAATTTGAAGGAGAGAGCAAAAAACTCTCTTCCTATCATAGGCGCTTCTGTTAGATTCGCTATTAAAGGGTCATTTAGAAGCTATCGATTGCTCAAAAATATACAAACTAGAGTAATCAGGGAAATGACCTCTGTTTTATTAAGTTCAAATAGAAAATTCCCTTTTTTAAAGGCACAAATGTACCTTGAGCGAATTTTTCCTAAATTTTGTAAGGCCGCGGTGGCCTGGTGGTAAGGTCTCGGCTTTGGAACTGGAGGGTTTCAAGTTCGAGACCCGATTCCACCGAAGAACCGTCGTGTAAGGGGGTCTGTTGCACGTTAAATCCGTCCTGACCAAACGTCCTCCCGCTGGTGTGGTGTGGTGTGGAGAGGGGGGTGCCAGCTCAGGTGTCGTCCTCGTCATCTGACCGCGGTTCAAAATGACGAGGTCCGTCCCAAAATAGCCCTCTTGTTGCTTCAAACGGGACGTTAATACAACTAAACTAAACTCCTAAATTTTGTTTAACAGACTACGTACCAAATTTCAATCATTCAATCCATTCCGCTGAGATTTATGTTCACAGACTGGCGCAATTAAGCTTTTTTTTTTCCGCAATCACAAAAGTCTGAAATATGAGTCATCAATACGTCTTGAAGTTGAATTTTTTGATGACTATAATATTTTTATTTCTATACTATAATTAAAATCGAAATATTTCCCCCTCCCGTTCTTAACGGATCGATAAATAAGTAATAAGCATTGTCCTTGCTTAAGTTTGAAACCACTATTCAATCAATGGATAACCAAATAATTTTACATTCAATTTAGACTTGTTTGGTTCGGTTGGCGAACTTTATTTGGCGACAAGCATTTTTACAAGTAGAGTAACCCCGTCACAAACTTGGAGACAAGGGGCTTGAGGGATAGCAGAGAGGTGGGGGGACGGATTCGAAATGAGGGGGCTAAAAAACAATCATTCCCATTGCAAAGTCCCTTCTATACAAAAGAACAAAAAAAAAAAAAAACCCAAATAATAATAGTAAAAAAACACACTTGCATAACAAAATACAAATTCGAAATTGATGACGAAGTACCTACGACGACGTCGAATTTTTTAATATTCTTATTCTGTTTTTTTAGCATTTATTTATTTCGAAATGATTTCCCATTTTGCATTCGTGCGTTCGCATATATGTACACACACGGGGGGTTGGGAAGAGGGAGGAAAAAACGCAATTTGTTTTTCAAACCCCCCCCTTTCCACTACTCCTTACCCCCGTAAAGAACGGCTAAATAAATAAATAAAAAGCACGAGAGCTTCGTCAAAATTCAACTTTATGTCGATAAAGTCGAATCTGCGTCGATTTTTTTTTTTATGTTTTCTACTTTTTTTATTTATTTTATTTTTATAAATATTTTCCGAAACAAAATGTCGCATAGTTGAATTGAAATGAAATAAGCTCCGTTTCAAGGAATT
Source organism: Argiope aurantia (assembly GCA_026543865.1). Classification (NCBI taxonomy): domain Eukaryota; kingdom Metazoa; phylum Arthropoda; class Arachnida; order Araneae; family Araneidae; genus Argiope; species Argiope aurantia. The sequence continues at coordinate 239,912 of JAPMOR010118789.1, read as the reverse complement.
TATCGTTATCTGTCTTAGTTTTTTATTATTTTTTATCCTCTCTACCACCCACCCATCCCCCCTGCAGTGAGGAAAAAAGTATGTACAAAGTTGGTTGAAGGAAAAGTAGTCCAATTAGATCCACACTTTGGAACGAAAAAGATGAATGTCGCTGCGATGATGCACAAGCAAAAAAATAAAGCACAGAGAGAGATAGAGCTGAGCATATTTGTGAATTCGGAGATTATAACCGGTAACCTATTAGGCTTATCGGAAACAGAAAACTACCAAATCTTGTTTTCATAGAATAAAAGAGGTAAAAATAAGATAGAGAAGTAAAAAAAAATATTAATGAAGTCTTCCGAGAAAGATGATGCTAAAGTAAATGCTGGGAAACATACAAGATGTATGCAGTTTATTTCTCCAAAAACAAGAACGGTATGAAGGGAAAAAACTGGGTTTCAAATTAACTTTTCCAGAAACATTTTTTGTTGATCTTTAAATAAAGTTGGGATGCCTTTTAAAATTTTACATGTCTTTTAAAAGACGTAGATGCATATCAAGTAATGATTCCATAAAGAAAATAAGGGGCAACATTTCTTGGACTGAAAAGATGCGTAGACTAAAAACTCGCGTTCTTTGATCTTCTAATATCAAACAACCAATTTAATTTATTTTTGCATATGACTGCACAAAGTTATTAAAATATTAGTGTGTGCTCAAAGTTTTGAAGCTACATTTTTTTTATAAAACTACTGACCAAACATTTCTTAATCAATTTTCTGAAATTTCAAGAAAAATTTCGATATATTTTATATTCTTTTTCTGAATCTTAATATTATTATATATTTTTACTCTAATAATATGTAATCTGGCAATTTTATCACGAATGCATTAAGCTAGATATTATTCGCTCAATTAAAAGAAAAGATACAGCCTTAATCATAAAAACGTCATGTCTCGTTTCTTGTTAAAAATGCAATTATTAGTCGTACAATCACAAAAGAAGTAGGCTCATACTTTTTAAATTTATTTTTTTATCTAATTTAGCTGAAAACTGATTTAGTTTCGTATCTGAATTATGACTTCAGAAAAATAAACTTCTCATCAGCGAAATTATGTAAGGTGAAAAACTAGAGCAATTTTTGACATTTTTAATTATTTTGCTTGTGTTTTGCAACCAGTGCTAACTAAAATACAAATAGCAGCTGATATCACATCATTAATTTACTATTAGAAAACGCAGCATCAGTGTTTATGAATTCAGGATATATCATTTGTTGAATGAATTTCTGCCTAAGCAATCACTTTTAAGTTTTACTTTTAATTCTTTGCCATCGAATTTCGGGCACCGTTCTAGATGATGCAATTTAAAAAAATTTCGACAATTTATAAAAAATGTGCTGAAAAAATTCAGAAACTAATAGTTGCGATTATCACAATTAAATTTTTAGAAAGAAAAAAAATCAGCTAATAAATTTATTTGATCTTATAGTTTTCGAACCAATAAAATAAATTTTTGTATTTAAGGAATGATTTTGCTTTAATTATTTTACAACTGCAAAGAGATAAGAAATTAACCAGAAATCAACCACAACAAGTGATAATTAAGATATTTTTCTCTCAAGAACTTCGTCTAAGACTTTCTAAGCATAAAATTATCAAATCCAACTCGTCATATCCATCCTTAACTCAATGGAATGTATTTGCAATGCTTCTTCAACAAGTATTTAAAATAGTCCACATCCTTATAATGAAACTCTTTTGTTCGGTATAATGCAGAAATGGATTGTCAATTATCAAATCTCTCGAAATTTCATATTATTAAAGATAAGATGTGAAATCTTGTTCCCTTACATAAATTATTCTTGTTTTTTTAAATGGTTACAGTTGAATTTCATGCTTTATAAGAAATTTCATTTTATACATTATATTTTATAAGAAATTATGTTTTATGAGTTTAAAGCTCAACATTTTTTGGATCAACTCTTTTATTTTCAATCAAAAATCTACACAAAATGATGAAAAAATATGCCAGTCTTTACAATAAAAACAATTGATCAATTATGTAGCAATCAAGACATATATTATCACTGGCCATTTTTTTTTAGTTTGCTTGTTTAATGCCCATAATTTTTTAAAATTAATCTCGACTATATATCGCATGCTGATTTCAAATATAAAAATAAATTTTCCCAATCAGCTGCATTTTTTTTTTTAAATTTTAGTGTAGCTGATTATAGAATATTGTTACAGAAAAGTTCATCCCCTTGGTATATAGTGAATCAATCAGGAATAACGGCGCTTTATTCCACACGAATATACATTAACGAAGCACTGTCGAAATGTACACAAGAACAACTTTTGCACAGCAAACAGTAGTACACAAGCAGCAAGTCATCATTTAACACTCTCAATAGCACAAAGAAGTCGTAGAGAAATCGCTGGAGAGCAACATTCCAAGAGAGAATTCCTCAACTTCTATATCTAATCTACTACTTACTCATTTCGCGAGTGCGTCTCCGCTTTTTATAGTTCCCATGAAAGAAAATCGAATGTTCTAGAACAAACAACGGACTCGAGTCCTAATGGAGTCCCAAGATTCTCGAGTATTCGGGATCCTTCTTTCTAAACGCCAAAGTTTCCAAATTGGTCACTGTGGCCGGAATCATAACTGGTGTCCATTCAACAGTCATTAAAATACCTGTCAAATTTTCTTCCTTACCATTACTCTGCGTGAAAAAGCAACAGTCCAAATTTATAACAATAAAAATTATTAACGATCTGCTTGGTCGCACGGTGACTACATGAAATATTCTTTCTTTGAGTGCCAAGAAAATAACCGAATCAACCCATAACTTCAGGGGGAAAAAGAAAGATTCATTAGAGAGAACACGGTTGTTGGTGAAAAAAAAAAATAGTACTCGTGAATCTTAATCGGATGAGAAAGAGTTATCTGGACTCCGCTGCAGATAAAGCTAGAGTCAATTAAATAGTTTCACAATAGCCGTCGATCAAGATAATACTTGCTTTACATACACAGGGTAAAGATGCGCAGAAAATATACGCAGAAAATATGTGCAGAAAAACTTGAAGCCTGAATTTGTAATGATTTTCAAATCAGATGACTCCTCACTCTGCAAATTCCATGAATGAAAGAGAAAAAAAACTATATATATATTGTCTTATTATTTAGAACTTCTTGGACAGCTATAAGATTTCTAACTATGCGGCAATCATTGATATCAAGTTGAAAAACTTACCTTAGTTGTAATATGAGAAGAAAGATTCGTCCTTCTCAAAGCCATTTACATATTTAGCGCGAATTAGCCATTAATAGTTATTAATAATAATAGCAATTAATAGTTAATGATTTCTAAACATTTTGGTGCTACGAATGAATAACAAAATGAAAATATTTATGAGATATAAAAAGTGGTATGGAGAACTAATATAGGATATAAAAATTGGTATGGGGGATCAATGCCAAGGCTGACAGCGTACACATATGGCAACAAAATTTGGTTAAAATTTGAAAGGAAAATGCATAAGCGAAGTTAATTCAAGAATGTCAAACAAATGCTTTCAGAGTGGGTAAAAATATGTATGAAAAATATTTTTTTTTATTCGCCTCTTTTTGTCTCTAATTTTTAATCATACTCTTGTAGATTTTAAAAAAAGAAGTCCAAGCTAGTACATTTTAACAATGTGATAAACATAACTAGCATCCATTACTTTTATCTAAAGAATAGTAAATATGACATTAAAGACTAATTATACTAATCAGAATTTAAATAATTTTTACACACGAAAAATTCACAAATCAAAAATTAAATTTGACAAATTAATTGGTTTAAGCAAAGGTAAAAAGGAAAGCAAGAAATGTTGATAGAAATCAATTATAAAATTTTGATCTATTAAAATTAATTGTTGTTGACATGAACAAGGAATCTTGATTAAAGTACAGGAATCGGAAGATGAAAATTATAGGTTCTATCAAAATGCAAATTTAAGCCAGTTTCCCCAAGAATCTCTCAGGAAGGTAACACTGGAATGAAGTCTAAAAAACACGTTAATGGAAACTAGCCGTCTATCCGTTAACCATGATATATAAAAGTCGTGTTGTTTTAATAGTCAGTTAGTTATCTGTATATTGCGTACACGGGCCTTTCCAATAGAGACAAGCCCTGTGACATCATGGTGGTATTAAAATATATGTTCGGTTTATACATCTTTTAAATTTTTCGTTGTTGTAATTTCACTTTTTTATTCGTCTTGTTATAGCAACACATATTTAAACGGAATTCTTCGGTTTCAGCTCTTAACAATAGAAGAAAATTAAGCGATTGAATATTTCATGAAACAAAGGAAACAGTTTAAATTTCAGAGCAACAAAATAACCTGTTGTTCAAAACTAAGAATATATATATATATATATATATATATATATATATATATATATGTAGTGACGAACGCCTGATGACGAGCGCCATCTGCTGGCCAACAGGTGTTGATGCTTGTTAGACGGAGTACAGACGAGACGGGTCTGAAAGAAAGTCAGGACGTGTGAGACGAGACGGGTCTCTGAACGAAAGACGCGACGTAACACGTGAATTAATCCTGCGACGTTTTCGACGAAATCTATTTAATTTTCATTTCTTTTGTTAATGTAATTGTTCGTCCTAAATGTAATTAAATGTGCGTGATTCTAAATAGTAGTGGTTCCTGAGTCCTACAAATATGGGGGCTCGGCCGGGATTTTAATGAAGACCGTTACATAGACGAAAGAAGAGCCAAAAAGGAGTGAAATTTGACGTTCTACAATAAACCTCTTGGATACCAACTCCTTGTGGACTGACGTAGTGGTTCCTGAGTCCTACTTATATATATTTTAAATCGCCAAAATTCAAGAAAATTTTGAAATTGGTATCATTAAAAAGACATTATATATATATAATTTTGAAAATTGCTACCTTTATTATGAAATTCACTTTTTGTGCTGTAATATTTTAGGAAAGAAAAAAGCGAAATGAATAAATTGCTTAAATTTTAATTAATTATAATTCTAATTAAAATTATTAAAAAAACTATCAAAAGCGCACATTTCTATCCTAAAGACATATGAGCAAAATTACGCAGCCATAGGTTGAACAGCCTGTAGGACGCCAGAAAACACATTTATCTTTATGATCAATAGAGATATTATCTGGAACACATTGTCGATCCGCGAGATTGGGCCCGGTGGCCTGGTGGTATGATCCATGAATCGGAGGGTTTCCGGTTCGAGACCCGATCCCACAGAAGAACCGTTATGTAAGTGTGTCTGGTGCACGTTAAATCCGTCGGGGCCAATCATCCTCCCTCTGGTGTGGTTTGGAAGTTTGGAGAGGTAATGCCATCTCAGGTGTCATCATCGTCCTCTGACTGTGGTTCAAAATTACAACGTCCGTCCCAAAATAGCCCTAGTGTTACTTTAAAATGAGACGTAATATAACTAAATTGAACCAATCCGCGCCTTTCTTGTACTGAGTCATTCAGATGTTTGTAAATATGTGAAATTTTAGTAAAAGCCTTTATACTCACGACAGATTATCGATTTCAGGTTCGGAGATGCATAGGCTCGGTGCGCGATTTCGTTATTCACGTCGGCATGATTTGTACTAAACCTGAAGTCGGAGAAACTTTATTCTCGTGGGATGTAAAAACTTGGAAAATGCAATTTTAAATACAGGTGTAATCTACTTTTTCTGAGCAGGGTTCACATTTTCAAAATCCTTTAAAATGGGATATCAATGAAAAAATTGAAACTTTCGAAGGTTGTGGTAGCTAATTAATAATAAATATCCATAACTTGTGAAGCTGTTGTAGGCTTTATATCCATATTTTAACAGATAAAAGAAATCACTAAATTTTAACTCATTCAATTTAACATAAAGGTTCTGAATACCTTATTAGATCAATAAATTGATTATTTAAAAGGGTCAGCATCTCTTAAGGTTTTGCCAAATATGCATTGATTTTGATCTCAAAATCTGTTTCAGCTCACTTCACTTTTGTACCGATTGGAGAATGAAAAATTGCTCTATCCTGTGTTGGATAACAGCGATTTTAACAGTTAAGCATTATTCAAATCACCGGTGATTGAAACTGAATTTTCCATTCGGACCGCGGAGGGATGGCGATAAGGTCTCGGGTCGGAACTGAGGTTTTTAGGTTCGAGATCTGATTCTACCGAAGAATCGTTCTGTAAGCGGGTGTGGGGGTACGTTAAATCCGTCGGGGCCAAACGTCCTCCTGCTGGCATGGTGAGGAAGTTTGGAGATGGGGAGAAAACTGAGGTGTCGTCCTCATCCTCTGACTGCAGTTCAAAATTACGTAAAATAATAAAAAATAATAAAATAAAAAATAATAAAAAAATAAAATAATAATAAAAATAATAAAAAATAAAAAGAATATAAAAAATCAAATAACCCTAATGTTGCTTTTAAACGGGACGTTAATGTAACTAAAAACTAAAACCATTCGGACCGCGTCAGTTATGGATGTTCAATTTTCTGTGCAGACTATGACAGTCGCCGGTGGCTGACAGTACAAATTTTATATAAAACAACAAAAAATTACATTCTATTAATAAATTAATAACTGCACCTATATTATCCTTATCAAAACGTTTTAATGGGATTCATTAAAACACGGTAAGCATCTTATGCATAAGGTGAATTTAACATTCAGGAAATCAGTGGAGACCACGGGCCAAAAGAAAAATATCGGCATGGCGTTTAAAGCATTAATTACTTCATTTTTCAAGGTTTATAAAACAAGTGATGCTTATTTCAGTTAATGAAGATTGTGAGATGGTTGAATTTCATTCTCAACGCTTAAATGAGGAAAAAAAAAAATCAAATAGCTTAGAATTTTATTCTCAGTAATTGAGAAAAAATTAGTATGGTTTTAAATGTTCAAGAAATAACACAAAAATGTAATAATTTACTCTAATATAAAAAAAGAGATTAAAAACAAGGCACATGAATTTTTCATTAAAAAATAATTAAAAAAACCTTCTGTAAAAAAAAAATCCATAGAAACAAAGACTTTCCTGAAAAACAGAACGCTTGGAAATTATTTATTTTTCTGTGTTGTTATTATCATTTTATATATTTCCGAATTTAGTGTTTTTATATTTTCGTAAAAGTATTTACTGAATTGCTACTTCAATTAATTGCAATGTCAATATCTGAAATTTTAAAAGTTCCTTTCCCCTTCCCTGGTAACTCCTGGGGGGCACCTCGAAATGAGGATGAGATGCTTCCGGTATGGTGGTTGGATCTCACTACCCTGGTGGGTACATAAATAGGTGGGGGATGTGGCTCCTCCCATCGATGACGGGATGTACTTCCTTCACTTTCCTACCGTGGCCGGTGATGGCCCTTAAGATTTAACCACAGTTCCCGCCAATGTTGCTGTTGCGGTGGTCCGGTCATTCAGTATTATTTATCCGTGTGTCTTCGGGCGGGTCTAGAGAGTCAGTGATATGGCTTCCCTCCCCTGGGCCATAAGAATCAGAAAAAAGAACAGGGACTGAAAGTACCTCTGCTGACACGATTAAGAATAAAAAAATAAAAGAATAATCTTTCTCCCACGAAGGATCAATATATTTTTACCATACAATATTTCTATCTATTTAAAGATTTTATTCGTCATTCTCGTTTTCCTACTTTTCTCGTGCACAAGCAATAAAGCAAAAATTGTAGAGGAAAAAAATGACTGCAGATTTTCACCAGTCTCCAAGTTTGGGACTTCCTTGAAACCAAGAAAGATGTTTTTGGACGATACGCCTATTCTTCTTTCCATATATACTTCTTTGATCGATAAACATATTAGGCCTTGTATGTATCTGTAAACAATTCAACATTGATAACAGATGGATTTATAAAAAATTTTCAGTGGTCTTTCGAACACAGTTGCAGATCTTTAGTAAATTTTGAATGAAATTCATTAGTGGAAAGCCTCTTTGCCTACTTGTGACTGTGTATTTGAACGCAAACCAGCAGATGTAGTCTCCCCCAAACTTTCTCACGTCCATTCTCTAATAAAAGTGAATTCGTGCTTTAGATGCGTTTTCTCCCAACTGATTGGACATAGAATTACAATTTCAGTGCTAGTATGTGCTAAATCACATACTACACTTGATAGATTTAAATCATTGTTGTTGTTTTTCAGTTATCGGTTATGCATGCTCATGAAAGTAGAAACGAAGAGACGTTTCAACCCATGTCGGATTTGGTTCAACGTTTGACGAGTGTCTACACTATATTTGTGTACCGATTTTATCCATCTAGCTCCCTTCGTTCTGTAATTATCCTGTTAACTTATATTCAGACAGACGGACTTCCTCCGAATAGATTTTGCACAAAATTTGATAGAAATTTATAAATTTAGTGTTACCGTACACGACTTCATCTATCTAAAAAGCGTTTTTGAGTTATCTTTGACTCACACAGACAGACAGAAAATGCGTTTTTCTTTCTGTCTGTCTGTTTTTCTGAAGGTGTAAAAATTGAGACAGTCAAGAAATCGGGTTCGAATTTTTTGACGATTATAAAATTATCTCTGCACTTCATATAAGAGAAGGTAAAGATACAAACAATAAGAGGAAGAAAATTTCCCGGCTGAAGTTTTCTTCGGAATTATAAATCTGTATTAAATTTGAATGCAACTTATCAGTAGATAAATAATGTGTCTTTTCTCTTTTTATCTGTATGATAAATTGATAAATAATACTTTCAAAATCGTAACGAGCAAGATAAATGAAATTTGGTACATGGTATTTACAATCAGAATTTTGGTCTATACCTATCATGGTAAACTGGACGTTGCAGCCATGCTAAATGCGATATTGTGAAAATATACGAGGAAATCAAGTTAAAAATAATCCCGATTTTTGGTGGTGGGTCATACATTATAATCTCGATTATGTTCAAGTTCTTATTTTAGAATTGTGTGAGAGGGAGTCACTAAGGATTGTGTGATTGAAGTGACAGGGAGCTAACGATTTATAGGCTAGAAAATCACTTTGGTCGTTAAATGGGAAGAAACGAGGCTTGAGCTTTTGATCTTTCAGTACTGAAGCTGGAAAAGAACAACATAAATTCAACTCCAGCAAATCAAAATGAGTTTAGGAATTTGTCATATATATTTATAAATATTCATAATTCAACGTCTACTTTGATATTTAAGAATGTTAAAAAGCATTTTAAATTTAAGTTTGGTGTGAATTAAATTAATAAAAAGAAATTTTTAAAAATAACTTAAAAATTGGAGGAATTTTTGTGAACTTATAAAATTAACTCTAGGAAAAAAATATACCTGAAATCAAATATTTAAAACTACGCATTTTAAGATCATTTTAGAAGTAAGAAAAAAAATCCGATGTATAATTTCAACCATAACCTGAAATCAAAATATTTCAACATTACAATTTTATAGCTCTAAATATAAAACAATAGAAGCCTTTTATACTTTAAAAGATAGTTTCATAAAAAAGATGCAAAAATCTTACATTATTAAATTCAAAAAAAAAAATTGCTTAAAAATCTTTTTTTTTTACTTTTGTTGCATTTAAAATATTAAAAAATAAAAATGTTTCTAAAAAAATCAAAAATTTTCTATGAATTCAACTAAATATAAAAACTCCCTATACCAACAGCGAAGCAGAACCAAGGGGAAAAAATTTTTTTTAAAGTATCACTCACTTGAAGATAAAGTTTCCAGCCAGAGAATTCGGTGGCACTGTAACCGCGAATCTGTCAACCTCTCAAATGGTTCGGAATTAAAATTTTATCAAAACGAAAACGAAAGAAAACATTCCTCCGCTAAGAAAACGCGGAAGCCGGAAAGAATGCGCGGTGACCTCTGACGTCACAGGAGAACTAGAGCCATGATTGGTTCTCATCCGCGATACCTTTGGAAGATGCTGAATTGGAGGATGATTGTTCGGTAGCATCTCACGTGCCCCGCACTCGCACGTTTGTTTTGATTTCCGTAGGAGTAGATTCTCCGGCGCGAATCTTTTCTATCAGTACACGCCTGCGTAAAATGGGTAAATGTGTCTACTGAGCCCACCGCCTCTTTCATGTCGAAAAATTCGGTATCCCCTTTATAAGTATAAATTTTATTTCATAAATATGGACAAATAAGCAGTTTCAGAATTAGGTAGGTTTATTGCTTTAGAATGCATTTTCTCTCTTATTTACGAACTCGCAATTCTTCCAATAAATACCGTCGAAAATGTTCTCCTTATTATTCTTCGTTTTTCAGTTCCTTCGTATGTATTTTGGAATTGTTAAAAAGCATTGGAAGTAATAAGTCAGTGGAATTGTAATTTTTCCATTGACTTTCTGTTTCCAACATTCGAAGTTCATCGAGAATTTTAATGTACTGATGACATCTCGTTTGCTTGGTTGGATGAATAACGTTTTGTCCTCTTGAAATACAGAGAATAAACAGAATAAATACAGAGAAGCAGGCAAATGTAATTTATCTACGAAGAGATTTTTTTTTCCTAAAATAAAAAACATAAAACAATTTTGGTGTAAAATAAACATGAAAAATTATTTTCATCGATAATCGTAATGCGATCGATAACTAACGCGCGTTTACAGACAAACGGACAAACAGAGTCATCGATATAACTTCAAAGTTAAAATTTTTTCTAATTTTGGAAGGCCTAAACCTTAGAGATGCATCTTGGTTGAGTGGTTGACCACTGGAATGTTTTTTTTTCTTTTCTTATTATTCTTTTATTTATACGCGCAAAAATAATAATGCTTAAAAAGTATATTCTTATAATAACCTAGCCCTTTGAAAAATTAGAATTAAATACTTAAACTTTCCGTTTTGGATTACAGTTGATGGCAAGGGCGATGCTTAAAAAAATACACTCCATCCAAACTTCCCTACCATACCAATATTACGTCGTTTTATCATTGAGAAAAAAGGCACCAACTTACCACTGTAAAACATCCAGGATAAAGCTATGATACCGATGCAAATAGATAGTAACAAGGTGAGGCCATTGGGAGGGGGGGGGGGGATGAAGAACCACAAACACCTTGTCGAAAACGAAATTTTTTTTGTAATTTTCTTCCTATTGGCAACTACTGCTCTAGAGATATAATCAGATTTCAAATACATTTCTATGGATAATTGAGTAGTGGACACTATAAAAACCTTGCATACTCTGTCATTAAGAATTTTGAAGACAGAAGATATAGTTTCTTTTGATCAACTGCATTGCATCAAAATATTCCAAAATCGATCAGGAGGATATGTGTTTTAGCAAGGAAGCAAGGTGTATCTAAATCAAAAGCATCATTACAATTGCAACAATACATTTCCCAAGCTGCTGACGCATTTTATGAAATCAATCAACAGTAGAAGTGGTCTCTCCGAAACTTTATCGCGCACTCTTCAATAAAAATATTATTGCAGAGAACGCCTTTCCCTGCAGCAGCTTTCAGAATTTACGAAATATCAGGAATTGACAAGAATTTGGCATTTTTACTCTATTTATCGTGAGATCATTTTTAACGATTCATCTCTGACTTGCGGTTAGTAGCATCCGAAAATCGAATTTATGTTTTAGTCGCAGTTTTTTCCAACCGACTAAAACCGAAATTTGACACAGAACTACACTTGTAGTCACAAAATCACATACCAAATTTGATATATTTAAGTTATTGCGTTTTTGAGTTACCTCGTTTAAAAGGCACTTAAAAAACAGATTGACACACTGCCAACCTTTATTGGATTTGTTCGAAATTTGATGGGTGTCTACGCAATAGATGTTAAATCAGTGTACCAAATTTTATCCATTTAGCTCTCTGCGTTTTATAATTATTGTGTTAATTTAAATTCGAATAGCCGGACATTCAGACTTCAACCGAATAGAATTTGCTCTAAATTTGACAGAAACCTACATTTTTAGTGTTATCTTACACCATGCATCTAGCTCAAAACGTTTGTTATCTTTGTCACAGGAAGACAGGCAAAATAAAAATAAAAGTATTCTTCAAACTTAGAGAGGTCTAGAACGGGAGAATTCGTCAAAATCTCGAGTTCGATTTTTTCAAAATTTATTATTGTTATTATTTGTGACTACCATATTTTCTCTATATTCGCATCCAAGAAAGTAAACATTGCATTCACTCTGCCAGTGTTAATATGTGTGCATGCGGAAGAAGTTTCAACGCATTTCGAATTGTGAAAAAATTCTATGTGTGCTACCGTGATTCAGAATAGACTTAAAGACCTCATGATCTTTGGAATGCATAGTAGCAGGTCAAGAAAATTATATTTGTATTATATAGTGATAAAATGCATCTTAGAAGCTGAATTCCTTTGCGCTGACACTAATAAGGCCTACTATCACAAAGAGTTGTTTTATCATATTTCTGAACGAAACATAAAAGTTTCGCCATTTGTGGTTATTTCTATTTTGTAATACCATATTTGTTTTTTATAATTTAAAAATCCTTTGTTGCAATGTGAGATATAACAGTGGCATAGATAATTCTTGAGATTGGACGCAAAACTGCACGACCTATTCATAAGTATATAAATTAAGTGCATTTCTCACGTTTAAATAAATCACAACTGCCTAATATTTTCGCAAGAAGCTTGTTATACATGCGGAAAAAAAAATTGTTAAAACATTGTTTTAAAAGATTCGCCTAGATAATTCTAACTAAGCCTGAGTTCAAAGATTCGTAATTTGATCTTTAAATCCTGTTTCTCTATCTTGCTTGAGATTGAGATAAATTTAAAATGATTGAAATTCAAGAAACCGAATAAATGTGTGCAATCAGAATAATGAAATACATAGAAATGATTATTTTCACAACAGTTAAATATCCTGTTCGCACAGTGGTTTATTTATATAAAAAAAAATAAAGAAAGATCTAGAGAAAATTTGAGAGGAACGTCACCCCCCTTTTCCCCTTACAGTTGGTCGTGCTCCTCCTCTGGGAGATGATGATCCCCTGTCGGGTGGATTCCAATTCTACTCCTGGATAGTAAATGGGAAATTAATCATCATAGTAGCAATAGCATCGCATGTAGTGACACAATAAAACGTTCAATTTTTAATATTCGACTTTATGACACCCATTATACTTGGGGGTTTAAAGATAAATTCTAGGGGCATTAGGTGCACATTCTGGATTATTTAAGTGAATAAACTAATTCAAAGCAAATTCCCCCCCCCCCGAAATGTTCGCTTCAGTTACTCACGTTACGATTAACAGCAGAACTTAGACTTCCACGCAACGGGACTAAAAAGAAGAAGGGTGGAAGTGTTTGTGGGGGGAGGTGTGTTACAAGCTGCTGCCACAATTTCATACAAAACTTTTTAAATATAATGCTTCTGTTCTTTTAGAAATATCTAAAATAATATTTATATTAAATTAAAAAAATTATGTCGTTGACTAGCTTGTGGAAAGTTAAAGGCCTTGCACCTTCACAGGCAGGTTGGTCAATGTGAGCTGTTGCTGCTGGTGCTATTGAAGCTTTTACAAGACGAAAAGGCTGAGAAAAGGAAGTAATTAATGACTGTATAGACCAGTTGTGCTTCGCGGTGTGTTATTTAATGTGAATGAAAAAAAGTTTTCTTATTCTCTAACAAGACTACTTTCAACAATATTTTAACTCCAGATTTATTAATTATCATTCATATTTTTAAATAATTCGTAATTTCTAAAGTGCGAAAGGTCGCAAAAGTTCACGATTTTTCTCCTAGTAGAAAACTGAATTTTGCTTAGAGTTTCTTCTTTGACTCTAAGTTTCGCAAACAATTTTACAAAAAAGCCTGTTATTTATTTTTTGAAACATTTATTTACGAATTTGTTGAATCAATAAATAACTTCCTCCGAATCGCCTCACACATGAAAACAGATGTACTTTTGCAATTTTTTCTTAAAAAAAAATCTTTTTTTTAAATCGTAATCAGATGTTTTATTGCTGATAATTATTTCCAGAATTTAAAAGAAAGGAAAGAAAAAAAAACTTTCACAACAAAGTGACACATTTTCCCTCTAATAATCTTTACACACTCACATACTTGCAAAATACGACTCCAAACGAAGAACCTCGATTTTTCTCTCCGCGTTTAAAAAAAATTAATAACTTTTTCCTTCGTTTCTTCGGATTATTTTTCCGCGCTGGTTTTTTTAGCGCCGTAATATCTTCTCCCATGCCTCTATAAAAATTTTGCTATTTTTTTTGTCCTGCCATCCCCCCCCATCATTCTAACTCCTCACCCCCATGCCCTCCATCCCCAGTCATAATTTCATCTACCCTCTCCCCCCTCCTCCTGCGACCTCCATTTTTTAACTCCACGGAATGTTTTTTATCAATCACTGTCTCCTCCCCTCTCTCCGCAGTTCACCCCTTTTTTTATTATTGTTTTTCATCTTTATTGTTTTTTCCTTTAAAATTTTTTTTCTTCCAGCATGCTGAAGCGTTTTCAGTCTAGAGCATACCGCATTATTTTATGCGACATTCTATATATAGATATATATATTATGTTTTTTTTCCCCTACCCCTATACTTTCTCAAACGAAATAAATAACTGGATAAAAACAGCGTGGATAAAGAAGAGGAGGGTGAGAGGAAGGAAGAGGAAAAAAAACTAGCGAGTCTCGAACTGGATGGGGGGGGGATAGTAGAAAAAGATTCTGGGGAAAAGAAACAGAAGAGAAAATATACAATAAAACATAGAATGATAAAAGAGTAAGTTATGGTAGGGGGGATAGAAAAGAAGGAGGAGGCGCACGAGTGCAAAAAAGAAATGAGCCCAGACAACCCCCCTGTACGTTCGACTCGAGCACATACACACACAAAAAAAATTATTGATTTTTATATTGAAAACTTTATAGCCTTTATAGATTTTCATTTTGCAGTCTACGTAAAAAGGAAAGGAACAAAAGCAGCAAAAAAAATAATAAGTGTAAGTATAAAAAACCAAGGGGCGGCCCGAGTTTGTTTTGGGCCTCAGCGCACCCTAAACCATGCCGGGTAGCAGGTTTAGGGCGCAATCGACCACACAATAAAGCCCTTAGAGTAAAGCTATAAAACTTGATTAAGCCGCATGCAGCTTCTTGTGGCTATCGGGTGATGTGGTCGGACTTATAACCCTGAAGGGTAGAGCGAGTACAGCTGGCAATCTTTTCCGAGCGGGTAGCTCTTTCTTTCCACCCCCGAGTTTCGAGTTTTTTATATGACAAAAAAGAAAAGTATTCCCTTCTAACCCTCCCTCTCCTCGCGATCGAAGATCTTCATTGAGTTGGTGATGACCTAGACCCAGAGGAGGTATGATTTTAAATGCCCCGATAAGAATGCGTTCCAATGATATGCGTTGTTTCAATGAATGGTGTCTGATTAATGTCGCTTTCCTTCCAATAGCAATAACACCAGTCTGTTGGGTACGTTAAATGAAGCACATGGAACTAGAGTAGGCAAATTTTCAGTTGCCACCAAACAGAGCAAGGTATCTTAATGAAATGGAAACTCAAAACTAGTGTGATATCAAGATAAAGGCTGATACTTCACCCCTTCGCATACATGACGTGTCTGACTCGCGCATCGAATTACTGAATTTTTAAAAATTTAAATCTGCAATTAAATGAAATTATTAAGTAATTTAAGATGCAAAATTCACTTGGAAATGCTTCAATATCTCAAATGCACCTTATATTATTACAGCAATTAAAATAACAAAAAAAGATCTCAGATATGATGAGCTTTCTAAGAAGGAAGTTCTGTAAATTCGTATGTCAAGAGGTTAACTCGATCGCTCTATATTAATTAGCAAACTTATGAAATGCTATGGCGCTTATGAATATGGCACAGTTTAAAGATAATTGGTGAATTGGTTTAATAATTACTTTTTTTTTTTTGCCCTGTGTGTTTGAAATTTTACAGCCGATTTTAAACTAACATCCCTGAGGCGCAATTGATAAAAAATTTGTAGTTTTGTAGGAAAAAAAGGAGAATCTCAAATATTTTTTCGTCTAGCAATCATAAAAAAAAGTATCATCCGAAAGGAATTAACGTATGCTTAAAGATTTTTAAATTCAAAATTTGGTAAGAGACAGTCTATATATTGAAATGAAAACAAACTTCAAAATTTTCTACGGCAGCACTCTAGTTTCGCATGAAATTTCAAAGCTGCAAGAAAAGTTATTCCCAAAAAATAGATTTAATCAGTCTAGGTCTATTCATCTCAAAATAATGAGCCTAACAAAACTTTGACTTCCTAATGTTAGAGTTAAATTTCTCACTTTCTTTAAAAATAATACAATTAATTGACTTAAACTCTTTCTTTTGTGAAAATATGTCATTATAGACATTTCCCACATTTTTAACATTTTAACATGTAAGTCATAACTTTATAGATACTTTTAAAGTGCCATAAAATCAAGAAATACTATCACCGACGTCCAGAAACTATATAAATCTTATATATTTAAATATGGAAACAACCTCCTAATAGAAAATAACAAATATCTTCTGGTGTAATATTAACCAAAATTTGTACTAAGAGTAATTTTTTCATGGAAAAGCTATTTATGGTATCAATAGAGGGTATTACTATAGGTTCAAAGTTTGTACAATTTTAAATATGAAGACAATCTCCTACAATTATTAACTTTAAAACGGTATTTTTATTTTCATATATGGCGATCGAAAAAAGGATCTGAACAAGAAAGCGAGCTGGAAAAAAAACGAATGAATAAATAAAGATGATCCCTTCAAAACATTAGGAAGTTCTTGCTTCTCTTTTAGAATTTATATTTTCCTTTAATAGAATTTTAAAAATATTTTCTGCTTGATTATAATAGAGCAATCACACCATGACTATAATAGAGTTCTTGTATAAGAGAAAAAGAATGTTCAGAAAAAAAATGAAAACGCATATTTCTATGAAATGTTTATATGGAAACTTTTTTTTGTAATTAAAAGATAATTACATTTTTTTTTGTAATTTAATTATATTCATAGTTGATAACTTAAAAATTGAGAAAATATTTTTTTGAAAAACAAAATTGCTTAAAACCATATAATTACCCATATTTTCGTCCACCTTTAATATCATGAATTTATTTCCTAATTAGAGAACACATTCTATTTAGGAGAATCCTTTTTAATATTATTTTAATCCCTATTTTAATCTCTGTATAGAAAGAATCTCATAAAATTCTCCTTAATACAGAGGTTCGTTACATAAAATCTCAATTGTTTGGGCTTGAGATTAAATTTTACGTAAATACATTTCATAGAAAATATGAGTGTCTATATTAAATCTACAGATTAATTTTAAATCTGCAATTAAATGAAAATATTAATTTAAAAGGCAAAAATCGCTTTAAATGTTTCAATATCTCAAATGCTTCTTATATTATTATATGAATTAAAATAACAAATGTCCCAAATAGGATAAGTTGACTAATTAGGAAATTAAGTTCGTAGATCAAGTGGTTAATTTGAATGTCTCTGCCTATTATGAGAGAAGGTTAATTTGACAAGAACAAAGACTTACACTGTGACCTTCGATTTCCGGTCTGATTACCCTATCTGTGAGAGACAGACTTTGTTGTTGGACATGACGCATTGTGTTTTGCTGCAAAACAAATATTACAGTAACATATTACGTAATTCATTTACCTAGCGCTGAGTTCCCACAAGAAAATTGAGATGCCCCCGGTGGGGGCATCTGTTCAAAATCCCAGCAACCCGTTCTGATGATACGATGTGGAAGAGGCGGTACGCATGAGTTGATAACTGACCACTCAATCGTAACCGTTAACTCGAATCCTTTCGAATCTCATTCTCGTAACGTTTGTCCAATTGTACAATTGGAGTATTATTATTATTTCGGACCACAAATTTTGGGTGAATGGTTCTCCCCGTTTTGTGGTATTTTCAACATCTGGGAAAGTGATTAAATTGATGAAATGGCGGAAGAGACTAAATGGGCGGGGTGGGAGGAGACAATCAGCCAATGAAAGGAGCGAATGTGGGACAAATTTGTTTATAAAAGTAAATTACATTCATATGTAATTCAAACACCAGCGCAATAAGCTTTGTATTGAAGTAGCGCAGCGTACAGTATGCAAGGAAACATTGTTATAAGATGCAATAACAAAATTTCATAAAAAGATATTTTATCACTTTGAAAATTTAGTTCTTAACTAAAATTCCTTATTCTGATTCAAAATTTTAGACTGCTACTCTATTTTAACTAGAGTAGCCAGCGTTTCTCAATTTCAATACGGATTGCTGAATAATCCAGGGCAGATATACGAGACGCTAGGGGTAAGGAAAGGGAAAGCAGAAAAATGAAAATACAGATAAAAAAAATAAGGAAATTCCGAAACATTATTTGGAGTAAAGCCAAATTACATTCGTCTAGCTCTTTATCAGGTTGCTCATTATCCACCTTGGATTGAAAACCAATTCAAACCAAGACAAAAGATCGAGGAAAGAGGGGTGCAGTAGCTTCTGAGGGTAAAGACCCCTGAGCACCCGAGGGCAGAAGTCTGACTTCTGGCTCATATGATGACACTCACATACTCGATTGCACAACCCCTTTTTACAAGAGGGGGCTCTTTCACACACCTCACAGATAGAACACAGGGTAGAGACCAACTATGCCCGAATCAGGACTCGAACCCGGGACATCCAGAACACGGTGAAGCCGCGCTATCCCTTAAGTCAATACGCCAGCCGTTATCATGCTCATAAGCAAAAAGATATCATTTTAAAAATATGATTCTAAAACGGAGAGATTCGTAATAATCTTCAGATCAAAATTTTTGGCATTGCAATACTTTCTCTTTCTACATGAGAAAGTGAAGAGTAAATACTGTTCATAGAAAAAACCCCAAAAAAGGGGGGCAGCATTCATTCATAAAACTTTGTACAATAAAAAGTATATTATATATATATAT